>OX451737.1:1001995149-1002471599 GCA_948472305.1 Vicia faba | reverse complement strand
GCGCTGTGATCATATCTCCTCAAGGCACTCATACTCAACTCACTGCCCGGCTATGTTTCAACTGCACCAACAACATGGCGGAGTATGAGGCATGCATCATGGGTCTTCAAGCTGCGATTGACTTAAGGATCAAGTTTCTGAGTGTCTTCGGAGATTCCGCTCTCGTGATCAATCAGATCAAAGGCGAGTGGGATACAAAACATCCGAATCTTATTCCTTACAGAGAATGTGAGTTGACATTGATCCCCCATTTCACAGAGATAACCTTTGAACATTTCCCAAGAGAGGAGAATCAGCTGGCGGACGCGTTAGCTACGATGTCTTCTATGTTCAAGGTCAAATGGGACAATGAGGCTCCCCGGGTCATTATCTGGAAACTGGACGAACCGGTATACTGTTGTGATCTTGAGGCTGAAGTAGTAACTGAAAAACCCTGGTACCATGAGGTAAAGGGGTACTTGGAAGCTCAAGAGTACCCTGAAGGTGCGTCTGTCAACGATAAGAAGTTTCTAAGAAGGTTCGCAGCGAAGTTCTTCCTCAGCAACGGCATCCTGTACAAGCGAAACCATGATTCGACCTTACTGCGTTGTGTGGATAAGACTGAAGCAGAAAGGATCATGGCAGAGCTACATGAAGGTACCTTCGGGACACATTCCAGTGGACACACCATGGCAAAGAAGATCCTTCGGGCAGGATACTTCTGGTCCACAATGGAAGCTGATTGTTACCAACATTCTCGGACATGTCACAAATGCCAGATTTACGCAGACAAGGTGCACGTTCCTCCAGTTCCTCTGAATGTCTTGACAGCACCTTGGCCTTTTGCAATGTAGGGCATAGATATGATCGGCGAGATTAAACCTACGGCATCCAACGGGCATTGCTTCATCCTGGTGGCGATTGATTACTTTACAAAGTGGGTTGAAGCAGCTTCTTACGCCACTGTGACCAAGAATGTTGTGGCACAGTTCATTCGGCACAACCTGATCTGTCGATACGGCGTCCCTGAAAGAATCATTACAGACAATGGTACCAATCTCAACAACAAGATGATCACTGAGCTCTGCGAGCAATTCAAGATACAGCACCATAACTCTTCTCCCTACCGGCCGAAGATGAATGGGGCTGTAGAAGCAGCTAATAAGAATATCAAGAAAATTGTGCAGAAGATGACAGTGACCTATAAAGATTGGCACGAGATGTTACCGTTTGCTCTACATGGGTACCGTACCTCAGCAAGGACATCAACCGGGGCAACTCCTTTTTCCTTGGTCTACGGCATGGAGGCAGTCTTGCCGATCGAAGTGCAGATACCCTCTCTCCGGATAATGAAGGATGCAGATCTGAGTGAAGATGATTGGATTCAGACACGACTTGATCAGTTAAATCTAATCGACGAAAAGAGACTCACTGCTATTTGTCATGGTCAGACGTATCAAAAACGGATGATCAGGGCATTTAACAAAAAGGTTAGACCGCAAGAATATCAAGTTGGGGATCTGGTAATCAAGCGCATCATTCTCCCTCAGAGTGATCCCAGGGGCAAATGGACCCCTACGTACGAAGGGCCATTTGTGGTTAAACATGTGTTCTCAGGAGGAGCCATGATCCTAACCACCATGGATGGTGACGACCTTCCTCACCCCGCCAATGCAGACATAGTAAAAAGATACTACGCATGATAAAAGACCCGCTAGGTTGACATACCTAGGCAAAAATTAGGGCTTCCCGGCGAACCAAAAGGGTTCGGGCAAAATGAGGGATGAAATGAAAAAAAATCTGTACACCCGGCAAGTCGAAAACCTGAAAAGGCGGCTTGGGCAAAAATGGGTATCCCGGTGGACTGAAAACCCGAAAGGGCGGTCAGGCAAAAGTTAGGGATAAAGCCTAATACTATGTCTCATTGGATCACTTTGCATCCAGAATCCGGTATCAACATCAAGTTCAAATGGCATCGATTAATCAGCTTCATCGTCAACTGAGCAGCAAAGTGATGAGACGCTCGAAGATATAAAGGCGATAGCAGAGTTGGAACCCAGTGGGATTATTCTTTTCACATAGCTGTTTTGTTTTCCCTTTGTACAAATTGTATAAACTCTTTTATTCGGCGGCGTTCTCTTACTAGGACGTCAGCCTCTTGTACATAAAACGCCTATTTACAGGCAAATTCAAAAATCAATATAAATTCACTTTTCAGCTAAAATTGCCAATTGTTTTTGCTTTTTTGTTTTGTTTTGCGAAGAACGTCCAAGGTTCAATTTGTGATATATACATTTGACAATAATTTCTAACTCATAAATGTTTGCATACGAAACAAAGGATTAATTACAGGTAACACTAGAAACAGGGGCGATAATGTTTGTCTAAGCGATCTAATTGCTCTGTCCACCAAGGTACCAAGGTAAGTTCAGCTGAAGAGCATAACCAATATATCTTAACTCCTCAAAGAGTGAGCCAGCAAGTCAGCGACACTCTCCCCGAGCAGAGTTATACTGTCAGCCCTAAGGAAGTTGGGTATCCTCCAGCAGATCTCAACATTCCTCAGCAAGCATCCCCGACAGTCTTCATCTAAGGTTGTTCCCCGGCGGTATACCAGACATTCAGCGGAGCCACTTCCCCAAATATATCTCAAAAATTTCCCCAGGAGAGTCCAAAGTTTCCCCAGGAAAGTGGAATTCATCTCCCCAGCAGGAAGCTTATCCCCAGTAAATTCTGGAAGCTTCCCCCCCTGCAGAGCACAAACACGTCTCCCGGCTTTATTCAAAGGTTATTTCCCTACCAGGATATAACTGGGTTATCCTCAGCCAAAAGCCACGGAAATATCGTCCTCGGCAAAGTCTTCCCATCCCCCAGCGGAGTTCATCTTCCAACACAACATAACAATGGTATCCCCAGCAGAGTTATCATCAATACCTCAGCAACGCACCTCTCTCCCCATAGAGTTTTGTTCCCCAGCAAGATCGCTAGAGTAATTTCTCCCCGCAGAGTAATCTATTCGCCATGTTTATTCCCCAACGGAGTCATCTTCTCCTACCGGTATTCTTGCAACCATCACTCCCTAGTGGAAACAAAGAAAGCTCTACATCAGCCCAGGATTTTAACTTCCCGGCATCCGTCAAGGATTTATTTTCCTAAGACGAAAACATACATTCATAAACATCACATCTTCATACATTACAGCATGTACATACGCATCATGAACATATAACCTCATCACGCATGTCATACACCATGACATTGCACACAACTAACGTTTGTCTTTTCAGGACAAAAGTTAATACCAAGATGATTACTATCAACGGTCGCAACTAAAGATCTGATTCCTGTATCTCGCCAGGGTGTATCTGTTGACGACTAACATTACCAGACCCGATTCCTGTATCTTGCCAGGGTGCGTCTGAAGAGTTTGAGGATCCGATTCCTGTATCTTGCCAGGGTGTATCTGTTGACGACTAACATTACTAGACCCGATTCCTGTATCTTGCCAGGGTGCGTCTGAAGAGTTTGAGGATCCGATTCCTGTATCTTGCCAGGGTGTATCTGTTGACGACTAACATTACCAGACCCGATTCATGTATCTTGCCAGGGTGCGTCTGAAGAGTTTTAGGATCTGATTCTTGTATCTTGCCAGGGTGTATCTGTTGACGACTAGCATTACCAGACCCGATTCCTGTATCTTGCCAGGGTGCGTCTGAAGAGTTTGAGGATCCGATTCCTGTATCTTGACAGGGTGTATCTGTTGACGACTAGCATTACCAGACCCGATTCCTGTATCTTGCCAGGGTGTGTCTGAAGAGTTTGAGGATATGATTCATGTATCTTTCCAGGGTGTATCTGTTGACGACTAACATTACCAGACCCGATTCCTGTATCTTGCCAGGGTGCGTCTGAAGAGTTCGAAGATCCGATTCCTGTATCTTGCCAGGGTGTATCTGTTGACGACTATATTCTCCAGACTCGATTCCTGTATCTCGCCAGGGCACGTCTGAAGAGTTTAAAGATTCGATTCCTGTATCCAGCCAGGGCACATCTACACAAAGAGTTTGAAGACCAACTCCTATAACAGGCCAGGTAATCATTTTCTTTCTCAGGTACGCAAGTTCTCGCTAAGGAATCTCTTACGCGATCGATAACCTCCCAATGGCATCTATAAGCCCATCTCCCTATCCATCAATCTCCAAATGGCATCTGTAAGCCCATTCCCACCATCATACTGCTGACACTCTACTATGTGAGTGCAAATTTCTGGGCACTCTAGTGTTCAATCATCTTCCACCTTCGGATTACGAAAGGCACGCCAGCCGATCTACATCCTCAGGTCTAAGAAGATTGAACAGGGGCAACTATTGTACCCCAAAATTTGCCCTCCCATATTCTTCAAGGTTTGCCAAGAGCATGCTTCAAAATCTCCCAAGGGTTGCACAGTCCAATTGCCTCCTAATACAGTCAAAATTAGGGTTTTGGGGCTGGCAAAGAATTTGAGGTTTCCAAGGGTCCAATCAAGTCCCACATGCCTACATACATTGCCAAGCATCCATATGCCAGGTTTCAAGACTCACAGCATCAAATTGCACAGTCAAAAACCCTAATTGCTTCACAGTCAACTGCAGGGGCAAAATGGTCATTTGACAGTCAAAAGTCAAAAATTTTGGTCAACATCTTATTTTGAAGCCACAAACATCATTTGATCAATTCTTGATCATGATTCTCAAGGCATGGCTCAAAAGTCTCAAGATGCAAAAGTTTCTATTTTTGGACAGTTGAAAAAGTCAACTGCAAATTGACCAGGGCATAACTTTCACATGGTTTATCATAAAAATTCCATCCAAAGCTCATTTTGAAGAGAATGACATTTCCTACAACTCATCTTCACACTTCAAGTCCAAGAAATGCTCTCACAAAAAGTTATCAATTTCAACATTATAGGTCATTTTCAAAAGTCAACAAAAAGGCACTTTAAGTCAAAGACCATAACTTGAGATTGGTAAATCAAAATGACATGGGACCAAAGGCATTGGTTATAGGACTTCAAGACCTTTCCAAAATGTCCAAGAACATGATTAAAGCTTAAAAATTGAGCAAGATATGCCTTGTGGAAGTTGGGAAATTTTTGGGAATTTTGAAAAGTCAACTTTGCTTTAAATGCCTCAAAATTGCTAATGGGCCTCAATTTCCTCCATGAATCATTACCCAAAGGCCATGCACGACCCATTGACCTCCAAGGGAGTTATTTTCTCATTTTTGATTAATTATTTGAATTTTTATTATTATTAATTCACTTAATTAAAATTAAATATGAAAAAATAACAAATAACACCTTTCAAATCTTTTTATGCAGAGATTTCACTCATTATATGCTCAATATCTTGTGTACCAAGCTCAAGAGACAAAATCTTCCAAAATAGGCAAGCTTCCATGGCAAAAAGATTTGAAAAGAGATATGGAAAATCAAATATTCAAAATCATAAATGGATGGATTTTGGGCTGGCTTTTTGACCTAATTCTATTCATATACATGTGCACAATTGAAACCTAAGAGATTGGACAAAAAAGCTGCGCTCAGAACACAAGAACAAACTTGCACTTTTTCACAAAAATATTGAAAACTGTTTTCATACATAGAGGTTGTTTCAAGGCCTAAAAGTTATTCCAATACATTGCTGGACGACCTAGGAAGCGTTTGCAATCAAAGCCAAGTCTCCAGACCTCTAGAAGTGGTAGAACGACATCACCCTGTTCATGAAATTATCCATTATCATTTTGTGATTAACATGCATTTTCATATGTTTTTAATGTTGATTTATACTAATGTGCACCTTCTGAAGCTATGACATAACTCAATTGAGTTATTAAGCCCTGTACAAGAATCCACCATGGAAGCTTTTTAGGGTTTCAGAGTTCCAGATTTGGGGTTTTACACATATGGTAAAATCAGGCCATGAAACTGGTACCAATAGATTCGTGACATCCAAACGAACTGAATTCACACTTCGCGCTCAATTTATGATGAACTATGTGTTAATCGCTATTTTTGTGTATTACAGTTAGTGGGGGTTTAAAACCCCCGCTATCTCTTGTTTTATTTTCAGGCAAACGAAGAAGACGCTGAGTTGTTGGCTTGTGGTTGGTCAGTTTGAATGATTGGCGCGTTTTTGATTTGCTCAGCATAGTATTGCTTTTTCCATTATATTATTCACGTTCCACTAAACTAACAAATAAACGCGTTGGTTGGGTTGGTAGATGCGCTGTCATGCAGGTACTGGGACCTGGGTTCGATTCCCAGGTCCCCTTATATGTTTCATAATTTTTTCATTAACATGTTCCAGCGTAGCTCTCATGCAAAGGAGTACCATATGCCCAACACCTGTGCCTGCCAAGTGTCCCAGGGGATCAATCCAATGGCCAGAACCTGGAGTCCACCATGTAGCTGGTCAACCATGCCATACATAATTCCAGAAAGTCAAGCAGGGTCTGATTCAATGGGCCTAATTGCTTCAACAAACCTCCCAGATTGGGTCAGACACCCCATGGTTTGCATTATATTTCTTAATTTCTTTTTCTTTTCTCCTTTTTATTTTAATTGCTTTTTTTTTTGTTTTATTTAATTCACAAATTTAATTTTCATAATACAAAACCAGAAAAAAATCAAAACTAAAAAAATATGTTTATTTAATATTTAGTCCATTAATATTTTTGTAAATAAATTTTTAATAATCAATTTAGTAAAATTAGGTTTTTATTTCAATGTTTTTCTTAAATAACTAAAAAATGTAGAAATTAGGTTTTTTAGCATTTTTTCTTTTTTTCTTAATAAAATAATTTCTTCTTATTCTTATTATTATTAATTATTAATTATTTTTGTAAATAAACATGACATTAAATAATTAGTATAAATTAGGTTAAAACTTTAATTTTTTCTTTAACAATTAAAAATAATTTAGAACTAGGGTTTCATTTAATTTCTAATTTTAATTAATTTTCTTTATTTCATAAATACCAAAAAAAAACATAAAAAATAATTTCTTTTCTTATTAATCATTAATTAACTTTCAATTTCGATTTAATTTCTTTAAAGGGTCCAACGCCCTCGAACATTCGATTCTTATTTCTTTTCGCGCGTTTATTTTTATTTCCTTCGTAAATATTATGTAATTGTTCAAGCCTTGTAATAGTAATTAGGTGATTTATTTACTTTCCGCATTTTATTAAAAACGGGTCTTTGTTAATTTGGCGATGTATAGACCCGCGCCTTGTAATAGTGTAGGACCTTTATTTCCCGCATTTTAATTTCCGCACCCTTAAAACTGTTAAACTTTGCATGAAAGAATGAATGGCCCAAATAAAAATAATGCGTAGCTCACCAAATGCATGACAAGATAAGACATAACTGAAAATGGTACACAAATTCACACACCACTCTTAGGGTACGCCTCACTGTTGCCTTGCCCCTCGAAACGTGGTCGTCGAGTATAGGACGTTTTAGTAAGTCCTTATGTCCATGAACATGGCATAAGGGTAGCTTCTAAGGTGTCCTATTGTTGCTCTGGTGACCACACTGACCCTACAAACGAATTGACCCGAACACCTCCAACGGTGGTGCTACCTATCTCTCAATGGTGGGATGGCACTACCTTAAGGACATTTACACAGCCTAATTGCTTAGGGTAGGTAGATGACTCGTAGATACTTGCTCTAATTCAAAACAAATCAAAAACTTCTTTTCACACCGACACTTTTCAAAAAGCTTTCAAAAACAATTTTTCAAACACTCTTGAGGACTGATACAAGAGTCGATCTGAAACTTTAAACGAAACTTTTTCAAACCCACTCACGATTGAAAAGCAAACAAACATTTTGAAAACACAAATGAGCAAGTATCTAAGAGCCCATGGATAACCATGGATAGAGAGGGTGCTAACACCTTCCCTTTCTATAAATCTACCTCCCGAACCGAGAAACATTCTCAATAAGGAATTTTGCTGTGCTTTTGTCCTTTCCATGTTGGAGAACATAAAAGGCGGTGGCGACTCTTGCTTACCGCGACATCTCGCGAACCAGCGTTAAACAGTCAGTTCCAGATCCACCGATCACACATATCCACTCTGGATACCATTGATAACAATCATGCTATTACCAGCTATGACTTCTAAAATTCGATCAACCGAGCCGAGGACGAAGGTGGGACGATTGTGAGGTGCCTGGAGAACTGGCTAGACTATTACAACAGGAAGAGAGAGCTATACAGCTTCATGAAGAGCCAGTTGAGACAATAAACTTGGGCACAGAGATGGACAGAAAAGAAGTCAAGATCGGCGTAAATCTGGAAGTTAAGATCAAACAGTGATTGATACAGATGTTGCGCGACTATGTTGAGATTTTTTCCTGGTCATATAAAGACATGCCTAGTTTAGACACTGACATAGTGGTACACCGTCTGCCAACTAAAGAGGATTTTCCTCCTATTAAATAGAAGGTCCGCCGTATGCATCCTGAAATGTCAGAGAAGATCAAGGCAGAGGTCATGAAGCAGTTCGACGCAGGGTTCTTAGCTATCACCTACTACCCGCGGTGGGTTGCTAACGTTGTTCCGGTACCTAAGAAGGACGGCAAGGTACGGATGTGTGTGGATTACAGAGATATTAACAGGGCAAGCCCCAAGGATGACTTCCCACTTCCCTACATTGATGTTTTGGTTAACAATACCACACAACACAAAATCTTCTCCTTCATGGATGGTTTCTCTGGCTACAACCAGATCAAGATGGCTCTTGAAGACATGGAGAAGACGACCTTCATCACACTGTGGCGCACCTTCTGTTAAAAGGTGATGCCTTTTGGGTTGAAGAATGCTAAGGCAACCTATCAGCGAGCCATGGTCGCTTTGTTCCACGATATGATTCACCATGAGATCGAGGTTTATGTTGATGACATGATAGCCAGGTCTCAAACCGAAGAGGAACATCTCGATCATCTACAAAAGTTGTTCGACAGGTTGAAGACATACAAGCTGAGGTTGAATCCGAACAAGTGCACCTTCGGGGTAAGGTCTGGTAAGCTTATGGGTTTCATCGTCAGTGACAAAGGTATTCAGGTAGACCCCGCAAAGGTAAAGGCCATACAAGAGGTGTCGGCTCCCCATACTGAGAAGGAAGTTAGAGGTTTCTTGGGACGCTTGAATTATATCGCCAGGTTCATTTCACATCTGACTGCTACTTGTGAGCCCATCTTCAAGCTTCTAAAGAAAGATCAAGTGGTAAAGTGGAATGACAAATGCCAGACTGCTTTCGAAAGGAGCAAAGAATATCTTCAAGAACTGCCAATTCGGATGCCTTCGGTTGAAGGAAGACCTTTGATATTATACTTAACAGTGCTAGACAATTCAATAGGGTGTGTGATGGGGCAGCATGACGAGTCTGTTCGAAAAGAGCACGCAATATACTACCTTAGCAAAAAGTTTATCTACTGTGAGACAAGATACTCATTGCTCGAGAAAACTTTCTGAGCTTTGGCATGGGCTGCTCACCGACTAAGATAGTATACAGTGACCCACACTACTCTGTTGATATCTAAGATGGATCCAATCAAATACATCTTTGAGAAGCCCGTACTCTCCGGAAGAATAGCGAGATGGCAGATGATCTTAACCAAATACGATATACAATATACAACCCAGAAAGCGATCAATGGGAGTGTATTGGCTGATCATTTGGCTCATCAGGCCATGGATGACTACTAGTCCATGAATTTTAAGTTCCCAGACGAGAATATTATGCTGGTGACTGACTACAAAGAACCGAGACCAGATGAAGGACCTGAAGAAGGATCCCAATGGAATATGGTTTTTGATGGAGCTTCGAACGTACTCGATAATGGCATTGGCGCTGTAATCATATCTCTTGAGGGCTGTCACACTCATTTCACTTCCCAATTATGTTTCAACTGCACTAACAACATGGCGGAGTATGAGGCCTGCATCATGGGTCTCAAAGTTGCTATTGACCTCAGGATTAAGTTCTTGGACGTTTTCGGGGATTCAGCCTTGGTAATAAGTCATATCAAAGGCAAATGGGATACGAAACATCTGAATCTCATCCCATACAAAGAGTACGCATTGACATTGCTCCCATACTTTGAGGAAGTAACTTTTGAACATTTCTCGCGAGAGGAGAACCAGTTAGCGGACGCGTTAGCTACCATGTCTTCTATGTTCAAAGTCAGGTGGGACAACGAAGCTCCCCGGATCACCATTGAGAGGTTGGATGAACCAGCACACTACTATGAAATTGATACCGAAGAGGTGGCAGACAAACCCTGGTTTCACGAAGTCAAAAGGTATCTCGAGGCTCAAGAGTATCCCGAAGGGGTATCTTTCAATGATAAGAAGTTTCTGAGAAGGTTCACTGCGAAGTTCTTCCTCAATAATGGAATCCTCTACAAGCGCAATCATGACTCTACCATACTACGGTGTGTAGACAAGAGAGAAGCAGAGAGAATCATGACAGATCTACATGAATGTACCTTTGGAACCCATTCCAGTGGACATACCATGGATAAGAAGATCCTACGGGCAGGATACTTTTGGTCCACTATGGAAGCAGATTGTTATCAGCACTCCCGAAGTTGTCATAAGTGCCAAATTTATGTTAATAAGGTGCATGTGCCCCCGGTTCCTTTGAATGTCTTGACAGCTCTGTGGCCCTTTGCAATGTGGGGAATTGACATGATCAGAGAAATAAGGCCCACCGCCTCCAATGGGTATCGCTTCATCCTGGTGGCCATCGATTACTTCATGAAATGGGTCGAGGCGGCCTTTTTTGCTACTGTTACCAAGAATGTTGTGGCGCGGTTTATCAAGCATAACCTGATCTGTCGGTATGGTGTGCCAGAGAGAATTATCACCGATAATGGTACGAATCTCAATAACACGATGATCACTGAACTCTGTAAGCAGTTCAAGATACAACATCATAACTCTTCTCCCTACTGGCCGAAGATGAATGGCGTTATTGAAGCAGCTAACAAGAACATCACGAAAATTATACAGAAGATGACGGTGACATACAAAGACTTGCATGAGATGTTACCATTTGATCTTCATGGATACCGTATCTCAGCACGGACGTCGACAGGGGAAACACCCTACTTTTTGGTATATGGCATGGAGGTGGTCCTACCCATCGAAGTCTAGATACCTTCCCTAGGGATTATGAAGGACACGGGTTTGAACAAAGATGATTGGATCTAGATTTGACTTGATCAACTGAATTTGATCGATGAGAAGAGACTTACTGTTGTCTGTCATAGTCAAATGTATCAAAAACGGATGATCAAGGCTTTCAACAAGAAGGTCAGACGCCAAGAGTATCAAGTCGGGGATCTAGTGATCAAGCGCATCATACTGCCACAAGGTGACTCCAGGGGAAAATGGACTCCCACATACGAAGGGCCATTTGTGATTAAAAACATTTTCTCGGATGGAGCCATGATTCTGACCACCATGGACGGTGACGACCTTCCTCACCCTGTCAATGCGGACATAGTGAAAATATACTACGTATGATAAAAGACCCGCTAGGTCGACTGGCCTAGGCAAAAATAAGGGCTTCTCGGTGAACCAAAAGGGTTCGGACAAAAATAAGGGATGAAAATGAAAAATCTATACACCCGACAATTCGAAAACCTGAAAAGGCGACTTTGGTAAAAAAAAGGGTATCCCGGTGGACTAAAAACCCGAAAGGGCGGTCCAGGAAAAAATTAGGGATGAAAAGCGTATCACTATGTCCCATTCGATCACCCTGCGATCTGACCTCAGTATCAATTGTCAAGCTCAAACAACATCGATCAACCTAATCAGCTTTGGACAAGAAGCAAAGTGATGAGACGCTCGAAGACATAGTGGCGATAGCAGAATTGGAATCCAATGTGATTGTTGTACATAGCTGGTTTCTTTTTACACAATATTGTATAACTTCTATTTTTACGGAGGCGTTCTCTTACTAGAACGTGAGCCTCCTTGTACGAAAACACCTATTACATACCAACTTCAAAAAATCAATACAAAATCATTTTCATAAGAATCTTTGAGTTTTTCTTTTTTCTGTTTTGTTTTGCAAGAACGTCCATTGATTTATTTTTGAAATATGCATTTAAATATGATCTCTGCTCATAAATATTTACATAAAGAAACAAAAGACAATTACTCGTAATTCCAAAAACAGGGGAAAAAATAAGAAATGTCAAACCCGACGGTTACTCTGTCCAGCAGGTACCAAGGCAGAGACAACTTTGGAGCACAGTCATCAATACATGCGACCTTGTAACATTTGTATTCCCCACAGAGTAAAGGTAATCAAAGCATTGATATCAGTTCTCTCAAAACGTGAAGTAATCTCCCTAGCCAGGGTCGTCCAGAAACCTGACATCTATATCCCCCGACCGAATTACATGATCGCGAGCGGATCATCATAAATTATTATCTCCCCAAGAAGAGTTTGTTTCTCTAGATACAGAAGCTCAATCCCCAACAGAGCTTAACAAGAGTCATTCCTCCGCATAGCTATTCTCGAACAAAGTCTCTCCCTGGAAGAATATTCACAAACAACAAAGAGCAAATCTCTGGCACAGTCATTTCCGTTCACCATCTCCAACAGAAGTAGAAGAACCACAGTTCTCTACAATAGTCAGAAATGTTATATTCTCCAGCAGCAGTCAGGGATTTATTTTCCTAGACTCGGATATGTCACAAATAACATCTCATGTTCATACATCATGACATGCGCACACATATCACGTACAACATAATCTAATTTATTTTGAGAACATCATCTCACAATGCATTTCATGCATCGCATATGATTAACCATGTTGTCTTTTCAGGAAAGACAGTTATCACCAACAATTCCAGCAATTATACATGTCATATCTGTAGACAGCTAATGAAAAAAATCAGTTCCCGAAACTAAACGTGTCAAATAATCTACATGATCAAGCGGAGTAACCCTACTACCCAGGTTCCTTCTTATAGCCCTATTATCCAGGTTATCATCTCGAAGTAACCCTACTACCCAGGTTCCTTCTCATAGCCCTACTATCCAGGCTGTCATCTCGAAGTAACCCTACTACCCAGGTTCCTTCTTGTGATACGGTGGGAGAACTGACTTATAGGTTTTGCATTTGATCACAAATGTTGCGGTTGAAAGAGTTGCCACCGACTTTTCTTTTATCCAAAAGGAAAGGTGAAAAAGCACAGGAAATACCTTTGAGATTATTTCTTGAGTTCGGGGGTAGATTATGAAAAGGGAAGGTAAAAGCACCCTTTTCATCCATGGTTTTCCATAGGCTCTTAGTTACTTACTAGATCACTTGCTTTTGTTTGAAAATATGCTTTGTGTGGTTTTTGAAAGTATTTTGTAAAGATGCCATTGTTTAGGAAATCTTTGTAATGATTCTTGTTTGTAAGAATGTATACAAAGATGTCAATTTGTTGAAAATGTCTTCAATGTTTGTAAGATGTTTGAAAGTGTGCGTATGTTTTGAAATGTAGCAAGGATGTTTGTTTTGAAATGGAGCAAGTAATTAGGAGCATTCTACCTACTCAAGAGTCTTCCTTGTTCATTTTCTTTTCCTTTGACATTGTTATCTTACTATTAATTTGGTAAGCAACCCTATCTTTGGATGTTAACGGGACGGGCGTGGGTCATCGTATAACCATGATTAGCAATATTGCAAGGTATCTTAGCATTCTTTTTGAGGGACTAAGATCATTCAAAAGCCAACTTAGATAGCATCATCGAGGGACTATGATCTTGTATTTGCTTGTTTTTGCTAAGACACCTCACATGCATAATATGGCTATTTTGTATAAGGCAACCAAGTGGACTAACCCTAGGGGTGCTTGTGTGCAAAATTCATTGTTTTCATGCTTGATTTACTCTTGAATAGGGTTTTCTATTTATTGGTTTTAAGTCTTTCCATACAAACCCTAATTACTAGCAATTGTATATAAAGCGATAAATTGCGGAATTTAAAGTTACTACGCTATTACAACATTTGTGGGAGGGGATGTACAAATTACAAATGGGGATTGAAAGAAATTAAACCCTAATTAGTCTATTACAACCAAATTGAATTTATACAAGAATCTAAATAAATAATGTACAAGATAAATTAAATATGCAAGAAGGTAAATGTGGATAAAATGGATATTTTGTTTGATGTTTTATGAAAAAGGAATTTTACCTTAACCTAATAAAATAAAAAATAATTTATTAAGTTTGAAATTGTTGAGAAAAGATTTTAGATGAAAACCCTAATTCTGTTAATTAATCAAAAGAAAGTAAAGTTTAAGAAAAGTATTTTTTGGCATTTTTTATCTTGAAAATATTTATAGTATTATGGAATATTTTTAGTCTTTTTCATATTAAAATAATGTATTTTTAATGGTGTGCAGAAAAATAAATAAATAATATTAATTAAGTTTGTAAGGTTTACTTAATAAAATAAATAAAGTATAATAAATAAAAATATTTTTTTTGTGAGAAAAATAAAATAAACCAAGTCAAAATATAAATACATCATTTTTTGTATTTTATGATTTTTTAGTATTTAGAAAATATATTAAGAAAATAAATAAAATAAAAAATGAAGAAATAAAATAAAATTGGGCCAGGGTGCGAATATGAAACAGGGGGAGGAATGTTTGAAGAAAAAAAGTTAGGCCCAAGAGGGGAAGGCCCATGCGCGTTTGAAGGATCAAAAATGTAATAAAAAAAAAGAGAGAAAAAGCAAAAGGTAGCGCGTTGGGGCTCGAACCCATGACCTCTTGATTATCAGCATGCAGCCTTACCACTGGGGTGGCTATACATCCGTTAATATAACTAAAACAATAATTACATAACACAAAACGCGCCCTGATTACACTTCATCTTCATCCTCCAGCCAAAGGACTTGTATCTTCTTCATCTCTCAACAAAAATGAAAAGTTCAAACATGAAAGTTGTGGCATTTTTTCCCACGAATCTAACCATATAAATAACTTAAGCTAACAATCAAAGATGAATGAGAATTTTTCTAGACCTGATTCAAAACCTAAAAATTTCAGAAAACTTCAATCCTAAAATTCTCTAAGCTCAGGCCATATAAATGTAAATTATGGATATGTACGGCTTCGTGGCAATGGTGTCTACATTTTATTTTCACAAATCAAACTCAAATGATGCTTGTATGAAGAGATAGAAGTTTGAAAACTTACCTCTTTCCGCTGGAATCGTGTATGGAGTTTGAGCAACCTTGGAGGTGTAAGGATGATCTGGTTAGCTTTCCAGGACCTCCCTGAGTGTGTTGCAAGCCTTACTTTGTTTTGAAACCAGCTAGAACTCTCTACTCAAGTCCAACTGTAATGGAGGTTTTTAAAAATGATGGATGATGAAGATGAAGTTACAGAAGTTTAACAGGTGTTGAGATGAGTTCTATATGATGTATGTGAAGTGTTTAGATAGTTAAAAGTGAAAACGCACGAGTGAAAATGGAGATGGGTGTTTGAAGTTCAAAAAATAGAGTTTTTGGCCAGTTCTGACTTATGAATGCTTGAGAGTCTTTGAGGGCTTCTAAAAAACGGTGTTCTGTTGCAATTTACTTGTTAATATGTATGGAAAAGATTAGAGGACTTGGGGAGGTCAGAAAACAAAGATCACATGTTATGAGTTTTTGACTTGTTTTTGAAGTTATCTTGAAAAACATGGTTTCAATGCAAGGCACATGTCTTGTAGGGTGGCTTGAAACTTTAAACATGTTTGTTCTGAGTTTATAGAGCATTCTTGTGCATAAAGAACAGGTGCAAAGCTCCATAGAAGTTGACTTTGTGATTAAAGTCACTTTTCTAAAATGGAAGTGCGAACTTTGTTCCATTAATGGAAAATTTACTTGGACAAAGCTTGAATCAAGTGGATAATAGCTCAAAAGCAAGTGTAATCTTTTGATTATGGATAGATATTGAGTTTTAGAGGCCTTCAAAACAAAATTGTGTAGCATAGGTTTGAAATTGAATTCTTGTTCATCACAAAATGACTTGTAATTCAAGTGTGAAAACCCTAACTTCATCTCTTTGATTCTCCCTACTCAAGAATGATCTCAAAGAGTTCTTGGACATTTTAGAAAGCTTGTAATGTTCTCTAAACCCCATATTTGAATTTCTTTTTTAGATTACACTTGGAACTATATGAAAAAGTTCCATGAAGTTGGGTCAAAATCCTGACCAAATTAGGGCACAAATTTCACTAAGTGTTTTGTTTCATGACCGCATGTTCTTAAAATTATAACTTGAGATACAAGAAATTTTGGAAGGAGTTGTGTAAATAAAAGTTGTATATTTCATGGAGATCTACAAATTTCATGTTGTAAGTTTCTCTAGAATCGTCTTGCATCATGGTGAAAATTTTGTTCAAAGTTATGAAAAAACATGAAATTTCCAACACTTAGAAAAATTTCTAAGTTTAGAAATTTTGACTTTTCAAAATGAAATCTTGACTTTTTGATTTCTTGATGAATAAGTTTCATATTTTGACATGTTTTGATGAATTATGATCTTTGGCACTTGAATTTGACCAAAAAGTCAAAATTTGACTTTTTAGTATACAGTTGACTTTTGATTAGTTGACTGGAAAAATTCATTTGTCAATCCAATGGACTTGCAATGTTTTGAACCATGCCATTAGGTCAAAATTATGCAATTGGAATCTTGAGATCATGCCTTAAACCAATTGACCATTTGCTGGGTCAAAAATCAGAAATTGCCCTTTCTTAGTCAAAACCCTAATTTTGACCATTTTGCCCTTTTGGAGATTTGATCAAATTTCTTGAGGAGTTGTGGTCCAAACTTGATCAAATGATACATATGAGTTTAAAATTTTGATGTGGATCAAAAATTATGAAGTTTGACTGTAAATTGGCCACAGTTGACTTTTCCCCAATACAGTTGATTTTTAGGTCAACTACTCAATTGACTGAGCAAAAATGTGATTCAAGGCTTGAAACTTGGCATGATTAATATTGGGGGTCCATAATGATCTATGAAAGTCATATTGGGCATTGGAAGTTCAAAAATATTTGTGCAAACTCAAACCCTAATTTTGGTCATCAGTGCTTAAGGAGATGTCTTGAGCTGATCAACCCTAGTGCAGTCTTGAGTCAAGGGAGATCTTGTGAGAAAATTCTTGATAAATGAGAGGTCAAATTTTGGGGTACAATAGTTGCCCCTGTTCAATCTTCTTAAGCTTGAAGAGTTAGATTGGCAATTTCTGCCATTCGTGACTCGAAGGTGGAAGATGATTGGACATTAGAGTGCCCAGAAATTTGCACTCGATGATGTGATGGTTGCGGGAATGGGCTTAAAGATGCCATTTGGAGAGGTGATAGAAAGTTGCAGGAGATGGTCTTGTATATTCCATCCAAAATTGATTGTTGAATTGTAATTTGTAAGCTGAAACTGAATGAGTATTAGAATGGCGTACGTGTTTGGAGCGTATCTGTACTGTATCTGAGAGTTGAATCTGAATGAGTGTCAGAATGGCATCTGTGTCTAAAGCGTATCTAGACTGTATCTGAAAGTTGGATCTGAATGAGTATCAGAATGGCATCCGTGTTTGGAGTATAACTGAACTGTATCTGAAAAGTTGAATCTGAATGACTATCAGAACGACATCTGTGTCTGGAGCGTATCTAAACTGTATCTGAGAAGTTGAATCTGAATGAGTATCAGAATGGCATCCATATCTGGAGCGTATCTGAACTGTATCTGAAAAGTTGAATCTGAATGAGTATCAGAATGCCATCCGTGTCTGGAGCGTATCTGAACTGTATCTGAGAAGTTGAATCTGAATGAGTATCAGAATGACATCCGTGTCTGGAGCATATCTGAACTGTATCCGAAGACTTTCAACATTGTTAATGGTACCTGTTTGATTAATCTTATCCTGAAAAAGATAAAATGTTATCTAACATGCAATGTTTATGTTGTATGAAATGTGTAGTATAATGCATTTGTGTCATCAATGTTTATGATATATGGGTGCGATGTATGCTTATGTGAGCTAATCTGCTACACTGCTGTTGGATTGGGGAAAATAAATCCCTGACTGCTGCTGAGAATATGGAGTATAAGTCTTCATGTTGTGAAGTCTAAGTGTTGATGAATTTATGCTTAGAGAAATAAACTTTGTTGTAAGGGGAATGTCGTGTACTACTTGTAAACTCCTATTGGGGAATCCTGAGAAATTTGACGACTTCTACTGGGGATTGATAACTGGAAGCTCTGTTCTACTGGGGATTAAACTGCACACTGCAGGGAATTACGGAGATAAACTTAGAGAGATTTCTCTATCCCTTAAAGCCATCAGTGATTGTCTTTTATTTTGTTTATTTGTAAACAGTAATTATGTTCAAATGTATATGTTCAACAATGAATCATTGGACGTTTTTGTAAACAAAACACAAGCAAAAAGAAAAAAAAATAGATAGTTTTTTGCACTTTCAAAGGGATATCTTCGTATTGACTTTGAGTAAGTATTTTTGTACAATGAGACAAACATTCTAGTAATAGAATGCCGTCGTAAAAAATGAAAATTTTAATACAAAGAAAAGATAGCTATTGCAATAATCCCATGGGGTTCCTATTCTGCTATAGCCTTTATATCTCTAAGCATCTTGTCCATTTGTTGCCTTGTCCGAAGATGATTGAATTGGTCAAAAATGTCGAGTTTGCAAGTTGTCCGTAAGGTGATCCAACGGGACATAGTCATACGCTTTAATTCCCTAAATTTTACTTGGACCGCTCTTTTGGGTTTTCAGTCTACCGGGATACCATTTTTTGCCCAAGTCGCCCTTTCGGGTTTTCAACTTGCCGCGTTTACAGATTTTTTTGTTTTTATCCCTAATTTTTGCTCGAACCTTTTTTGGTTCACCGGGATACCCTTGTTTTGTCTAGGTATGTCAACCTAGCGGGTCTCTTATGCGTAGTATCTTTTGACTATGTTTGCGTTCGCAGGGTGTGGCGGGTCATCACCATCCATGGTGGTCAAGATCATTGCTCCACCAGAGAAAATGTTTTTGATTATAAATGGTCCTTCGTATGTAGGAGTCCATTTTCCCCTAGGATCACCTTGCGGCAATATGATACGTTTGATCACCAGATCTCCAACTTGATACACTTGGCGTCTGACCTTTTTGTTGAAAGCCTTGATCATCCATTTTTGATACATTTAACCATGGCAAATAACAGTAAGCCTTTTCTCGTCAATCAAGTTTAGTTGATTAAGTTGAGTCTGGATCCAATCTTCTTCATTCAGCCCTGCATCCTTCATAATTCTTAGAGTGGGGATTTTGACCTCAATAGGAAAGACAACCTCCATGCCGTATACCAGAAAATAGGGTTTTGCCCCGGTTGATGTGTGAGCTGTGGTACGATATCCGTGGAGAGCGAATGGTAGCATCTCGTACCAGTCTTTGTATGTGACTATCATTTTATGCATGGTCTTTTTAATGTTCTTATTCGCGGCTTCGATAGCACCATTCATCTTTGGCCTATAAGGGAAAGAATTGTGATGCTGAATCTTGAATAGCTCGCACAGGGCGGTGATCACAGTGTTGTTGAGATTTGTACCATTGTAAGTAATGATCCTCTCCGGGATACCACACTGGAAAATGAGATTATGCTTGATGAATCGGGAGACAACATTCTTGGTGATGGAAGTGAAGGAGGCTGCCTCAACCCACTTTGTAAAATAGTCAATGGCCACTAGGATGAAGCGGTGTCCATTGGAGGCTGTCGGCTTGATTTCCCAAATCATATTTACTCCTCACATAGCAAAGGGCCAAGGAGCCATCAAGATATTCAGAGGAACCGGAGGTACGTGCACTTTGTCAGCATAAATCTGGAACTTATGGCATGTTCGAGAGTGTTGATAGCAATTTGCTTCCATGGTATACCAGTAATAGCCTGCCCGTATGATTTTCTTTGCCATCGTATGCCCACTGGAATGAGTGCAAAAAGTGCCTTCATGTAATTCAGCCGTGATCCTTTCAGCTTCCACCTTGTATACGCACTGAAGTAATACGGAGTCATAGTTGCGTTTATAAAGAATGCCATTACTAAGGAAGAATTTAGCAGAGAATCTCCTTAAGAACTTCTTATCATTGACTGAAGCCCCTTCTGGGTATTCTTAAGCCTCGAGATACCTCTTGACTTCGTGAAACCAAGGCTGATCCACTACTTCTACAATATTAATCTCGTGACAGTGTGTTGGTTCATCCCTTCATTCAATGGTGATCTGGGGAGCCTCATTATCCCATTTAAGTTTAAACATAGATGACATTGTGGATAGTGCGTCGGCTAGCTGATTTTCTTCTCGCGGGAAGTGCTCGAAGGTAATCTTCTCAAAATGTGGGAGCAACGTCAAAGCGTGTTCTTTGTAAGGGATAAGGTTAGGGTGTTTGGTGTCCCATTCCCCTTTGATCTGGCTAATAACCAAAGCTGAATCTCCAAACACATTCAAAGATTTGATCCCCGAGTCTATGGCAGCTTTGAGACCAAAGATGCACGCTTCGTATTCCACCATGTTATTTGTACAATTGAAGCAGAGTCTTGCAGTAAATGGAATATGACACCCTTCAGGAGATATGAGTACTGCACCAATACCATTGTCAAGTGTGTTAGATGCCCCATCAAAAACCAGGGTCCATCGGGATCTTTGTTCAGGTCTGTCATATGGCTTGAGTTCTTCATAGTCGTTTACCATCATGATATCCTCATCCGGGAATTCGAACCTCATGGACTGGTAATCTTCCACAGCTTGGTGAGCAAGGTGATCAGCTAGTACACTGCCCTTTATTACTTTTTGGGTAGTATACTGTATGTCATATTCTGTTAGGATCATCTTCCATCTTGCTATTCTCCCAGAGAGTGCAGGTTTCTCGAAGATGTATTTTATTGGATCCATTTTAGATATCAACAGGGTAGTATGAGTCAGCATATATTGTCTTAGCCGACGAGTAGCCCATGCCAGAGCGCAACAAGTTTTCTCGAGCAGTGAATATCTTGTTTCACAGTCGGTAAACTTTTTGCTCAGGTAATAAATAGCATTCTCTTTTTGGCCAGACTCGTCATGCCGCCCCAGCACACACCCTATTGAATTTTCCAAAATAGTCAGATACATGATCAACGGTCTTCCCTCGACTGGTGGCATCAACACAGGAGACTCTTGTAGGTACTCTTTGATTTTTTCGAAACCAGTTTGGCATTCGTCATTCCATTTGACTACTTGATCTTTCTTCAATAGTTTGAAGATTGGTTCACAAGTAATTGTCAGGTGAGAAATGAATCTGGCGATGTAGTTCAAACGTCCCAAGAATCCTCTGACTTCCTTTTTAGTACGAGGAGCAGTCATCTCTTGTATCACTTTTACTTTGGCAGGATCTACTTCAATACCCTTATTGCTGACGACAAAGCCTAGGAGCTTACTAGACCTTACTCCAAATGTGCATTTATTTGGGTTCAACCTCATCTTGTACTTTTTTAATATCTCGAACAGTTTTTGTAAATGATCAAGATGCTCTTCTTCTGTTTGATATCTAGCTATCATGTCGTCCACATAGACCTCTATTTCGTGATGTATCATGTCGTGAAATAGAGCTACCATGGCACGCTGATAGGTTGCCCCAACATTCTTCAGTCCGAATGGCATCACCTTGTGCAGAAAGTGCCTCACTGTGTGACAAATGTTGTTTTCTCCATGTCCTCAGGCACCGTTTTGATTTGGTTATAACCTGAGAAACCGTCCATGAAGGAAAACACTTTGTGTTGTGCAGTATTGTCAACTAGGATGTCAATGTGGGGAAGTGGGAAATCATCCTTAGGGCTTGCCCTATTCAAATCTCTGTAGTCCACGCACATTCGTACCTTGTCGTCCTTCTTGGGCACGGGAACAACATTGGCAACCCATTGAAGATAGGAGGTGACGGCCAAGAATCCAACATTGAATTGCTTTATGACTTCAGCTTTAATCTTCTCTGACATATCTGGTCGCATGCGACGGACCTTTTGTTTTACTGGTGGGCAATCCTCTTTTGTAGGTAGACGATGCACCATAATATCTGCATTAAGTCCTGGCATGTCTTCATACGACCAGGCAAAGACCTTAACATACTCTTGTAGCAACTAAATCAGACGCTCCTTGACACTGGGTTCCAGATTGGCACCCATCTTGACTTCTCTTTTGTCTTCCTCGGTACCTAGGTTGATTGTATCCACGGGTTCCTCGTGAGGCTGAATGGTTTTCTCTTCTTGTAGTAGTAATCTGGCAAGTTCCCCTGGTACTTCACAATCTTCCTTACCTTCGTCTTCGGCTTGGTAGATTATATTTTCAGAGTCACAGAAGGCCATAGCAGAACTGTTAGCCATGGGATCTCGAATGGATTTAGACCTGCAGTGTGAGTGTGTGTAAGGGTATAGTTATCTTTGAAAGAAATGAAAAATGTAAAAAATAAAAACAATGAGCACAAAGTTTGTATACAAAACACCCATGCTTCATTGATGTCATATGGAAATGAGATAATAACCCTTAAAAATGGACCATTGCGCCTCGGGTAAGACACAAGGTTTTAAGAGTTTGAATTGTTTTAATATTACAGATCCAACAAAATGTAAAGACAAATTACTATGGGATAAAAGTGATCGGAACAAAATCTCTAGCCTCCCAATTCCCGAGCCCTCCACTGACAGTTGGGAAGATCCAATCCTCCAGGTTGTAACTATCTTCATCATCCTCTACCGCGTTGACTTCATAGTTGCTGATCTTCAGGGGTGGTCCTCCAGCACGAGCGCGGCGTACAGCCTTCTGAGCACTTGAAGTGAAACCCAGGCCAAATTTTTCTGACTTGTATGGGATATCCGGAAGTTGTCCCCAGATAGTGCACCCACCTTCTTCTATCACTGCCTTTGCATCCTTCAAAGATGATATCCTGAGTGGAGGCCTTGTGACCTTGCGAACCTGAGATACAGCCTTTGTTATTGCCACGTCTTGCAGGGCTTCTTCAAAGTGTTGGAATGGAGTTTCAATAAATTCACCATCTAATTCCACATATCTGAAGGAATTGAGATGGTTGATCATATAATCTTCTTCTCCATAAACGATGATGATCTTCCCTTGAATCAGATATTTCAGCATTTGGTGCAACGTAGAAGTAACAACGCCAACATTGTGGATCCATGGTCGGCCTAGCAAGCAAGAGTATGAAGGGCGGATGTCCATTACATAAAAAGTTGAATCAGATGTTTGGGTTCCAACCTTTATGGGGATATCCACTTCCCCATGCACCATCCTTTTCGAGTTGTCAAAAGCCCTTACTACTATGTTGTTTGGCTTCAATGTCAACCCCACACAGTCAAGCCTATCAAGAGCTTTTTTAGGCAACACATTTAGAGACGAGCCAGTGTCCACCAAAACATGAGCCAGGGTTATGCCCCTACATTCCACTGAGACATGCAATTTCTCATTATGCTTCCTTCCTCTTAGCGTTAAATCAACATCCGAAAAACCTAGACCATTATCTGCAGTCAAGCTGGCTATGCAGTCTTGGAACTGATCGACAGATGTCTCTTGGGGTACATGGGCAGTTTTCAGGAATTTTACCAAGGCTTTTACATGCGCCTCGGAACATAGTAGTAAAGCCAGCATGGAAATTTTGGATGGAGTTTGCCCCAGTTGTTCGACTACATCGTAGTCTCTTCTTTTTATGATCTTTAGAATTTCCTCCATATCTTTCTGGGAGGTCTCAGGGATAGCCAATGATTGTGCCTTCGTCTGGACAGGCTCAATCAGAATATTTTTACCTCGAGTCTCGGTTGACTCGGCAGCAGGAATGTCAGTAGGAGTGATAGCAGGGATTGTAACAGCTTTGTCAGTTGGAGTATTGGTGGAGATGATTGTAGGACTGGGAATATCCTTCAGAGGAGAAACAACAACAGGAATGATTACGGGTCCAGAAACTGCTTTTGGGGGAGCAATTTCTGGAGAGAATATCCTTCCGCTTGGGGTAATCTTGCTAGTTCCTGCTATATTATTGATATTGGAGTCAACCTTCTCAGAACTTGAATCTTCGGCAGCTGGCCAGTCTTGTTTGATACCGTGGTAGTAGACATCCCCTCCATAATTTCATGGTATGGTTTTATCTGACGAATACGGGACTGGTCCAGGCATTGTAATTATCAAAGGAGTTGATTTTGGAATTGTTGTAATTCTAACGGGTCTTTTGGTGGAGACCCTAGAAGAATTGGCAGAAATGGTAATGATAGAAACATGTTTAAGAGGAACAGGTGGAACAGAAGTCTTTTCAAACAAAATTTCCTTGTTATCTATTAGGCATTGAACGCCTGCTTTCAACAAAGGACAGTTGGTTGGTGAGGACAAACAGAAATGACAGCCTTTATCGCAGCTTGGGAATACACCGACAATCAACAAATTCTTTTTGATAATCAGGAGTGGGGTCACAAGTTCATCAACTGAAGTAACAAACATATCTTCTTCAATGGCATTGGTATTATGGCCATGTTTGGGCATAGGGGCAGAAATGACATTTGGCTTTTCGGGCGCATTGAATTCAATCTCTTTGGCTTCAATGAGGTCTTGTACTTTGTTCTTCAGCACCCAACAGTTGTTAGTGTCATGGACGGGACTCTCAGAGTGGTATGCACAGCGGGCATTAGGATGATAGTGAGGAGATGTTGTGTTAGGATTCTTAGGAGATTCTTTCAAGGTCACTAGGTTGGATCTCAACAGATGTGGTAATACCTGAGATAGGGTCATATTAATTTTAGTGAATTGTCTGACTGGTCTTTCCATCCTTGGTTGGTTGTTTTTTTGCTGATCAGGCGCATGTTTAGGAATCATAATAGCCCCCACCATTGGACGACGTTCGTCCCTATCTTGGTTTCTCTGAGGATAAACAGCAACCACTTCTTTCTTTCCTATAAATGGCTTCCTTATAGCAGCAAAGGATGTATCTTTTTGAATCTTTCCACTTTTTATCCTGACTTCTGCCCTCTCTCCGGTCAATATCAGTTCAGTAAAACCTGCCGATAAACTCCCAATTAGGTGATTGAAGAAGGGGCCAGACAAGGTGCCCAAAAACATGTCTACTAATTCTCTTTCAGATAGGGGAGGTTGAACTCTTCCATCCAAGTCTCTCCATTTTTGTGCATAGTCCTTAAAGCCTTCATTGGAAACCATGGTCATACTCTGGAGTTGAGTACGGGTAGGCGCAAGATCAGCATTGTATTGGTATTATTTGTAAAAGGCTGCAGCAAGATCTTTCCAGTTATGAACATTGGCTCTTTCTAACTGGTAAAACCAATAAAGTTGAGTTCCAGACAGGCTGTCTTGGAAGAAGTGTACCCATAAGTCTTTGTCAACGGTATGGGGATGGATTTTCCTCACATAGGACCGGGGATGCATTTTAGGGCATGAAACTCTGTCATATTTTGCAAACACAGGTGCTTTGAATTTTTGAGGAATGACAATCCCTGATACTAGACCCAATTCCTCAAAGTCCAATCCAGACACTTTTTGGATTTCCATTACGGTCAATGGCTCTTCGAGATGTTTATACTTGTCATCAGCTGGAGGGTATTGTTCTGCAGAATAGTCTTCTTCTTCCTCTTCCTCTTCTGATTCTGACGATACAACTGTTTCCTTTCCTTTCCCATCTTGATTGTCTATCTCACCGGATGTCGTTGCAAAGTCTAGGGTCCTTCTTGTCTGCCCATGAAATCTTCTTCCCATGTTTAGGACTCTGGTTACCTTCTTTGTCTTCTTTTTCTTCTCCTCTGCCAGCAAAGTCTTCAACTCTTCTTGTCCTTTGGCTAGGGTCAAGAACAACTGTTGAAACTGTGCATTCTGATCTTGGAGGTCATTCAACGTTTGCTCGAGATCCATCTTACTCTAGTAAACAGTAGAGAGATGAGGAGACTTGTTGTAAGAAACCTGCTTATGTTATGATGAATGATAAATGCATATGCAATGTTTTCAAGGATTTTAAGATTCAAATTTATTTTAGACAAAAAGGAAACACATGTCATATTAATAGATTAAAGCTTGAGTACATCAATGCCTTCTTGGGCAAAATAATACAAAAACTCTAAGATAAAAAGGTAGTACGCATCCTCTTTGGTGCAATGTAAGCATTCAGAGTTTGCTCCTCATGAAGTAGCCTAGTGAGTTCTAAAACCTTCTTCTTGCTTGCGTAGAATTGGGCTTCGAAGGTATCTCGCTCCCCCTTGAGTTGTATCCAATCCCTTTGTAGGTCTTCAAGAGAGGTAGGCATGTCAGGATGTAGGATAGTGTATGGAACATCTCCTTCCATGATAGGCTTAATGATTACCGGGAGAATGGAGGGGTAAGACATCATAAGACTCTGAGCACGAGTTCGTACCCATTTGAGGTAAGGCTCAAGAGGGATGGAATTTTTATGCCCCAAAGTCTTTCTATCTACCTTGTTTAACATCCTCCAAGCTCGGATAAATCTCTGGCGAAGACCTTGATCGTCGTTGTCGTAGTCAAATACTAAACCTTGAATCAGCATCTCGTGCAGGCCATCCCTTCAGGCGTAACCAAACAGTCTTAAGGCTAAGCAGGGGTTGTAGGTGATACCTCCCCTAATTCCAAGTAAAGGGACATTAGGAAATTCTCCACAATGATCGACAATAGTAACATTCTCTATGGATCGGGAGCACCAATGAATGTCTGAATGTTTGAGCGTCATCAACCTTTGTGACCACCTTGAACCTTGCTTGTTCTTTAATATAGATTGGGGAAGATGCGAAATAAACCATCTTGCCAAGAGAAGAGTGTAACATATAAGGACACCTCTTTTCCTCATTGTGCGAGTGTGAAAAGAGTGTAGGATATCCCCTAGCAATGTAGGCACCGGGTTGCGAGATATGAAGATTTTGACGGTGTTCACATCTATGAGTTGGTCAGGATTTGAAAACAAAACCATCCCATAGATGAGGAGAGCCACAATTTCCTCAAAGGCTTGTGTTGTACCCCAAAATTTGCCCTCCCATTTCCTCAACATTTTTTCTCATCACAAGACCTTTGAAGATCAAGATCCAGTTAGGGTTTCCTCTGCTCAAGACTTCTCCTTGCACTGTGGACTCAAATTAGGGTTTGTGTTTGCCTAAGGATGTTTTGACCTAAAATGCCTAAGATGACTTTCATGCTTCATATTGGACTCCCAAGTTTACCCATGCCAAGTTTCAAGTCTTGATTCCAAGTTTTGCCCAGTCAATTGGACAGTTGACCTAGAAATCAGCTGTATTGGGGAAAAAAGTCAACTGTGGCCAATTGACAGTCAAACCTCATGAAAATTGACCCACATCAACATATTGAACTCATATGGACCATTTGATCAAGTTTGGATCACAATTCCACAAGAAATTTGATCAGATCACCAAAAGGGCAAAATGGTCATTTTTAGGGTTTTGACTGCACAAAGGCAATTTTTGACTGTTTGACCTAGCCAATGGCAAACCAAGTTCACATATGGACTCAAGGACCCCATGGAATTATCTTGACATGTTCATCAAACTCAAAAGATCCCAAGCACACAAGATTGACAGTTGAATTTCCCAGTCAATTGATCAATTTTGACTGTACACTGAAAAGTCAAACTTTGACTTTTTGGTCAAAATCAAGAGTCAAGATTCATTTTTCATCAAAACATGCCAAATCATGAAACTTGTTCACCAAGAAATCACAAAATGCAAATTAGGGTTTGAAAATTAAATTTTTCATAACTTAGAATTTTTCTAAGTTATGAAAAACCCTAATTTTTTCCCAACTTTGCCCCACCTTTTCACCAAGATCCATTTGGATTCAAACAAAAGTCAAAACATGAAAGTTGTAGCTTGTTGCATAATCTACAACTTTGATTCACAAAATTTTCTCATTTGAAGCTTGTATCTCAAGTTACAATTTTTTGAATAAGGGCACTAAACCATTTTTAACTTAGTGAAATTTTAACCTATTTTGACAAGGTTTTCTACCCCACTTCAAGGCCACTTTTCATACCCTTCCACTTGGAATTTTGATTTGCATTTCAAAGATGGATTGTAGTACACATTCCAAGCTTTCCAAAATGTCCAAGAACTCATCAAACAACCTCATAACTTGAGAGATTCGAATTTCACAAGTTGGCAAAAATTCACTTTTGTTCTTCATCAAAACATGTTCATAACTTTGCAAATCTGAACTTAGCTTGCTTTATGCTTGATTACAGGTCCTTGAACCATTCCATACTCAATAATTTAATGCATATTCAATGTGTTAAGACCATGTTCTTTGTGTTCTAACATTGCATAGTGGATTAATCCTAAACTAGATAAAGTGAACTTTCTATTTTTGAAAAAGATTAACTTTATGTCAAATTGAAATCCAAGAAGGTACAAGCAAAATCCTTTTGGCACAAGATTATGGGCAAATTGCTCTGATCAAGAGAGGCTTATGCAGCAGGATTAGAGGCCCCTACTGACCTAAAACACAAAGTGACCATTGCTTGCTTCATTTTCAAGTAACATTGCATAACTTATCACAACTCTCTCTTCAGCATAGAGACACAACACAAAAGCTATCAAACACATTCCAAACTACCCAACCAAGCTTTTGCACGAGCCATTGGCCTCCCAAGCATTCTCCATCTCAGAAACACCACAAAACTGCACAAACAGGGGAACCCCTGCAGATTGAGTGCTATCTCTCAATCCCTTCGAGCATTCTTGTCCAAACCTGTTCCTCTACCTTCCTTACAACATATGCAAGCTAACCATGAGCTGAAACCTGACCTGTAACACCTCCAAGCCACTTCACCATTTTTAAATTTCTGTTTTGCAGTTGGAATTCACTAGCTCGATTCAGGGAGTTTCAAGACAAAATAGGACTTGGAAAAGCATCCTTACACTTCAAGGAAGCTATACAAGTCATCATTTCACTCTGAAACATCCTCCATTGCAAAGCTCGATTCCAACTGAACAGGTACATTCATGGAGTTCTATCTCCCTTATTAGGCATTGTTAGCTTTAGGTTTTTGAAGAAAACATGTCACAATCATAGCCCTGAACATGCTCATATGATTAGATTTCATTTATATTTCGTGTGCTTAGAGAATTTCATGTCTGAACATTGATGAAAAGTTAGGTCAGAAATTAGGGGAGGAGAAATTCTCCCTCATCTTAGAGAGATAGGTCAAGTTCTTTATATGGTCGAAACCGTCTCTTAATGCTCTACACTTTTCATGTTATGAGTTTTGCTTGAAAGTCCAGGAATCCAGAGATAAAAAACGCGTGTTTTGCTTGAAGGATGTTGTTCAGAGGTTGAAGAAGACAGGTCTTCTGGGCTGGGCCTGGAATTTTTTTCCTATTCACACCATTTATTTTGATTCACACCCCCTGAGCCCATTTGCTTCATTTTTTACTCTTTTTGACTTTTTCTTTTTTGGTTGACTTTGTTTATTTTTTCTCATGACATTAAAAAATTAAAAATATTGTTTCCATCATTTTTTGTATTTATTGCATATTTATTTGATTTATTTCTTTGTTTATACATAAATATATATATACTATTATTAGAATAAATATAAAAATAATGTAAATACATTTTTTATTTTTATTTACCTTCTGAAAATATTTCACATAAAAAATACTCTTTTTATTTATTTTATTAAAATGTTAAATAAATATTTATTTTGTGTATAATACATATTTGAGATTTAATATATATATATATATATATATATATATATATATATATATATATATATATATATATATATATATATATATATATATATATATATATATATATATATATATATATATATATATATATATATATATATATATATATATATATATATATATATATATATATATATATATATATATATATATATATATATATATATATATATATATATACATGTTTATCAATACATTTAAGTTAAAATATAAAAATACTTGGATTTTTCATTTTTATTAATATTTGATGCAAAAATACTTTTTCCATAATATACTTCATTTTATTTTATTTTTATGAATAATAAATAAATGTTTGTATTAAATCAATTAATAATACATTTTCTTTAAAATTAGGGTTTTTGCCCTAAATTCAAAATACTTCAAAAAATAATATATTTTTATTTTCTTTTCTCTTTTACATAAATAATATTTTTCATACATATACAAAACATTTCTTTTGCATCTTGCATTCTTATTTAATTTTTGTACATTGATTAAATTGCAAATATTCAAAATGATGTAATAATTTAGATTTAAATTCTTGTCAATATCCCCATTTGAACATTTGTACCCCCCTTCCCATATTTGGTTTTGTAATAGCTTAGTAATTTTAATTTTGCACTTTATTGCCTTCTAATGATAACATGTTAGAATTAGGGTTTGTATGCGAAAAAACGATAAAAAAATTGTTTGACCTAATACAAGATAAACAAGCATGAAAATGGACACACAAATCACACTTGCACCCCCTAGGGTATTCCACTTGTTGCCTTCAAATAAATGGGCCATATTGTATGTTGAACTTCTTTGGGCAAAGCAAACAATTTGAATGATCATAGTCCCTCGACAAAACTTTTCAAAAACAAACAAAAACAAATGATCAAGTCCCTTAAAGAAAATTGCCCAAAGACATTTAACGCCGTTACAATTATGGTCTAAACGATGACCCGCGCCTGTCCCTTTCACATCCTAACACAAGATTGCCCACCAAATACAATGGTGGAACAAACTTGTTAAAAGGGTTAAAACATAGCAATAGTCTTTTGAGAAATTTAGGAGTAGATAACCTCTTAGTTACTTGAATCAAACTTGCAAAACAAAACACTTTCCTAATTTCAAAACCACACAACACTACACTTTCAAAATAACTTTCAAAAACAAATGAAAACCTTTTTCAAAAGACATACACCTTTGTATACATCCCCACATGGATCATTACAAAGGTTGCCACCACATTGGCCTCTTTTCAAAATATTTTCAAACCCACTCACACTCAAGCACCATTTCAAACAATTGAAAACAAAGGCAAGTGATCTAAGCAAGTAACTAAGAGCCCATGGATAACCATGGATAGAAAGGGTGCTAATACCTTCCCTTTCTATAATCTACTCCCCGAACCCAAGAAAACATCTCAAAAGGTTTTTGCTGTGCTTTTTAACCTTTCCTTAGGATAAAATAAAAAGTCGGTGGCGACTCTTGCTAACCGCAACATGTGCGAATACAAACGCAAAACCCAAGTCAGTTCTCCCACCGTATCACAGAACTGGCGACTCTGCTGGGGAAAACTTTTAAAAGTGGAGTAACCTTAGGGCTTAGATCACCTTTGTTTTCAATTGTTTGCTTTGTTTGCTTTTATATTTGTGGGCTTTGCATCGGAGTTCATAGATCCTAACCCAAATCTGGGATATACCTTTTTAGGTAGCATAATCTGTGAGGGACCTGTCCGGCGTAGACCGACATGGGTGAAGCAGTGGCTACGTTGGTGTGGCATCTTAGTCTATCCCTATATCCCTTGTGTCGCAACGGGGAGAATATAGGTCTTCTAAGGAGTCATTAAACACCAACCAACCTTAGAACCCTAAATTGACCAACTTGGCTATTAGGACAGTAGCAGTATGCTACACTCATTGAGGCTAAACTCTCGAGATGGTTCTGGCCGCGAGAAAAGATTGCGATGCTGGAGTTATGACCGATTGAGGGTAGCCAATGATTTGAGATCCTCTAGAACCCGGTTACTTCTAATAGGACATGTTTTAACCAACAAAACCAAAAGAGGGTAATACCTGAAACTCATGCTGACCTGAAACCTAAGGGTGTCTTGTGTGACTTGTGTGCCTTATTTGCCTATGTGAATACTTGTGGTGTGCTTCATCATAGCATCATGCCATCATACCATTGCATGCATCCTGTATAAAGGACTAACCCATTTCAAAGACAAAAGAGTTTCATCTTTGCTCTGTTTTGTAGGACATCATGATGCCCGTCCGTAGAAATACTGTCCGGCTCAACTTTGTTCAACCACCAGTTTTACTCAAAGATTTGGTTGGAAGGATTCCAAACACTTCTTCCTTCATCAACAGACATGGTTCCCTCCTTGGCTTGGTCACTGCAAAATGGGACCAACAACTGATAAGTGTTCTGACCCAGTTTTATGACCCTCTGTATCATTGTTTCACCTTTCAAGACTTCCAGCTGGTTCCTACCCTGGAAGAATTTTCTTATTTGCTTGGGATCCCTGTCTTGGAACAAACTCCATTCACTGGTTTGGAAAGGACTCCTAGGCCTGAAGAGATTGCTGCAATTCTCCCCTTGACTAAAGAAGAGGTATTGTCCAACTGGGAAACTAGAAATGGGATCAAGGGCTTTTTGGTCAAATTTCTGGTTGGCAAGGCTAATGATTTCTGGAATGACTTGGACTTCAAGGCATATGAGGATATTCTAGCTCTTTTGATCTATGGTCTGGTACTGTTTCCCAACCCTGACACCTTTATCAGTATCCATGTCATAAGGATCTTCATGTCTCGGAATCCGGTACCCACTCTTTTGGGTGATATTCTACAACAACTATATGCTCGTACTGCTCGAAAACGGGGAACTCCGTGGTGTTGTGCTCCTTTGCTAGTAAGGTGCTTTATTTCGCACCTTCCTAAGTTCGTGCTGAAGAATGAAGAAGGAAAAGGTTGGGCTCAGAGGTTAATGTCTCTCACTGATAATGACATCACCTGGACTCTCAGAGGTTTGGATGAGGTGGCTGTTATTGACCATTGCGGAGAATACCCTAATGTCCCGTTGATTGGTATCCAAGGAGGAATCTCTTACAATCCGTGTTTAGCTCTCCGTCAGTTTGGAAGAGCCAGAGGAGATGGGCCTCATGAAATGCTGGTTCCTCACTTCCATTTTGAATTTCAGGCAGACAGTGACAAACTACGCCAGGGATTCATTAGAGCTTGGGACAGAATCCACAAAGCTGACCCACATGAGTTGGGACCAAAGACTTCTCTACCAATGGAGCCCTATTGCAAATGGGTCCGCATCCGTGCTCAAAGGTTAGGTATGCCCTACGAAGCTGTTAGACCTCTCATTCTTGAATCTCCTGATGAAGATGGGGTTCCTCCAACTGTCCTCCCTCCTCAGATACCTACTGATTTTGACACCATGAAGAGATCTTGGGCACAGCTAAAGGAAGAACGGGACTTCTATCGGGAAAAATTCAACGAGCAGGAACGGAAGATCCAGAGGCTGACTAAGCAATTGGAGGAAGAACGGGTCCTGAACAACTACATCAGCACTGAAAAGAGGAGGCCATGGGAGCATTGATGAGCTTTGGATGTTTCCTTTTGTAGTTCTATTTCCTTTTTCAGTATTTTTCATTCCTGTAATGCCTAAGGGCAAGTTGTTGAACAATTGAAAATTTTAATCTAATGAAGTGTGTTTCCCTTTTTGTCTACAAAGTTGAATCTTGTTTGTCTTTGAAAACATAAAGCATATGCATTCCATTGCACCATATGCATAGCAGGTACCCTATTTCACAGGTTGCTTAATTTTCTTCGCTGTTTGTGTGAACAGTCATCATGAATCCAGACTCATCCAGTGAGCAAGCAATCAAGGCCCTTCAGGCCCAAAGTGCACAATTTCAAGAGATGGTCATAAGCCTAGCCCAAGGTCAGCAAGAGCTGAAGACTCTACTCCTAAAGAAGAAGAAGAAAAAGAGGACTGCGCTGTTCAACACCGGACGCAGATTTGGGAACACACTCCACAATGAAGCTGATCCAACTACTTCTTCTGCTGAGAAAAACAGTCCCCAAGGGGGAGGAGCTCCTAGTCCCGCAGTCTCCGACAACGAGACGGACTATAACGACGAACAATACCCACCTGCTGCTGACAGATACAAGCAACTGGAGGACCGCTTAAGCGCCATGGAAATTCAGAATGTGCCGGGACTGGATTTCGGAGATTTGGGGTTATCTTCCGGGGTAGTAATTCCACACAAGTTTAAGGCGCCCGCCTTCGCCAAGTATGATGGGGTCTCCTGCCCAAAGCTGCATCTGAGGTCGTACGTAAGGAAAATCCAACCTTACACGGCGGATAAGAACCTCTGGATTCACTTCTTCCAAGATAGCCTCTCGGGGTCACAGCTTGAATGGTTCTACCAATTGGATGGAACTAGCATCCGACACTGGGAAGATTTGGCAACCGCATTTTACAGACAATACCAATACAATTTTGATCTCGCTCCTACGCGTACCCAACTTCAGGGTATGTCTCTAGGAACGGGTGAAGGGTTCAAGGAGTACGCTCAAAAATGGAGAGATTTGGCTGGCAGGGTGCAGCCTCCATTGACTGATCGGGAGCTGGTTGATATGTTTCTAGGGACGTTGTCTGGTCCGTTTTTTAATCATTTGGTTGGTAACTCCTCCGCTGGGTTTACAGATTTGATATTGACGGGAGAAAGAATTGAAGCTGGCATCAGGTCAGGCAAGATACAAAAGGCTGTCTCTACAAGTGCTGAGAAGAGGCCGTTTAAGAAAGAAGCAAGTGCCGTCTATGGTCCTAGGAGACAAGTCAAGCCCGAAAATCGCCAAGCCGTCAATGCTTTGGTCATCTCAAAACCTGTTGCTGCTCCTCAGCAGTACAATCAACAAAGAAGCGAAAGGCCCAAGAGGCAGTATACCCGACTGAGTATGACCTTATCTCAAATTTTACCCCAACTGTTATCCACCAACCTGGTGACCCTCAAAGAAGCTCCTAAGGTCGTCAACACTGCGTCGCCTAAGTATAACCCAAATGCCCGGCGTGCTTATCATTCTGATAGTCCCGGGCACACTACTGATGATTGTTGGGCCTTGAGAAACAAAGTGCAAGATCTGATCGACGCAAAGGAAATTCAGTTTGAAGCGCCAGAGAGACCAAATGTTGTAACTGCTCCTATGCCCCAGCATAGAGTAAATTCCATTGAGGAAGAAATGTATGCTGTTTCGGTAGATGAAGTTGTTACCCCTCTGAAGAATGTCAAGAAGAACCTACTGCGGGCCGGTTTATTTCCGGGTTGCGGTGAAGGTTGCCTGTTCTGTGCTGTTTCCCTATCTGATTGTCCCTTGCTGAGGTTAGGCGTCCAAAGCCTAATGGATAGCAAGGAGATTCTGTTTAAGAAGTCTGCTGTTCAGTTGGTTCCGATAAAAGAAGTTTCTGTGGTTACCATCTTCAATAATTCAATCAAGGCTCCCCCGAAGAAGCCTGTTCAAATCATGACTGTTGCACCTGTGATTATTACTGTCCCGGGGCCTCTCCCCTACGTGTCTGATAAGGCTGTTCCCTGGCATTATGGGGCAGACGTATATGTAAATGGAATCAAACAAGAATTCGACGTTGGTGCCAGTATCTGCGATATCACTGGTCCAGCCAAAGTTACCCGCAGTGGCAGGCTCTTCTCGCCTGACATTGCACCGCCCGCTATTCGAAGACCCCTCCTTATAAAACCTACAAGTTTACATGTTCCTGCTGCTGATCAAGTTGTTTCCCCTGCTGCCGAGTCATCAAATGCTCGGGACAAAGGGATTGAAGAAGAGCCTGCCCGGATGGAGGCACCAATACCCATAAATGCTGAAGCCTCCCGACAAGAAATGGAGGAGATCCTGAAAATAATAAAGAAGAGTGATTTCAATGTTGTCGAGCAGCTGGGGCATACACCCTCCAAGATCTCCCTGCTCTCCTTATTGCTATGCTCCGAGGCCCATGCTAAGGCCTTGATCTCATTTCTCAAGACGGCCCATGTGCCGCAGGAGACGTCTGCAGTCCAGTTCACTGATTGCATAGCGAATCTGACAGCAGATAATGGCTTGGGTTTTTCAGATGTTGACCTGACTGCGAAGGGAAAAGACCACAACGACGCCCTGCATGTCTCTATCGAATGCAGGGGCACTACTCTGGCGCATGTATTGGTGGATACTGGTTCTTCCTTGAATGTCCTACCCAAAAAGGCTTTAGACCGTCTGGATTATGAAGGCCTAGAACTGAAGCCCAGCAATATCATCGTCAGGGCCTTTGACGGTTCCAAAAGGATGGTTCATGGAGAGGTTAACATCCCTATTCGTGTGGGCTCTCAAGTGTTTGACTCTATTTTTTATGTGATGGATATACGTCCATTGTACTCTTGTCTACTGGGTCGACCTTGGATCCATAAAGCTGGGGCAGTGACCTCCACCTTGCACCAGAAGCTGAAATATCCCGTCAGGGGGAAGATCGTCACTGTGCAAGGAGAAGAGGAGTATATGGTGAGCCATTTGAATTCCTTCAGATACATTGAGATGGATGGGGAGTTTATTGAAACCCCCTTTCAGCATTTCGAGGAGGTACATCCAATTTCAGCAGCAGCAGAGACAATAGTCGAAGAGAATGTTTCCTTGAAGATGGCTTCCCTAAGGGATGCCCGGGCTGTGGTTCAGAAAGGCAATTGTGCAAACTGGGGTCAGCTTCCTGACTTCACTCAGAAGAACGACAAGTTTGGGCTGGGCTTTACTGCAGAGGCTCAGAGGGCTGTGCGCAAGGAGAAGATCAGAAAGGCTCCGGTGTTTGTTTCCAGCTCAAGGGTGAATGCTATCAAGGAGGATGTAGAGGAAACAGAGTTTGACAGTTGGATCTACCCGACTACCAGCGACGGACCAAGCAACTGGACGGCAAAGGATTTTACCCCTATCACATTTGTCACGCAGTAATTAATTTCTTTTGATTTCCAATTTGTAACAAACAATATGTTAAAACTTTGTTGGCTCGGTGTCCTACCCGGGGCATCGTAGCTCCATTTGTGAGGGCTTTTTGTATGACATTTTCATATATCATCAATCAAAACATTGGACGTTTGTTGCATTTCAAATCTTGTGCTCTTTTCCTTTCTGTGTTATATATATTGCGAGACAGCTATATTTACACACACTCACTTATACAGGTTTCAATCCACTCTGGATCTCACTGGTAACAGCTCTGCTACCGCCAGTTATGACTTCGAAAATCCGATCAACTTGGCCGAAGACGAAGGTGAAGATGATTGCGAAGTGCCTGGTGAACTCACAAGACTGCTACTCCAGGAAGAGAGGGCCATTCAGCCACATGAAGAGCCGATGGAGACAATTAACTTGGGTACTGAGACAGATAGGAAAGAGGTCAAGATTGGTGCCAATCTAGAGCTCAGCGTGAAGCAACGATTGATCCAGATGCTACAAGACTACATGGAGATTTTTGCTTGGTCCTATGAAGATATGCCTGGTTTGGATGCCGACATTGTAGTTCACCACCTGCCGACCAGGGAGGATTTCCCTCCGGTAAAGCAAAAAGTCCGACGGATGCGTCCAGAGATGTCTGAAAAGATCAAGGCCGAGGTTATGAAGCAGTTTGATGTCGGGTTCCTTGCAGTGACTTCTTACCCTCATTGGATTGCCAATGTAGTGCCAGTGCCGAAGAAGGACGGTAAAGTCAGAATGTGTGTTGACTACAGGGATCTGAACAGGGCCAGCCCCAAGGATGACTTCCCCCTACCTCACATTGATGTCCTTGTTGACAATACAGCTCAACACAAGGTGTTCTCCTTCATGGATGGTTTTTCGGGGTATAACCAGATCAAGATGGCTCCAGAGGATATGGAGAAGACTACCTTCGTGACTCAGTGGGGCACCTTCTGTTATAAGGTCATGCCATTCGGATTGAAAAATGCTGGGGCAACCTATCAACGTGCCATGGTTGCTTTATTTCATGATATGATCCATCATGAGATTGAGGTATACGTTGATGACATGATTGCGAGGTCTCAAACTGAGGAGGAGCACCTTGACCATCTGAGGAAGTTGTTTGACCGACTCAAGTTATACAAGCTGAGGTTGAATCCCAACAAATGCACCTTTGGGGTAAGATCCGGAAAGTTGCTAGGTTTCATTGTAAGTGATAAAGGTATTCAGGTGGACCCTGCCAAGTTAAAAGCCATACAAGAGATGCCGACTCCAAAAACAGAGAAAGAAGTCAGAGGTTTCCTAGGACGACTGAATTACATTGCCCGATTCATCTCACATCTAACTGCTACTTGTGAGCCAATCTTCAAATTGCTGAAGAAAGATCAAGTAGTACGCTGGAACGATGAATGTCAGGCTGCCTTTGAAAGGATAAAGGAATACCTTCAAGAGCCACCCATTCTTATGCCACCGGTGGAAGGGAGACCTCTGATACTATGCTTGACAGTACTTGATAATTCAATGGGGTGTGTGCTGGGGCAGCATGACGAGTCTGGCCGAAAAGAGCACGCTATTTATTACTTGAGCAAAAAGTTTACCGACTGTGAGTCTCGTTACTCACTGCTTGAGAAAACTTGCTGCGCTCTTGTATGGGCTGCTCGCCGGCTGAGACAGTATATGCTGACTCACACTACCTTATTGATTTCAAAAATGGATCCCATCAAGTACATATTTGAAAAGCCCGCTCTGTCTGGAAGAATAGCGAGATGGAAAATGATCTTGACAGAATATGATATCTAGTATACAACTCAGAAAGCAATTAAAGGAAGTGTACTGGCGGATCATTTGGCACACCAACCTGTGGACGATTACCAATCACTGAATTTTGATTTTCCGGACGAAGACATCATGGTGGTAACTGACTGTGAAGTACCTGGACCGGATGAAGGACCTGAGGAAGGATCCCGATGGTCTATGCATTTTGATGGAGCCTCCAATGCTTTGGGTAACGGCGTCGGCGCTGTAATCATATCTCCCAAAGGAACTCATACTCCCCTCACCGCCCGATTATGTTTCAGCTGCACCAACAACATGGCAGAATATGAGGCATGTATCATGGGTTTACAAGCTGCAATCGACTTAAGGATAAAATTTCTGAGTGTTTTCGGAGATTCCGCTCTCGTGATCAATCAGATCAAAGGCGAGTGGGATACGAAACACCCGAATCTTATTCCTTACAAAGAGTGTGTGTTGACCTTGCTTCCCCACTTTGAAGAGATAACTTTCGAACACTTCCCTAGAGAGGAGAACCAGCTAGCGGACGCCCTAGCTACGATGTCTTCGATGTTCAAAGTTAAATGGGACAATGAGGCTCCCCGAATCATTATCTGGAAGTTGGATGAACCGGCATACTGCTGCGAGCTCGAGGCTGAGAAGGTTATTGAAAAATCCTGGTATCATGAGGTGAAGAGGTACTTGGAAGCTCAGGAATACCCTGAAGGTGCGTCTGTCAATGATAAGAAGTTCATGAGGAGGTTTGCTGCAAAAAATTTCCTCAGCAACGGCATTCTCTACAAACGGAATCATGATTCAACTCTGCTATGTTGTGTGGATAAGGCTGAAGCAGAGAAAATTATGATAGAACTGCATGAAGGTACATTCGGAACACATTCCAGTGGACACACCATGGCTAAGAAAATCCTTCGGGCAGGATATTTCTGGTCCACAATGGAAGCCGATTGTTACCAGCACTCCCGAACTTGTCATAAATGCCAGATCTATGCTGACAAGGTGCATATCCCTCTGGTTCCTTTGAATGTCCTGACGGAACCTTGGCCTTTCGCAATGTGGGGCATCGATATGATCGGTGAGATCCGACCGACGGCATCCAATGGGCATCGCTTCATCTTGGTGGCGATCGATTACTTCACGAAATGGGTTGAGGCAGCTTCCTACGCCACAGTAACCAAGAGCGTCGTGGCACGTTTCATCCGGCATAATCTGATCTGTCGGTACGGCGTCCCGGAAAGAATCATTACGGATAATGGTACCAATCTCAATAACAAAATGATCACTGAACTCTGTGAACAATTCAAGATACAGCACCACAATTCTTCTCCCTACCGGCCGAAGATGAATGGGGCTGTAGAGGCAGCCAATAAAAATATCAAGAAAATTGTGCAGAAGATGACAGTGACGTATAAAGATTGGCACGAGATGTTACCGTTCGCTCTTCATGGGTACCGCACCTCAGCAAGGACGTCAACCGGGGCAACTCCCTTCTCCTTGGTCTATGGCATGGAGGCAGTCTTGCAAATTGAAATCCAGATACCCTCTCTCCGGATAATGAAAGATGCAGACTTAGATGAAGATGATTGGATCCAAACTCGACTTGATCAACTAAATCTGATTGACGAAAAGAGGCTCACTGCTATCTGTCATGGTCAAACGTATCAAAAACGGATGATCATGGCATTTAACAAGAGAGTCAGACCACAAGAGTATCAAGTTGGGGACCTGGTAATCAAACGCATCATCCTTCCTCAAAGTGAACCCCGGGGCAAATGGACCCCTACATACGAAGGGCCATTTGTGGTTAAACGCGTGTTCTCAGGAGGAGCCATGATCCTGACCACCATGGATGGTGACGACCTTCCTCACCCCGCCAATGCAGACATAGTGAAAAAATACTACGCATAAATAAAAGACCCGCTAGGTTGACATACCTAGGCAAAGATAAGGGCTTCCCGGTGAACCAAAAGGGTTCGGGCAAAAATAAGGGATGAAATGAATAAAAATCTGTACACCCGGCAAGTCGAAAACCTGAAAGGGCGGCTTGGGCAAAAATGGGTATCCCGGTGGACTGAAAACCCGAAAGGGCGGTCCAGGCAAAAGTTAGGGATAAAAGCGTAACACTATGTCTCATTGGATCACTTCGCATCTGGAATTCGGCATCAACTATCTGGCTCCAGATTTTGGCATTGACCAATCAGCTTCATCTTCAAATTAGGCAACAAAGCGATGAGACGTTCGAAGACATAAAGACGATAGCAGAGTTGGAACCTAGTGGGATTGTTCACATAGCTGTTTTGTTTCTTTTTTCAAAATTGTAAACTCTATGTTATTTGGCGGCATCCTCTTACTAGGATGTCAGCCTCTTGTACAAAAACGCCTATTCACAGGCAAAATTTAAATCAATACAAATTCACTTGTCCATACAAATTACCATTGTTTTCCTTTTCTATTTTGTCTTGCGAAGAACGTCCAATGTTCATTTTTGATATATGCATTTGACATTAAATTGCTGATTCATAAATATTTGCATATGAAACAAGAGATTTATTACAGGTGACATCAGAGACAGGGGCAATTGAAGTTGTCTAATGCAGTCTGGTTGTTTTGTCCGCCAAGGCACCAAGTTAGTTTCAACTGAAGAATGTGGCCAGATCATCTCAGCTCCCCGCAGAGTAAATCAGGTTCAGCAATACTTTCCCCAAGCAGAGTTGGTTCCCCGTTGATCCTAAAAGGACACAACATTCCCCGGCAGGTCTTAAAACTCATCCCCAGTAAATTCTGGAAACTTATCCCCTGCGTAGCACGGACGTCTCTCCCGAGTTTTATTTAGAGTTATTTCCTCACAAGGACTTATAACTGGGTTATCCTCAGCTAAAAACCACGGAAGACCGCCCTCGGCAAAGTTCCTCCAATCCCCAGCGGAGTATATCGTCATTATCCCCAGCGGAATCCATCATTAGAATCCTCAATAGGCCTCGCATCAAAACTTCGGCCAAGTATCTCTTCCACAGAGCAATTCTCCGGCCGATCGTCAAGGATTTATTTTCCTAAAGGCGAAATTACATCCATAAACATTTCACATTTTCATACATCTTGCTTACATACATGATGAAACGCATACAACACTATCTCATGTTGAACATCGTGATATCATGCATATCATACATCATGACATTGCATATAACTTACGTTTTTGCCTTTTCAGGAAAAAGACAATCCCAAAGACAATTACCGTCAACTGTCGCAATTCCAGATCCGATACCTGTATCTAGCCAGGGCGCATCTGAGAGTGATTGTTTCCAGACTCGATTCCTGTATCTAGCCAGGGCACGTCTGAAAAGTTCGAAGATTCGATTCCTGTATCCAGCCAGGGCACATCTATCAACTACAACATCTCCAGATTCGATTCTTGTATCCAGCCAGGGCATATCTGTTGACCACGTTTCCAGACTCGATTCCTGTATCTAGCCAGGGCACGTCTGAAGAGTTCGAAGATTCGATTCCTGTATCCAGCCATGGCACATCTATTAACGACTATTTCCAGATTCGACCCCTGTATCCAGCCAGGGCATATCTACGAGCAACCAATTGTAGATTCAATACCTGTATCCAGCCAGGGCATATCTGCATAAGGAGACTGAGGATCAAACACCTGTAACAAGCCAGGAAAACATCCGTCTTTCTCAAATACACAAGTTCTCGCAAAGGAATCTCTTATGCGACCGACACTTCCAAATGGCATCTATAAGCCCATTCCCGACAAGGTTCTGTCACGTCTCCAGATGGCATCTATAAGCCCATCTCCCTATCTACTACCTCTCCAAATGTCATCTATAAATCCATTCCTGACATCACATTGTTGAGACTCCAGCATGCGAGTGCAAATTTCCGGGCACTCTAGTGTCCAATCTCCTTTTACCCTCAAGTCGCGAAAGGCAAACTTGCCAATCTAACTCTTCAGGTTCAAGAAGATTGAACAGGGGCAACTGTTGTACCCCAAAATTTTCCCTCCCATTTCCTCAACATTTTTTCTCATCACAAGACCTTTGAAGATCAAGATCCAGTTAGGGTTTCCTCTGCTCAAGACTTCTCCTTGCACTGTGGACTCAAATTAGGGTTTGTGTTTGCCTAAGGATGTTTTGACCTAAAATGCCTAAGATGACTTTCATGCTTCATATTGGACTCCCAAGTTTACCCATGCCAAGTTTCAAGTCTTGATTCCAAGTTTTGCCCAGTCAATTGGACAGTTGACCTAGAAATCAGCTGTATTGGGGAAAAAAGTCAACTATGGCCAATTGACAGTCAAACCTCATGAAAATTGACCCACATCAACATATTGAACTCATATGGACCATTTGATCAAGTTTGGATCACAATTCCACAAGAAATTTGATCAGATCACCAAAAGGGCAAAATGGTCATTTTTAGGGTTTTGACTGCACAAAGGCAATTTTTGACTGTTTGACCTAGCCAATGGCAAACCAAGTTCACATATGGACTCAAGGACCCCATGGAATTATCTTGACATGTTCATCAAACTCAAAAGATCCCAAGCACACAAGATTGACAGTTGAATTTCCCAGTCAATTGATCAATTTTGACTGTACACTGAAAAGTCAAACTTTGACTTTTTGGTCAAAATCAAGAGTCAAGATTCATTTTTCATCAAAACATGCCAAATCATGAAACTTGTTCACCAAGAAATCACAAAATGCAAATTAGGGTTTGAAAATTAAATTTTTCATAACTTAGAATTTTTCTAAGTTATGAAAAACCCTAATTTTTTCCCAACTTTGCCCCACCTTTTCACCAAGATCCATTTGGATTCAAACAAAAGTCAAAACATGAAAGTTGTAGCTTGTTGCATAATCTACAACTTTGATTCACAAAATTTTCTCATTTGAAGCTTGTATCTCAAGTTACAATTTTTTGAATAAGGGCACTAAACCATTTTTAACTTAGTGAAATTTTAACCTATTTTGACAAGGTTTTCTACCCCACTTCAAGGCCACTTTTCATACCCTTCCACTTGGAATTTTGATTTGCATTTCAAAGATGGATTGTAGTACACATTCCAAGCTTTCCAAAATGTCCAAGAACTCATCAAACAACCTCATAACTTGAGAGATTCGAATTTCACAAGTTGGCAAAAATTCACTTTTGTTCTTCATCAAAACATGTTCATAACTTTGCAAATCTGAACTTAGCTTGCTTTATGCTTGATTACAGGTCCTTGAACCATTCCATACTCAATAATTTAATGCATATTCAATGTGTTAAGACCATGTTCTTTGTGTTCTAACATTGCATAGTGGATTAATCCTAAACTAGATAAAGTGAACTTTCTATTTTTGAAAAAGATTAACTTTATGTCAAATTGAAATCCAAGAAGGTACAAGCAAAATCCTTTTGGCACAAGATTATGGGCAAATTGCTCTGATCAAGAGAGGCTTATGCAGCAGGATTAGAGGCCCCTACTGACCTAAAACACAAAGTGACCATTGCTTGCTTCATTTTCAAGTAACATTGCATAACTTATCACAACTCTCTCTTCAGCATAGAGACACAACACAAAAGCTATCAAACACATTCCAAACTACCCAACCAAGCTTTTGCACGAGCCATTGGCCTCCCAAGCATTCTCCATCTCAGAAACACCACAAAACTGCACAAACAGGGGAACCCCTGCAGATTGAGTGCTATCTCTCAATCCCTTCGAGCATTCTTGTCCAAACCTGTTCCTCTACCTTCCTTACAACATATGCAAGCTAACCATGAGCTGAAACCTGACCTGTAACACCTCCAAGCCACTTCACCATTTTTAAATTTCTATTTTGCAGTTGGAATTCACTAGCTCGATTCAGGGAGTTTCAAGACAAAATAGGACTTGGAAAAGCATCCTTACACTTCAAGGAAGCTATACAAGTCATCATTTCACTCTGAAACATCCTCCATTGCAAAGCTCGATTCCAACTGAACAGGTACATTCATGGAGTTCTATCTCCCTTATTAGGCATTGTTAGCTTTAGGTTTTTGAAGAAAACATGTCACAATCATAGCCCTGAACATGCTCATATGATTAGATTTCATTTATATTTCGTGTGCTTAGAGAATTTCATGTCTGAACATTGATGAAAAGTTAGGTCAGAAATTAGGGGAGGAGAAATTCTCCCTCATCTTAGAGAGATAGGTCAAGTTCTTTATATGGTCGAAACCGTCTCTTAATGCTCTACACTTTTCATGTTATGAGTTTTGCTTGAAAGTCCAGGAATCCAGAGATAAAAAACGCGTGTTTTGCTTGAAGGATGTTGTTCAGAGGTTGAAGAAGACAGGTCTTCTGGGCTGGGCCTGGAATTTTTTTCCTATTCACACCATTTATTTTGATTCACACCCCCTGAGCCCATTTGCTTCATTTTTGACTCTTTTTGACTTTTTCTTTTTTGGTTGACTTTGTTTATTTTTTCTCATGACATTAAAAAATTAAAAATATTTTTTTCCATCATTTTTTGTATTTATTGCATATTTATTTGATTTATTTCTTTGTTTATACATAAATATATATATATACTATTATTAGAATAAATATAAAAATAATGTAAATACATTTTTTATTTTTATTTACCTTCTGAAAATATTTCACATAAAAAATACTCTTTTTATTTATTTTATTAAAATGTTAAATAAATATTTATTTTGTGTATAATACATATTTGAGATTTAATATATATATATATATACATGTTTATCAATACATTTAAGTTAAAATATAAAAATACTTGGATTTTTCATTTTTATTAATATTTGATGCAAAAATACTTTTTCCATAATATACTTCATTTTATTTTATTTTTATGAATAATAAATAAATGTTTGTATTAAATCAATTAATAATACATTTTCTTTAAAATTAGGGTTTTTGCCCTAAATTCAAAATACTTCAAAAAATAATATATTTTTATTTTCTTTTCTCTTTTACATAAATAATATTTTTCATACATATACAAAACATTTCTTTTGCATCTTGCATTCTTATTTAATTTTTGTACATTGATTAAATTGCAAATATTCAAAATGATGTAATAATTTAGATTTAAATTCTTGTCAATATCCCCATTTGAACATTTGTACCCCCCTTCCCATATTTGGTTTTGTAATAGCTTAGTAATTTTAATTTTGCACTTTATTGCCTTCTAATGATAACATGTTAGAATTAGGGTTTGTATGCGAAAAAACGATAAAAAAATTGTTTGACCTAATACAAGATAAACAAGCATGAAAATGGACACACAAATCACACTTGCACCCCCTAGGGTATTCCACTTGTTGCCTTCAAATAAATGGGCCATATTGTATGTTGAACTTCTTTGGGCAAAGCAAACAATTTGAATGATCATAGTCCCTCGACAAAACTTTTCAAAAACAAACAAAAACAAATGATCAAGTCCCTTAAAGAAAATTGCCCAAAGACATTTAACGCCGTTACAATTATGGTCTAAACGATGACCCGCGCCTGTCCCTTTCACATCCTAACACAAGATTGCCCACCAAATACAATGGTGGAACAAACTTGTTAAAAGGGTTAAAACATAGCAATAGTCTTTTGAGAAATTTAGGAGTAGATAACCTCTTAGTTACTTGAATCAAACTTGCAAAACAAAACACTTTCCTAATTTCAAAACCACACAACACTACACTTTCAAAATAACTTTCAAAAACAAATGAAAACCTTTTTCAAAAGACATACACCTTTGTATACATCCCCACATGGATCATTACAAAGGTTGCCACCACATTGGCCTCTTTTCAAAATATTTTCAAACCCACTCACACTCAAGCACCATTTCAAACAATTGAAAACAAAGGCAAGTGATCTAAGCAAGTAACTAAGAGCCCATGGATAACCATGGATAGAAAGGGTGCTAATACCTTCCCTTTCTATAATCTACTCCCCGAACCCAAGAAAACATCTCAAAAGGTTTTTGCTGTGATTTTTAACCTTTCCTTAGGATAAAATAAAAAGTCGGTGGCGACTCTTGCTAACCGCAACATGTGCGAATACAAACGCAAATCCCAAGTCAGTTCTCCCACCGTATCACGGCTTGCAAATCCAAGGAATTCCAACAGTTTTGGGCTTTCTCAAACAGGAACTTTGCTAGGAAATCTTTAACACCACTCCTTATTTCCCAATGAGTTGTGACATCAGACGAGTGCAAGTGTAGAGCTTGAGCAATCTCTTCTGGCTTTGGGTCTCTTTTTGTACCGTTGAAAGGTAGTTGATTGAGAATGGTAATCCTCAAGAATCGGGAGAATTCTTCCAAAGTAGGCACAAGTTGATAGTCGGGAAATGTGAAGCACTAGTGTAAAGGATCAAAGAACTAAAAAAGCACCTTCGTCATGTCCTCATCTATGTTGGAGGTGACCAATTTGAGTAGGAGACCATGTCTCTCGGTGAATGGAGAGTTTTCTGGAATCCTTAAAGCTAGCTCCTTAAGTTGGGGAGGGATCCTTACAATATTGACTTGAATAGTTTTCTTGCGAAGTGAATCCATATCCTACAAAACAAGAACAAAGATAAATCCGAAAAATCCTTGAAATGGTTAGTGAATGTAGATGATGTTCATGATGTTCATGATGTTATGTACAAGTATGTATATACAAACAAATCCTTAGGTTTAGGCTTGCATGGAGTTTTATAGGTAAGTACCCTCTTGAAGTTTAGTTGGCTTAAACTTGTCCTAGAAATAGTAACTGGGCTCTAAGGAGCTCAATATCACGGGTTGGTTTCCTTGGTTATTGTTTCAGCACAAGCCTCTTTAATGGCAACCTAAATATCCCAAGGAACCAAACCTCAATGAGTGTAGTATCGAGTATCTATCAACTTCGGATTGCATCAAAGCCGGTCATCTCACTACATTCTAAAGGCCAAGTTGGTCAAGTAAAGGTTCTAGAAGTTCATTAGTGCTTTATGACATCACTCAGCAGCCCCTTATTCTATTTGATTAACTCAAAGGATACCAGTACCCATAAATATGTCACACTAACGTAGCTATTGCTTAGACCATGTCGGTATACCCCACACAGTTTCCACAACATATTGCTACTTACCTATAATGTATCCCAAATTCGGGTAGAGGATTCAAACTGAAACAAAGAACCATAATGTAAAGCATACAATTCAAACAATGTAAGCAAGTGAATGTGATATATCCCTGAGGTAACCCCACTTTTAGAATAATCCCCAGCAGAGTCGCCAGTTCTGTGATACGGGGGGAGAACTGACTTATAGGTTTTGCGTTTGATTATAAATGTTGTGGTTAGCAAGAGTCGCCACCGACTTTTCTTTTATCCAAAAGGAAAGGTGAAAAAGCACAGGAAAGACCTTTGAGATTATTTCTTGAGTTCGGGGGGTAGATTATGAAAATGGAAGGTAAAAGCACCCTTTTCATCCATGGTTTTCCATGGGCTCTTAGTTACTTACTAGATCACTTGCTTTTGTTTGAAAATGTGCTTTGTGTGGTTTTTGAAAGTATTTTGTAAAGATGCCATTGTTTAAGCAATCTTTGTAATGATTCTTGTTTGTAAAAATGTATACAAAGATGTCAATCTTTTGAAAATGTCTTCAATGTTTGTAAGATGTTTGAAAGTGTGTGTGTTTGTTTTCAAATGTAGCAAGGATTTTTGTTTTGAAATCGAGCAAGTAATTAGGAGCATTCTACCTACTCAAAAGTCTTCCTTGTTCATTTTCTTTTTCTTTGACATTGTTATCTTACTATTGATTTGGTAAGCAACCCTATCGTTGGATGTTAACGGGACGGGCGTGGGTCATCGTATAACCATGATTAGAAATATTGTAAGGTATCTTATCATTCTTTTGAGGGACTAAGATCATTTGAAAGACAACTTAGATAGCATAATTGAGGGACTATGATCTTGTATTTGCTTGTTTTTGCTAAGACACCTCACATGTATAATATGACTATTTTGTATAAGGCAACCAAGTGGACTAACCCTAGGGGTGCTTGTGTGCAAAATGCATTGTTTTCATGCTTGATTTAGTCTTGAATTAGGGTTTTCTATTTATTGGTTTTAAGTCTTTCCATACAAACCCTAATTACTAGCAATTGTATATAAAGTGATCAATTGCGGAATTTAAAGTTACTATGCTATTACAACATTTGTGGGAGGGGTGTACAAATTACAAATTGGGATTGCAAGAAATTAAACCCTAATTAGTCTATTACAATCAAATTGAATTTATACAAGAATCGAAATAAATAATGTACAAGATGAATTAAATATGCAAGAAGGTAAATGTGGAGAAAATGGATATTTTGTTTGATGTTTTATGAAAAAGGAATTTTACCTTAACCTAATAAAATAAAAAATAATTTATTAAGTTTGAAATTGTTGAGAAAATATTTTAGATGAAAACCCTAATTCTGTTAATTAATCAAAAGAAATTAAAGTTTAAGAAAAGTATTTTTTTGGTATTTTTTATCTTGAAAATATTTATAGTATTACGAAATATTTTTAGTCTTTTTCATATTAAAATAATGTATTTTTAATGGTCTGAAGAAAAATAAATAAATAATATTAATTAAGTTTGTAAGGTTTACTTAATAAAATAAATAAAGTATAATAAATAAAAATATTTTTTTTGTGAGAAAAATAAAATAAACCAAGTCAAAATATAAATACATCATTTTTTGTATTTTATAATTTTTTAGTATTTTATAATTTTTTAGTATTTAGAAAATATATTTAAGAACATAAATAAAATAAAAAATGAATAAATAAAATAAAATTGGGCCAGGGTGCAAATATGAAACAGGTGGGAGGAATGTTAGAAGAAAAAAAAGTCAGGCCCATGCGCGCTGGAAGGATAAAAAATGTATTAAAAAAATTAGAGAAAAAGCAAAAGGCAGCGCGCTGGGGCTCGAACCCATGACCTCCTGATTACCAGCGTGCTGCCTTACCACTGGGGTGGCTATACATCCGTTAATATAACTGAAACAATAATTACATAACACAAAGATTAATGAGAATTTTTCTAGCCCTAATTCAAAACCTAAAAATTTCAGAAAACTTCAACCCTAAAATTCTCTGAGCTCAGGCCATATAAATGTAAACTATGGATATGTACAGCTTCGTGGCAATGGTATCTACATTTTATTTTCATAAATTAAACTCAAATGATGCCTGTATGAAGAGATAGAAGTTTGAAAACTTATCCCTTGCAGCTGGAATCGTGTATGGAGTTTGAGCAACCTTGGAGGTGTAAGGATGATCTGGTTAGCTTGCCAGGACCTCCCTGAGTGTGTTGCAAGCCTTACCTTGTTTTGAAACCAGATAGAACTCTCTACTCAAGTCCAACTGTAATGGAGGTTTTTAAAAATGGTGGATAATGAAGATGAAGTTACAGAAGTTTAACATGTGTTGAGATGAGTTCTATATGATGTATGTGAAGTGTTTAGATAGTTAAAAGTGAAAACGCACGAGTGAAAATGGAGATGGGTGTTTGAAGTTCAAAAAATGGAGTTTTTTGCCAGTTCTGACTTATGAATGCATGAGAGTATTTGAGGGCTTCTAAAAAATAGTTTTGTGTTGCAATTGACTTGTTAATATGTATGGAAAAGATTAGAGGACTTGAGGAGGTCAGAAAACAAAGATCACATGTTATGAGTTTTTGACTTGTTTTTGAAGTTATCTTGAAAAACATGGTTTCAATGCAAGGTACATGTCTTGTAGGGTGGCTTGCAACTTTAAACATGTTTGTTCTGAGTTTATAGAGCATGCTTGTGCAGAAAGAACAGGTGCAAAACTCCATACAAGTTGACTTTGTGATTGAAGTCACTTTTCCAAAATGGAAGTGTGAACTTTGTTCCATTAATGGAAAATTTACTTGGACAAAGCTTGAATCAAGTGGATAATAGCTCAAAAGCAAGTGTAATATTCTGATTATGGATAGATCTTGAGGTTTAGAGGCCTGCATAACAAAATTGTGCAGCATAGGTTTGAAATTGAATTCTTGTTCATCACAAAATGACTTGTAATTAAAGTGTGAAAACCCTAACTTCATCTCTTCGATTCTCCCTACTCAAAAATGATCTCAAGGAGTTATTGGACATTTTGGAAAGCTTGTAATGTTCTCTAAAACCCATATTTGAATTTCTTTTCAAGATTCCCCTTGGAACTATATGAAAATGTGCCATGAAGTTGGGTTAAAATCCTGACCAAATTAGGGCAAAAATTTCACTAAGTGTTTTGTTTCATGACCACGTGTTCTTAAAATTATAACTTGAGATCCAAGCACTTTTGGAAGGATTTGTGTAAAGAAAATTTGTAGATTTCATGGAGATCTATAAATTTCATGTTGGAAGTTTCTCTTGAATCATCTTGCATCATGGTGAAAATTTTGTTCAAAGTTATGAAAAAACATGAAATTTCCAACACTTAGAAAAATTTCTAAGTTTAGAAAATTTGACTTTTCAAAATGAAATCTTGACTTTTTGATTTCTTGATGAATAAGTTTCATATTTTGACATGTTTTGATGAATTATGATCTTTGGCACTTGAATTTGACCAAAAAGTCAAAGTTTGACTTTTTAGTATATAGTTGACTTTTGATTAGTTGACTGAAAAAATTCATTTGTCAATCCAATGGACTTGCAATGTTTTGAACCATGCCATTAGGTAAAAATGATTCAATTGGACTCTTGAGATCATTCCTTAAACCAATTGACCATTTTCTAGGTCAAAAATCAGAAATTGCCCTTTCTCAATCAAAACCCTAATTTTGACCATTTTGCCCTTTTGGAGATTTGATCAAATTTCTTGAGGATTTATGGTCCAAACTTGATCAATTGATACATATGAGTTTAAAATGTTGATGTGGATAAAAAATTATGAAGTTTGACTGTAAAATGGCGATAGTTGACTTTTTCCTCCAATATAGTTGATTTTTAGGTCAACTGCTCAATTGACTGAGCAAAAATGTGATTCAAGGCTTGAAACTTGGAATGATTAATCTTGGGGGTCCATAATGATCCATGAAAGTCATATGGGGCATTGGAAGTTCAAAAATCCTTGTGCAAACTCAAACCCTAATTTTGGTCATCAATGCTTAAGGAGATGTCTTGAGCTGATCAACCCTAGTGCAGTCTTGAGTCAAGGGAGATCTTGTGAGCAAATTCTTGATAAATGAGAGGGAAAATTTTGGGGTACAACACTTCTCATAGCCCTACTACCAAGGCTTTCATTTTTAAGTAACCCTACTACCCAGGTTCCTTCTTTAAGCCCTACTATCCCAGGCTTTCATCTTGAAGAAACCCTACTACCCAGGTTCCTTCTCATGGCCCTACTACCCAAGATTTTATTTCGAAATAACCCTATGATCCAGGCCCTACTACCCAGGATTTCATTTCGAAGTAACCCTACGACCCAGGTTCCTTCTCATGGTCCTACTATCCAGGCTTTCATTTCGAAGTAACCCTACGACTCAGGTTCCTTCTCATGGCCCTACTACCCAGGATTTCATTTCGAAGTAACCCTATGACCCAAATTCCTTCTCATGGACCTACTATCCAGGATTTCATTTCGAAGTAACCCTACGACCCAGATTCCTTCTCATGGCCCTACTATCCAGGCTTTCATTTCGAAGTAACCCTATGACCCAGGTTCCTTCTCATGGCCCTACTACCCAGGCTTTCATTTCGAAGTAACCCTACGACTCAGGTTCCTTCTCATGGCCCTACTACCCAGGCTTTCATTTCGAAGTAACCCTACGACCAAGGTTCCTTCTCATGGCCCTATTATCCAGGCTTTCATCTCGAAGTAACCCTACTACCCAGGTTCCTTCTCATAGCCCTACTATTCAGGCTTTCATCTCGAAGTAACCCTACTACCCAGGTTCCTTCTCATGGCCCTACTATCCAGGCTTTCATCTTGAAGTAACCCTACTATCCAGGTTCCTTCTCCCTTATCTATAGACAACAGTTTACAACATTGTAAGGCCTAGACCTAACCAGATACGGTCGATTTCACATTTCCCCAGTAAGCCTATGTACAGCCTGAACCCTAACCAGATATGCATTCTACTTTCACCTCATCAATCAAGAGTTAATTCCCCAGTAGAGTAATGGACAACCGAAGCTCCTAGACTCTACTTCCCAGGACATAAATCAAAATTCACCGGCGAAGTCCTCCTCAATCGCAGGTACAGGAATTCTAGCCAAGGAATCTCTTATGCAACTGATCTTTTCTAAATGGAATCTGTAAGCCCAATCCCAATATCACAATTAACCACAACATCATTGAGCGCAAATTTCTGGGCACTCTAGTGTTCAATCATCTTCCACCTTTAAGTCACGAATGGTAGACCTACCAATCTAACTCTTCAGGCGTAAGAAGATTGAACAGGGGCAGCTGTTGTACCCCAAAATTTGCCCTCTCATTTCTCAAAGGATCATCCTGGACCCTCAGGTTCTCTCCTATCAAGTTTCAAGTCTTGAATTACAACTTTTCAAGAAAATCATTCACAAGGGAAAAATGGTCAAAAGCACACTGAAAAGTCAAACTTTGACTTTTAGATCAAATCAAGTTTCAACAATTATATTTCATCAAGACATGAAATTGGTTCATCAAAAAATCAGAAGTCAGAAATTACTTTAAAAAAATCAAATTTCTAAACATTTAGAAAATTTTCTAAGTGTTAAGAGAATATGATACTTTAGAACTTATGGGCCAGCCTTCACGCGAGTGCAATCAGAATTTGCAGACACAGTTCAGAACATGATGCTTCTATCAGAACAAATGGAAGCAATGTTCTTCGGTCAGAACATGACCCTTCAGCATATGGAGGTTACGTTTCTGATCTTCTGCGATCGGAACATCACCAAATCCCAAAACCTCGTTTAAGCAGCATGTTTCCCTGCTATATCACAGTCCTACAATCAGCTGTTGATCCAGTCCACGCCTGCACTTTCTCAAACCCCATATTTGCATCAAATTAGCATACAAAAACTGTGATTAAAAAGCGATGGAACAGTATGCCGAAAAGTTTAAAAATCCCATTTGTTTTCCCCCCCAAAAACCATAACAAATCCATCTATAAATAAGTGGCTCCATCACACGTTCAAGGGGTTGGCTTTTGGAGAGAGAAAATTGTCAAAAGAGAGAAAAGAAAACTGTGAAACCTTCATCAAAAATCCAATTCCCAAACAGAAAACCAAACCTTTATTCTTCCCTTTGAATCAAAGAACTTGGCATTTTCTCTTTCGTTGCTCTTGCTGACTCCAGAACATCTGAATGCAGCAGTTCAAGTTCCAAACACACGCTCCAGATTCAAGGTAAGTCTTTCTGACTTTGCATATTTTCATTAAGAACATCATTAAATATGTAAATATCATAATATTGATGTTGTCCATATCATTGCATAAGTAGGAAAACCGTGGATCAGAACTTCTTTATTAGGGCTAGGCTCAGATTAGGGATTTGAACTTCTATAAATTGTTGTGCTTTTATCTTTGACCTTCTGTTTGTTAAATACTGAATAAATTACTGATGTGCTGATTAATATGAGAAAGGAGTTGAAATGTGGCACAAAACCCCTGTTTTTTCACTCACTATTTTAGCATAGCACAAAACTTGAGTTCTCCCTACACGTTAAGTACACATAACTCCTAGGCTTTCTTACTATTTTAACATATAGAACTTCTGATGCTCACTCACTGTTTTAACACACAGAACTCCTGATGCTCACTCACCGTTTTAGCACAGCACAGAACTTCTGAGTTCTCCCTACACATTAAACACACAGAACTTCTAGGCTTTCTTACTGTTAAGCACACTGAACTTCTGATGGTTCCACTCGCTGTTTTAACACTCAGAATTTCTGATTTTTCACATGCTGACAACACGCTGAATTTCTGATGTTCACTCACTATTTTAGCACAATACAGAACTTCTAATTTTTGGCTCACTGTCTGAATACCACCTAGAACCTCTATTTCCTTTCCCTCTGACGTTTCTTGCAGTGCCTTAGAGTGTATCAATCCAGAACTTCTGATTCCACTAACGTTCCTTTCTGAGTCACAACGCGCCTGGCTTCAGAACTTCTGATCCTTATTGTCTTGCTTGCAGCAACACGTCGTTTCTATCTTTCATTTATTTTCTTTTATCATTTTCAATATTAATACTCTTTTTATCAATATAAAAAAGATATGAAAATATTTTCTTTTTACTAACTAATTTATTTCCTCTTTTTAAATCCATTAAGTCAAAAAAACCATTTTCTAAACAAAGTCCTTTTTCTTTCTTACGTTGTACATTTTAATATGTTTGTAATAGTTGAATAGGATTTAAATTCTTGCAACCCCCATCCCTAAAATATTGTAATAGCGTGGGACTTTTATATTTATGCAATTTAACGCTTTTCTAAATATAAAATGCTAGTAATTAGGATGTGTATAACAAGATATGAAATCAACAAATAGATAACCCTAATCAAGACTAAAATGAATGCAATCAAACACACTTACACACTAGCACCCTTAGGGTAATCCCACCTTGTTTCCTATCGGAAAAATAGTCATGTCCCTCGAACATGGGTGTTTTAGCAAAAGACCCTCGATAAAAGATCGTAGTCCCTAGATGACCCTCGATGTTGCCTTCGGTAAACGATCTAGTCCCTAAAACGACATTGCTAAGTGTCCCATAGGTTTCCTTCTATGACTATACAAACGTCCCACACTCGTCCCTTCACATCCAACGATGTGGCTTCTTACCAAATCAATGGTAAGATAGCAACATCTAAAGGAGGAGTAAAAGAACATCTAAGACCTTTTGAGTAGGTAGATTCGCTCCTAGTTGCTCGCTTGCTCACAACAAAAACATTTTATATACCAACACATCTCTTTGAACTATTTTCAAAAAACCAACACTGTGTACGCATTCTTATAGAGACGAGAATCATTACAAAGACATTTTCAAAATATTTTCAAACCCACACCACAAGCACACATTCAAACAAAAGCAAGTGATCTAGCAAGCAAACTAAGAGCCCATGGAAAACCATGGATGAAAGGGGTGCTAACACCTTTCCCTTTCATAATCTACCCCCCGAACTCAAGAAAACATCTCTAAAGGTCTTTCTTGTTCTTTTCAGCCTTTCCTTGTTGGATAAAAGAAAAGTCGGTGGCGGCTCTTGCTATCCGCAACATTTGCAATCAAATGAAAAACAAAAGATAGTTCTCCCACCGTATCACACTTTCCTAGTAGACACTTTCTCTGGTTCAGATAAATCACTCAAAGATCTACTCTGATTCTCTCCAGTTAAAGAATATTCAAGACCTATTTTAGTTCAGTTTAAACCTCTCAATGGTTTATCCTGATACTTTTCAAATGAACATTTCTGGTTTAGATAAATCGCTCCAAGATTTATTCTAATTCTTCCCAGTCAAACAACGTACAAGACTTCTGCTAGTTTCAGATAAATTGCTCCAAAGATTTATTCTGAATCTTTTCCAGTTGAAATTAAGTTCATACTTAGTCCATTTTCTGTCAACAGTCACCTATGGGTGACATCTACAAGCCCATCTTCGGCAAATCTCCATCATTGCTCCAAATGGCATCTATAAGCCCATTCACAATTCATCTTTGAGTGCAAATTTATAGGCACTCTAGTGTTCAATCATCTTCCACCTTCAAGTCACGAATGGTGGATCCGCCAATCTAACTCTTCGGGTTTAAGAAGATTGAACAGGGGCAGTTTTTGTACCCCAAAAATTTCCCTCCTATTTATCAAGTATTTTCTCACAAGATCTCCTTTGGTTCAAGACTGCATTAGGATTGATTAGCTCAAGACACCTCTTTAAGCATTGATGAATGAAATTAGGGTTTGAGATTGAACAGGTATAATTGAACTTTTAATGCCTCATATGACTTTCATGAATCATTATGGATCCTTAAGATTGCTCATGTCAAGTTTCAAGTCTTGGACCACATTTTTGCTTAGTCAATTGATTAGTTGACCTAAAAATCAGCTCTATTGGGGAAAAAGTTAACTATGGCCAATTTACAGTTAAAATTCATAATTTTTTATCCATATCAGCATTGTGAACTCCTATATGTCATTTGATCAAGTTTGGACCACAATTCCTCAAGAAATTTGATCAGATCATCAAAAGGGCAAAATGGTCAAAAATTAGGATTTTGACTGAGAAAGGGAAATTTCTGATTTTTGACCTAGCAAATGGTTAATTGGTTTGAGATATGATCTCAAGGTTCCAAATGCATCATTTTTACCTAATGATATGACTCAAAACTTCCCTCAAGATTAATTGATTGATAGTTGATTTTCAGTCAACTGATCAAAAGTCAACTGCATACTGAAAAGTCAAACTTTGACTTTTTGGTCAAAATCAAGTGTCAAAGATCACAATTCACCAAAACATGTAAAAATATGAAACTTGTTCATCAAGAAATCAAAAAGTCAAGATTTCATTTTGAAAAGTCAAAATTTCCAAACTTAGAAATTTTTCTAAGTGTTGAAAACTTCATATTTTCTCACAACTTTGAGCCAATTTTTCACCATGATGCAAGATGATTCAAAGGAAACTTTCAACATGAAAGTTGTAGATCTCAATGAGATATAAAACATTGCTGAACACAACTACTCCTTAAAATTCTTAGATTTCAAGTTATTAATCCATGAAATCATGTTCATAAAACTAAAACACAGTGAAATTTTGAGCATTTTGGTCAGGATTTTGACCTAACTTCTGGGCCAAGTTTCACATAGTTCCAATTAGATTTTGCAAAAGTGATTCAAAGAGGGCTTGTAGAGCACATTAAAAGATTTCTAAAATGTCCAAGAACTCCTTGAGATCATGTTTGAGAAAGGAGAATTGAAGGCATGAAGTTGTCATTTCATTCTTGAATTACAGGTCAGTTCCATGATGAACAAGAATTCAAATCCATGCTAGGCTGCACAATCTTTGCTTTGCAGGCCTCAAACTTGCTTGGAACTCCATAATTAATGTTTTGCACAGTTGTTAGAGGCTTTAATCCAAGCATTCAATGCATTGCCCATGCTTAATACCATTTTAGGAAGAAAGTGCACATTACTATTTTGGAAAAGTATGTTTTGTGCATAAAACCAATTCTTGAGCTTTGCACTTGTTCCTTATGATCACACACAACCTATAACCCAAAAGAAACTTGTCTAAATCCTTTTTGAACTCAGGCCATGCTTGTACTATGCCTTGAAACCATATTTCCACTTTTCTTCAAAATCAAGTAACATAGCCATAAGTCTATATCTTGTGCTTCTGACCATCTAAAGCATGAGAACATTTTCCATACTTATGCACAGGTTGTTTGTAAGCTAACACGTGATTTCAAGCCTCCAAGAACTCTCCCAAACACCCTTGCTACACAGAACTGCTCCACTTGACAGTTTTGAGCCAAAACTCTTCATCTCAATTTCCACTCGTGCTTTTTGATTCTTAACCATCCAGACACCTTACTTACATCATACACAAGTGATCCAAGCCCATGTTTCAATAATGTAACTCCTCCATCACTATCCACCATTTCCAAAACTAAAGCTTGCAACTTGACTTGAGTTGGGAGTTTCAGCCATCCTCAAAGCAAAGTAGGAGTTGGAACACATTCAAGGAGGTCCAGGAAAGCTACAGAAATCATCAGGTCATCTCAAAGGTTGCTCAAACTCCATACACGACTCCAGATGAAAGAGGTAAATTTTCAAACTTCTATCTTTTCATACAAGCATCATTTGATTCTGATTTGTGAAGATAAGATGTAGATATCATTGCCACGAAGCTGTACATATCCATAATTTGCATTTATATGGCCTGGGCTTAGAGAATTTTAGAGTTGAAGTTTCTGAAATTTTTAGGTTTTAAATTAGGGCCAGAAAAAATCTCATTCATCTTTGACTTTTAGCTTTAGTTATTTATATGGTTGGATTCGTGGGAAGAAATGCCACAACTTTCATGTTTGTACTTTCCATTTTTGTTGAGAGATGAACAAGTTACAGGTGCTCTGGCTGGCTGAAGGTTGAAGACGAAGTACAGGCCTTGGAAGCATTATATGTTATGTATTTATCAATTTATTTTAACAAACGGATGTATAGCCACCCCAGTGGTAAGACATCACGCTGGTAACCAAGAAGGCGTGGGTTCAACACCCAGCGCGCTACCTTTTGTTCATTTTTCACATTTTCACTCTTTTTTTGTCACAAACACACAAGCTTGGGCCTCAATGCAGTGGGCTTTGATCTTTTGCTGGCTTTTAACCCCTGGCCCTGCTTCAGCACCCCCTAGTCATTTATTTCTTTATTTTATTTTATTTTTATTTTTTAGTTTATTTCACTTTCATATTTTCATTTTATTATTTACATCACTAATATTATGTTTTTTTATTATTAATAGAAAACCCAAAAAATATTTATTTTATTATTTTTATACTCATATTTTATTTTTCTTTATAAAAATTAAAAAGAATAAAAATAATTTTCTTAACAAATTAATTTCTTTTTTTAATTAATATTTAGATAATTAGGTTTAATTATTATATTAGATCATTTTCTTGTAATTTAAAATTAATTTAGAATTTAGGTTTATTTTAATTAATTAATTTTCATGTATTTTTATATTACTATTAAAACCTTTTCATAAAAAACCCTAAAAAATCCTTTTTTAGTTAATTTCTTTTTTTAATTAGTTTAAGTTAATTTTATTTGATTTTCATTAATTATTTTCTTAATTAGGTTTAGGTTAAAATCCTCTCATAAAGATTCAAACAAAAATCATTTCTTTTTCCATTTTTTGCATTCATGCATTTTATTTTCAATTTTGTACAATATTCAATATAATTGTAATAGTTAATTAGATTTAATTTTCTTACAAAATCCTCATTGGTAAATTTGTACACCCCCTCCCCTGTTGATGTAATAGCTTAGTATTTTTATTTTCCGCAATTTAATGCTCTATATATAAATGCTAGTAAATTAGAGTTTGTATGGAAAGATTAAAATCAACAAGTTAGCAAACCATAATTCAAGACAAAACAATGCATGTAAATCAACACACTTGCACACTTACACCCTTAGGGTAAATCCACTTTGTTGCCTTATAAAATGGTCATGTTATGCATGTGGGGTATCTTAGCAAAAACAAATAAAAAATATAAGATCATAGTCCCTCGATGACGCTATCAATGTTGCCTTTTTCAAAATGATCTCAGTCTCTCAAAGAGAATTGCTAAGATATCTCACAACATTATTATCATGGCTATACAATGACCCACGCCCGTCCCTTTACATACAAAGATAAGGTTACTTACCAATCCATGGTAAAATAACAATATCAAAGGAAAGAGGAAATAAACAAGAAATACTTTTGAGTAGGTAGAATGTTCCTTGTTGCTTGCTCATTTTCAAACCAAAACATCCTTGCTATTTTCAAAACAAACACCAACACTTTCAAAACATCTTTCAAACTTGAAACATTTTCAAAAGATTAACACTTTGTATACATTCTTACGAACGAGAATTACTACAAAGTTTGCCTAAACGATGGCGCATTTTCAAAATACTTTCAAAAATCACACAAAGCATATTTTCAAACAAAAGCAAGTGATCTAGCAAGCAACTAAGAGCCCGTAGATAACTACGGATGAAAAGGGTGCCAATACCTTCCCTTTTCATAATCTACCCCCCGAACTCAAGAAAACATCTCTAAAGGTCTTTCCTGTTCTTTTCAGCCTTTCCTTTTGGATAAAAGAAGTCAGTGGCGACTCTTACTAACCGCAACATTTACGATAAAATGCAAAATAACCAAGTCAGTTCTCCCACCGCGTTACAACTGGTAAAATGGAGGGATGAGGCATTACAAGTTTCTGAGCACGAGCTCGTACCCACCTAAAATAAGGCTCAAGTGGAATAGAATTCTTGTGTCCCAGCGTCTTGCTATCCACCTTGTTTACCATCCTCCAAGCTCATACAAACCTTTGATGGTAGCCTTGATCGTCGCTCTCGTAGTCGAATACCACTTCTTGAATGAGCATATCATGAGGACCATCTCTTTGGGCGTATCCAAACTATTGTAAGGCTAAGCAAGGATTGCAAGTGATACCTCCTCTAATTCCAAGCAAAGGGACATTAGGGAATTCCCCATAACGGTCGATGATAGTAACATTCTCCAAGGATCGAGAACACCAATGAATATCCGAATGTCTGAGCGTCATCAACCTATGGGACCACCTCATACCTTGCTCGTTTTTAACATAGACCGGGGAAGATGTGAAATAAACCATCTAGCCAAGAGAGGAGTGCAACACATGAAGGCCCCTCTCTTCCTCATAGTGCGAGTGTGGAGAGAATGTAGGATATCTCCCAACAAAGTAGGCATCGGATTGCGAGACATGAAGATTTTGACAGCATTTACATCTATAAGTTGGTCAGGGTTTGGAAACAAAACCATCCCATAGATGAGAAGGGCCAAGATTTCTTCAAAAGCTTGTAAGTCCAAAGAGTTCCAACAATCTTGAGCTTTCTCAAACAAGAACTTGGCTAAGAACCCTTTGACACCACTCCTTGTTTCCCAATTAGTCGTGATATCAGATTATTACAAGTGTAGTGCTCGGGCAATCTCTTCAGGTTTTGGATCTCTTTCCATACCGTTGAAAGGTAGTTGATTGAGAATCGGAATCCCCAAGAGTTGAGAGAATTCTTCTAGAGTAGGCACAAGTTAATAATCGGGAAAAGTGAAGCAATGATGAAAAGGATCAAAGAAATGGAAAAGCACCTTTATCATATCTTCATTTGTGCTAGAGATAACCAAGTTTATGAGGCAACCATGTCTTTCGGTGAATGAAGAGTTCTCAGGGGCCCTTGATGCTATCTCTTTGAGTTGAGAAGGAATTATTACGATATTGACTTGAATGGTGTTCCTGCGGATGGAAGTCATGTCCTACAAAACAGAACAAAGATAAATCCCAAAAATCCTTGAAATGGTTAGTGAGAATGCTTATGATGTTATGATGTATATGATGTTATGTACAAGTAAGCATATACACACAAGACAAACAAGTCCTTAGGTTTAGGCTTGCATGAAGTCTCATAGGTAAGTACCCTCTTGAAGTTTAGTTGGCTCAAACCTATCCTAGAAATAGTAACCGGGTTCTAAGGGATCTCAATATCACTGATCTTTCTTGTCGGGCATTGTTTCAGCGCAAGCCTCTTTAATGGAGACCGAAATATCCCGAGAATTCTGATGTCAATGAGTGTAGTATCGAGTATCAACCAACTTTAGACTGCACCAAAGCCGGTTATCTCACTACTTCCAAATGGCCAAGTTGGTCAAGTAAAGGTTCTAAAGTCAGTTAGTGCTTTATGACACCACACAGTGGCCCCTTATTCTCCTTGACTATTCAAGGGCTACTGGTATCCACAAATGTGTCATACTAACATAGCTATTGCTTAGACCATGTAGGTATACCCCGCACAGTTTCCATAACCTATTGCTACTTACCTATAAGGTATCCCAAATTCGGGTAGAGGATTAAAACAAGCCCAAACAAGGAACCAAAATGTAAAGCAAACAAATAAAACAATGAAATCAAGTAAAGGTGATCTAGCCCTAAGGTAACCCTACTTTTAAGTTATGTCCCCAGCAGAGTCGCCAGTTCTATGATATGGTGGAAGAACTGACTTGGGATGTTTTGCGTCTGATCGCAATTGTTGCGGTTAGCAAGAGTCGCCACCGACTTTTCTTTTATCCAAAAGGAAAGGTGGAAAAGAATAGGAAAGACCTTTGAGATTATTTCTTGAGTTCGGGGGATAGATTATGAAAAGGGAAGGTGTTAGCACCCTTTTCATCCATAGTTATCTATGGGCTCTTAGTTGCTTGCTAGATCACTTGCTTTTGTTTGAAAAATGTGCTTCGTGATGGTTTTAAAAGTATTTTGAAAAGGCGTCTTCGTTTAGGAAAAATTTGTAATGGTTCTCGTTCGTAAGAACGTATACAAAGTGTTGGAATTTTTTGAAAATATTTCATGTTTGGAAAGTCTGTTTTGAAAGTGTTTGGTGTTCGTTTTGAAAATAAGCAAGGATGTTTGTTTTGAAAATGAGCAAGCAACTAGGAATAATCTACTTACTCAAAAGTCTTTTGTTTATTTCTTCCTTCCTTTGATATTGCTATCTTACCATTGATTGGTAAGAAGCCTTATCTTTGGATGTAAAGGGACGTGCGTGGGTCATCGTATAGTCATGATAGCAATGTTGTAAGATATCTTAGCATTTCTTTTTGAGGGGCTAAGATCATTTTGAAAGGTAAAATTTATAGCGTCATCGAGGGACTATGATCTTGTATTTTTTTTTATTTGTTTTTGCTAAGATATTCCACGTGCATAACATGACCATTTTTATAAGGCAACAAGTAAAGTTAACCCTAGGGGTGTAAGTGTGCAAGTGTATTTGATTTGCATGCATTGTTTATCTTGAATTAGGGTTTGCTACTTGTTGATTTTAATCTTGCCATGCAAACCCTAATTACTAACATTTATATTGAAAGCGATAAATTGCGGAAATTAAAATTACTACGCTATTACATCATTAGGGGAGGGGGTATACAAATTTACAAATGGGGATTGCAAGAAAATTAAACCTAATTATCTATTACAACCATATTGAATAATATACAAGAATTGAATAAATGTGCAAGAAAATAAATGGAAAGGAAATGGTTTTTTTGTTTAGTTTTAATGAAAGGGTTTAGTTTTGACCTAATTAAGAAAAATGATTAATTAAAATTAAACAAATTTAAACTTAAACTAATTAATAAAGAAATTAAGTTTGAAACATTTTTTAGGGTTTTTTATGAAAAGGTTTAAACTTAATGAAAATAATATGGTAATTAATTAATAAGAAACCTAAGTTCTAAGTTAATTTTAATTAATAAAAAGAAAATAACTAAACCTAAATATAATTATTATTTTATTAAGAAAAAAAATTAATTTGTTAAGAAAATGTTTTTGTCTTTTGTCTTTATAAAGAAAATAAAATAAATAAGTGTGAAAATAATAAATAAAAATATTTTTGGATTTTTTATTAATAAAAATAATAATAATAATAATAGTAATAAAAATATAATAAAGAAAAATGAAACAAAATAAAATAAAAAAAGAAAATGAAATGATAAAAAATAATTGGGTCAAGTGTGCAAAAGTAATAGAGGGGTCAGAAGTTAGCAAAAAGACAAGGCTCATTGCTTGGAGGCCCATGCGCGTCTGTTTGTGACAAAAAAAAGAGAGAGAAATGTAAAAATATGAAAAGTGGCAGCGCTGGGGCTTGAACCCACACCCTGAGCATGAAACGCGCGCTGCCTTACCACTGGGGTGGCTATACATCCGTTAACATAAGTGAAACAATAAATACATAACACAAGTCAAGTCCTGAAAATGACTCAATATTCAACCTCCAGCCATGGTTTATGTAACTTGCTCATTTCTCAACAAAAATGAAAGATGCAAACATGAAAGTTACTCAATTTTTCCATACGAATCCAACCATGTAAATATCATAAGCTATAAATCAAATATGAATGAGAATTTCTAAAAGTACCAAATCCTGACCTAATTTTTTTCAGAGATTCAAACTTAAAATTCCCTAAGCTCAATCAATATAAATGAAATCTATGGACATGTACAGTTTCAGGGCAATGATGTCTACATTTTATCTTCACAAATGCAAGCTTAACAATGCCTAAATGAAAAGATAAAAGTTAAACAAAGATACCTCAAAATTGGAAATCATGAAATGCAAATGAGCTTGATTCAAGGTGCTGCAATGATAAGGTTAGCTTCCTCAAGTTCCCAGGAAGCTAATGCAATGATTAGCTTGAGCAATGGATGGCTGAAATGGCCTGGAGAAGTCAACTTGCAGAGCTCTATTTTTGGTTATGGAGGTTGATGAAGATGGAGTTACAGTTATGAAACAGGGACAGGGATGGACTATATTTGATGTGTGGGAGCTTTGTGATTGATTAGGAAGGAAAACGCACGAGGGAATTGTGAGTTACAAGTTCAAAGTCAGAATGTGCATATAAATGGAGTTTTGATGAAAGTTATGATTTGAGGGAGTTTGGGAGAGTTTCACAGTGCTTAAGCTCGTCTGTTAACTTGTAAATATGGCCTCTATTTATAAGCAACAAGTTTGGAGACTTGTAGTTGATCAGAATTCAAAATCAAATGTTTAAGCTCAACATGTGATCTTCTTGAAAAATCAAGTTTCAATGCTTTGTACTTGCTATTGTAGAGTGGTTATGCTTTAAACAAGCTTACTTATGACTTTGTAGATGGAGTGTGATCAGAGGGAACAAGTGAGAGGCTCAAGAATTGACTTTGTGCATAAAGCTTGCTTTTCAAGAATGACAATGTTAGCTTTCTTCCCAAAAAGGCAAATGGACTTGGACAATGCTTAAACCACTTGGATTATAGCTCAAAAGTTTGTGTAATCCATTAATTATGGATAGATACACAAGTTATAAGACCTGGATGTTGGTGTAAGCCCTAGAGGCCAATACTTTTGGTACTTGTATCGAATTATTTATTAATAATAAAAGGCATTTCTTTATTATGTTTGCTTTCCAAAATAATAAAGTCCCTAGAATGGTTTATTTGTTTAATGAAATATTAAGTGTGACTTAATCATGAGATCCCATTAAACATAAGACACTATTCTTAAAGTATCCGTAGTCAAGCTTTAATGTTAAGTGGGATAACATTAAAGCATTAAGATTATTATGAAGATAGATTGATGATTACATCTCATGGATCATAGATAAGGAGTTATCAAGTCTTGACATAGGTATGAATATTAGGAGTAATATTTATACTGGATTGACCCGCTATGAGAATACTACATAGAATGTTATGCAAAGTGTCATAAGTTATTCTCATGATGATAATGGTGTATACCACCCTTCGACCTGAAACTACTATGGACCCTAGATGTAGAGTCAAGTACTTTATTGCTGATCAAACGTAATCCGTAATTGGATGACTATAAAGACGGTTGATGGGTACTTCACAAAGCATGCTAAGGGACATGAGTGACCTAGATGGAATTTTCTCATCCTGCATAACAGGATAAATGTCTAAGGGTCCAATATTGAACTGGACAAGGGTGACACAGTGTATGCCTTGTGTTCAATATAGACATGAGTGAAAAAGGGTAATTGTACAACACAAATATTATCACGGAAAAGGTTTGGTCAGATCACATGACATTTTCGTGACTTGGGTAACAGTGATGTGTTGCTAGATACCGCTCACTGTTTATTATATTAAATGTGTGATTTAATATAATTGTCAACGTCGTGAAAACCTACAGGGTCACACACATAAGGACAGGCTGATGAGAGATAGAATAAATAAGGAACACCGTAAGGTACGGTGCACTTAAGTGTAATACGGAAAGTGGTAAGGTACCACGTGGATAAGTGATATATGGTACATCATAAGGTATGATGTCCATAAGCTTAATTAGGCTTTTAGCTTATAGCCTTAATTGGGCTTTTAGCTTGTAGCCCACACGAGTGATTCTATAAATAGATCCCTTGTGATGAAGCAATTTCACTTGATGCAATTTCGTTTTTGATTCTCTCTCTCACTCAAGGTTTCCGTTCGTGATCAGCTAGCACTGTGACCGGAAGCGATCTGTTCGTGTGGACTGAGTAGAGGCGTTGTTCTTCATCAACGCTTGTGATCACAACATCAAAGGTTTGAATTGCCACAAGAGGTAAATATTTCTATCACTGACCATGCTCATTCGTAAGGATCGCTAAAGGAAAATTTTAAATTCCGTTGCGCTTTTGATCGCAATTTTCCTTCAGTGGTATCAGAGCCACTTACGAAACCATGGATCTGATAGTTGTTTATGTTCTATATTTTCTGTTTTTATTCGATTAAAACCATAATGAATTGAATAATAAACGAGTAATTAAATTTGGCATCTGTTGTGTACGATTTGGATGATTGATGTTGACTATGCTTCGGAATCCGACATTAGTATGGTGAAGCAGTGATACATCGATCGTCCATAGGTTACACAAATAAGATCGATCACTTTTATATATGATATAAGTAAATTTGATGCAACGATGGTATATGGGATATACTGTTTCTGTTTCGTTCATTCAAACACTTGATGATTGTTATTCCTTTGACCGATCACTGTTCATATGCTTCGGAATCCGACATTAGTATGGTGAAGCAATGGCATGTGATTAATCATACTGAATTATCAATCGAAATGTGTTTGACAGCATGAAACTGTTGCATTAGGGTTCATGACGGCACAAGGGTTGTGTTGTTGCAGAGTTATGCGATTAGGGTTGTGAATGCACAAGAGTTGTGCGAAAATGACGCCGATTTCAAATGAATTATTCATTAAAATTTTGCGTCGGAGCGCTGCCCCCTTGACCCCCGTCCGCTGACCGGGCAGCGGAACCCCCGGCTAACTCTGCGTAGTGTGATCAACCGTCGAAATTTAATTTGCCTTTTTTTAATTAACAAAATTTAAACTAATAATAAAAGTGTGTTTATTATTATTGTCTTGTGGTGATCAGTTATGGCTTTAGTTTTTTCCTTTATTTTGTTTTGGGATTGTAAAATACGGCCTGCGTGTGGTGCCTCTCTCTAAAATTCGTAATGTAACTTCTTTTCTCATCTCACTCCCTCGTATGTAAAACGAGTTTCTTTTATGTAATGTAATGTTATGAAGAAAGAGAAGAATACAATATCAAAGGAGGATAACCTTGGAGATCTTGCTTAGAGAAGTTTAGATCGTTATTAGGTTAGCTTAGGTTCTCTCATTGGCTTGGGAGAACAATTACGCTAGGGGCCATAACTGTATCCTTTTATGTATATTGATGCATGTGTTTGTATGTTGATGCATGAGAGAGACGAATTACATGTTAAGCCGGTGAGATCAAACTAATAACAAAATCCCTCAAGTTAAATATTAAGTTCATGCTTTCCAAGTTTTAGCACTCATCAAGACTAGTATCGAACAATGTAGGTTTCGCCTACGCGAGGTGCATGTTCTATATTAGTAAGGTGCGATGGGATAATTGTAATATCCAACTGCTAAAACAATGGGTCAAACTTAACTAAACACATTATAATAAGATTATACATGTTTAGAAGCAAGAGTTGGGAATGATTCATATGATGAATTAGAATAAGGAGTTATTCACCCAACTGAAAATATTTGAGAGTTGTATGAGATACAATTGGAAGGAGTTCCTACCTAAATAACCTAGTTTTGTGTAATCAGCATAACGCTGACTTAGAACGAAGTGAAATGTGGATCTCGACCCACTAGAAAGTCTTCCAACGGGATTTTCCGAATCAAATGATTAGGGTCATTTGGTTTGAGTAAAATAGTGGGAGCATATTTGATTAAAGGCCTAACTAAATATGTTGTTTTAATGATACTTATATTTTCAATTTTTTGTAGATTACCATGACAACAAACAACCATATTTTGCGATCAATCCTAGATAAGGAAAAATTGTCTGGGACAAATTTCCTGGATTGGCACCGAAATCTGAGGATTGTCCTCAAGCACGATAAGAAGCTGTATGTCTTGGAGACACCTGTTCCTGAAGAGGAACCGCCTAGTTCGACACTTAAGGCAGAAAGAGATGCTTATAAAAAGCATTTTGATGATGCTAGCGAAGCCGCTTGTCTCATGCTAGCTACTATGAACTCGGAGTTGCAAAAGCAACACAAAAACATGTCAGGGTTTGATATGATCGGACATTTGAAAATGCTCTATCAAGAGGAGGCAAGAAATGAGAGGTTTCAGGTTTCAAAGGCCCTTTTTAACAGCAAGTTATCTGAGGGAAACCCTGTAGGTCCCCATGTACTCAAAATGATTGGGTATATGGAGAACCTTGAAAGGTTAGGGTTTCCGCTTGGAAAGGAACTTGCAACTGATTTTATCTTGCAATCGTTTCCAGATAGATTTAATCAGTTTGTCATGAATTTCAACATGAATGACATGGATAAGAGTCTTCCAGAATTGCTAAGCATGTTGAAAACTGCTGAGCAGAATATGAAGACAAAAGGGAAGTCCATTCTGATGGTCAGTAATGGAAAGAAGCTGAACAAGAGGCCTACCAAGCAAGTTGGTAAAGGGAAAGGCAAGGAAGTTGCCAAGCCTAAACATATTGTTCCTACTTTGAAGCCTAGTGGAGGCATAGCAAAGGAGGGCACTTTCTTCCATTGAGGTAAGACCGAACATTGGAAGAGAAACTGCCCAAAGTACCTGGAAGATATGAACAATGGAGTAGGGACTTCAAATTCAGGTATTTTTGTTATTGAAATTAATTTATCTACTTCTGCATCATGGGTATTAGATACTGGATGCGGTTCTCACATTTGTACTAATGTGCAGGGGCTAAAAAGGAGTAGAGATTTGGCAAAAGGTGAAGTTGACCTATGAGTTGGAAATGGAGCAAAGGTTGCTGCTTTAGCCGTAGGAACTTATGTTTTGACTTTACCTAGTGGTTTAATAATTCAGTTAGAGAACTGTTATTATGTACCTGCAATTAGTAGCAATATTATTTCCGTTTCTTGTTTGGACAAGTTTGGTTTTTCATTTATAATAAAGAACAATTGTTGCTCTATTTATTTGAATGATATATTCTATGCTTCTGCACAAATGAACAATGGACTATATGTCCTTGATCTTGAAATGCCAATTTATAACATTAATACTAAACGGATTAAACCTAATGAGTTAAATCCAAGCTACCTTTGGCACTGTCGCTTAGGCCACATAAATGAGAAACGCATTTCCAAACTCCATAAAGATGGACTCTTGGACTCTTTTGATTATGAATCATATGAGACATGCAGATCTTGTTTAATTGGAAAGATGACAAAGTCCCCATTCACAGGAAAAGGTGAAAGGGCTAATGATCTTTTGGCCCTCACACATACTGATGTATGTGGACCACTGAACATACCAGCCAGAGGAGGTTTTCAATACTTCATCACATTTACTGATGATTTCAGTAGATATGGTTATGTGTATTTAATGAAACACAAATCTGAAACCTTTGAAAAATTCAAGGAATTCAAGAATGAAGTACAAAACCAACTAGGTAAGAATATTAAAGTTCTTCGGTCAGATCGAGGCGGTGAATATTTAAGCCTAGAGTTTGATGACCATCTAAAGGAATGTGTGATTTTATCCCAACTTACTCCTCCTGGAACACCACAATGGAATGGTGTATCTGAGAGAAGAAATCGAACCTTGTTAGACATGGTCCGATCTATGATGAGTCACGCCGATCTTCCGAACTCCTTTTAGGGACATGCACTATTAACTGCAGCTTACACACTTAACCGGGTTCCATCCAAAAAGGTTGAGAAGACACCATATGAGATATGGAGTGGTAAGAAACCACATATGTCTTACATGAAGATTTGGGGTTGCGAAGTTTATGTGAAACGACAAATTTCAACTAAGCTTGAGCCCAAATCTGACAAATGCTTATTTGTGGGGTATCCTAAAGAAACAAGAGGGTATTACTTCTACAATCCTTCTGAGGGCAAAGTGTTTGTCGCTCGAACTGGAGTTTTTCTGGAAAAGGATTTTATTTCCAAAAGAATAAGTGGGAGGAAAATAGAGCTTGAAGAAATTCAAGAACCACAAAGCATTGATACACCTATGGAGGAATTAGAGCAGGAAACACAAGTAGTTGTGGAAGAGCAACCTGCTCAAGTAGAACAAGACCAGCGTAGGTCAAGCAGGATACGTCAACAACCTGAGAGATATGGATATCTCATAAGTGATCAGGGTGATGTATTACTCATGGATCAAGATGAGCCTGTGACCTACCAAGAGGCCATAACTGGTCCTGAGTTCGAGAAGTGGCTAGAAGCCATGAAATCTGAAATGGATTCCATGTACACAAACCAGGTTTGAACCTTGGTAGAGCCTCCTATAGGAGTTAACCCTATAGGATGCAAGTGGGTCTTCAAAAAGAAGACTGACATGGATGGTAAGGTACATACCTATAAGGCAAGACTGGTTGCAAAAGGCTATAAACAAATTCATGGGGTTGACTATGATGAAACCTTTTCACCAGTTGCAATGCTTAAATCTGTTCGGATTTTACTTGCTATCGCTGCATATCATGATTATGAAATATGGCAGATGGATGTCAAAACTGCTTTCCTTAATGGGAATCTTCTTAAGGATGTGTACATGACACAACCTGAAGGATTTGACATACCAGAAGAAGCCCAAAAGATATGTAAGTTACAGCGATCAATTTATGGATTGAAGCAAGCTTCCAGAAGCTGGAATCTTTGTTTTGATGAAACAGTAAAACAATATGGATTCATCAAGAATGAAGATGAGCCTTGTGTCTACAAGAAGGTTAGTGGGAGCATGATCGTATTCCTGGTATTATATGTAGATGACATATTACTCATTGGAAACGATGTCCCTACCTTGCAACAAGTGAAGACTTGGTTAGGGAAATGCTTTTCAATGAAGGACCTAGGTGAAGCAACCTATATATTAGGAATCAGGATCTATAGAGATAGGTCACAAAAACTGCTTGGCCTAAGTCAGAGTACATACATAGAAAAAATGTTGAGACGCTTTAATATGCATGATTCCAAGAAAGGATTCATACCTATGCAACATGGCATGTGTCTGTCAAAAACACAATCCCCTTCAAGTAAGGAAGAAAGGGATCGCATGAATAAGATTCCATATGCATCTGCAATAGGATCTATCATGTATGCCATGCTATGTACTCGACCAGATGTCTCGTATTCTTTAAGTGCAACGAGTAGGTACCAGTCTAATCCCGATGATGCTCATTGGGTAGCTGTCAAGAATATCCTTAAGTACTTGAGAAGAACTAAGGACTCATTCTTGATATATGGAGGTTAGGAAGAGCTTGTTGTAATTGGATACACCGATGCTAGCTTCCAGACAGATAAGGATGACTTTAGATCGCAATCTGGTTATGTGTTTTGTTTAAATGGTGGCACTGTGAGCTGGAAAAGTTCAAAGCAAGATACAATTGTTGATTCTACAACCGAGGCTGAGTATATTGATGCCTCAACTACAACAAAGGAATCTGTTTGGATCAAGAAGTTCATTAGTGAACTTGGCATAGTCCATAGCATTGTGGATCCCATTGATCTTTATTGTGATAACAATGGTGCTATCGCACAAGCTAAGGAGCCTAGATCTCACCAACGATCCAAACACATACTTAGGCGTTATCATCTCATTCGAGAGATAATCGATCAGGGAGGTGTGAAAATATGCAGAGTACCTACACTTGACAATGTTGCTGACCCATTAACAAAGCCTCTTGCGCAGCTGAAGCATGATGGACATACTAGATCTATGGGTATTAGGGGTATGCCTGATTGGCTCTAGTACTAGTGGGAGATTGTTGGTGTAAGCCCTAGAGGCCAATACTTTTGGTACTTGTATCGAATTATTTATTAATAATAAAAGGCATTTCTTTATTATGTTTGCTTTCCAAAATAATAAAGTCCCTAGAATGGTTTATTTGTTTAATGAAATGTTAAGTGTGACTTAATCATGAGATCCCATTAAACATAAGACACTATTCTTAAAGTATTCGTAGTCAAGCTTTAATGTGAAGTGGGATAACATTAAAGCATTAAGATTATTATGAAGATAGATTGATGATCACATCTCATGGATCATAGATAAGGAGTTATCAAGTCTTGACATAGGTATGAATATTAGGAGTAATATTTATACTGGATTGACCCACTATGAGAATACTACATAGAATGTTATGCAAAGTGTCATAAGTTATTCTCATGATGATAATGGTGTATACCACCCTTCGACCTGAAACCACTATGAACCCTAGATGTAGAGTCAAGTACTTTATTGCTGATCAAACGTCATCCGTAATTGGATGACTATAAAGACGGTTGATGGGTACTTCACAAAGCATGCTAAGGGACATGAGTGACCTAGATGGAATTTTCTCATCCTGCATAACAGGATAAATGTATAAGGGTCCAATATTGAACTGGACAAGGGTGACACAGTGTATGCCTTGTGTTCAATATAGACATGAGTGAAAAAGGGTAATTGTACAACACAAATATTATCACGGAAAAGGTTTGGTCAGATCACATGAAATTTTCGTGACTTGGGTAACAGTGATGTGTTGCTAGATACCGCTCACTGTTTATTATATTAAATGTGTGATTCAATATAATTGTCAACGTCGTGAAAACCTACAGGGTCACACACATAAGGACAGGTTGATGAGAGATAGAATAAATAAGGAACACCGTAAGGTACGGTGCACTTAAGTGTAATACGGAAAGTGGTAAGGTACCACGTGGATAAGTGATATATGGTACATCATAAGGTATGATGTCCATAAGATTAATTAGGCTTTTAGCTTATAGCCTTAATTGGGCTTTTAGCTTGTAGCCCACACGAGTGATTCTATAAATAGATCCCTTGTGATGAAGCAATTTCACTTGATGCAATTTCGTTTTTGATTCTCTCTCTCACTCAAGGTTTCCGTTCGTGATCAGCTAGCACTGTGACCGGAAGCGATCTGTTCGTGTGGACTGAGTAGAGGCGTTGTTCTTCATCAACGCTCGTGATCACAACATCAAAGGTCTGAATTGCCACAAGAGGTAAATATTTTTATCACTGACCATGCTCATTCGTAAGGATCGCTAAAGGAAAATTTTAAATTCCGTTGCGCTTTTGATCGCAATTTTCCTTCACTGAAAAGCAAAATTATGCAGCCTAACATTGAGATTGAACTATGTGTTCATCAAGAAATGACTTGTAATTCAAGTTTGAAATCATAACTTCTTGGCTTCAATTCTTCTAACTCAAGTATGATCTCAATGAGTTCTTGGATATTTTGGAAAGCTTGTAACAGCCTCTACAACCTCTATGTTGGAAATTTTTGAAAATTCAAATTGGAACTAGGTGAAAAATTGCCATGAAGTTAGGTTAAAATCCTGCCTAAACTAAGGCAAAATTTCACTGAGTCCTCAAGTTTCATGAACATGTCTTCACAAAATCATAACTTGAAATCCAAGCATTTATAGAAATTGTTCTTACCTAAAAAATTTTAGATCTAATTTAGATTTAAAATTTTCATGTTGGAAGTTTCCTTTGAATCCTCTTGCATCATGGTGAAAATTTGGCATAAAGTTATGAAAAAAACATGAATTTTCAACACTTAGAAAAATTCTAAGTCTTGGAAATTTTGACTTTTCAAAATGAAATCTTGACTTTTTGATTTCTTGATGAACAATTTTCATATTTTTACATGTCTTGATGAATTGTAATCTTTGAGACTTGATTTTGATCAAAAAGTCAAAGTTTGACTTCTCAGTGTATAGTTGACTGAAATTCAACTATCAATCAATTGAACTTGAGAAATGTTTTGAGCCATGCCATTAGGTCAAAATGGTATATTTTAATTCTTGAGATCATGTCTTAAACCAATAAGTCATTGATTAGGTCAAAAGTAAAAAATTGCACCTTCTCAGTCAAAATCCTAATTTTGACAATTTTGCCCTTTTGATGATCTGATCAAATTTCTTGAGGAATTGTGATCCAAACTTGATCAATTAACATATATGAGTTCATGATGTTGATATAGATAAAAAAATATGAAGTTTGACTGAAAATTGACCACAATTAACTTTTTCCCCAATACAGTTGATTTTAGGTAAATTGATCAATTGACTGAGCAAAAATGTGATCCATGTAATCTCAAGCCTCAACTCAACTTTAGTTTTGATGAAAGACAAACAAGCACTATGACAAGAAGGAAAAGAAGTGGAATTAGCTTAAAGCATCATTCACTCAAAGCTTCAAGGATCATGGCAAGCAAACAAGTATATCAATTCTCATTTGAACTAAATTGATTAGAAATGCTCAAAAATGATATACACACTTGCCACAACACTTCACTTAAAGTTTAAAGAAAATTCTAAGTTTTTCACTAATGTAAATCGATTAACACATCATGTAAATCGATTTACATATGTTTTTTCAAAAACTGATTGCCCCTGGCAGCAATCGATTTACATGGAGTGTAAATCGATTGATTACTGAACTGAGTTAATTTTTTAACACTAGTAAATCGATTAACACATCATGTAAATCGATTTACACTTAAAATTTTTTGAAAACAAGAACGTTACAAACCCGTGCAATCGATTTACATCTAATGCTAATCGATTTACACGTTGTAATTTTTGAAAAATCTGAACTTGATTCAAGATATCCTTCACACCTTTTCTCCAATGGTTGCATGGTCATACATTGCATCTTCTCAAGTTTTACAAACAGAAAAGTGGTATCCATTTGGAAAGGTATCTTGATTGCTTTAAATACTAAATCTTTCAAATTATAAAATAACTCTTCTCTCATGCAATAATTCTGAACTTTGTAAAATATTCAAACTTCATATTTCTTAATTTTTAAGAACAAAGATTTTCTGCACTTTCACACATATAAGAACAGAAATCTTTGAGAATTTTCTAACCATTGTGTTACAGTTTGAATTGCTTACAAGAGAAGAAAGAAGAAACTTCATTGAAGTCACTCTATTTGATCAACATCTTTCAAGAAATCATATTTCATAGAATTATACTAAGTGTAACTTATTTCCAGGATTGTTGGAATTAAGTATTAGAATACTTTTGTACCTTGTTGTCCATTGTTGGAAACAAGAGGTATCTTTTGAGAGGATTGTTCTCAAGAGACTTATTGGAAATCCAAGAGGGTGTTCTTGGTATTTGTTAGTGTCTTTAGTTGATAAGACTAGGAAGAGTCTTGTAAAAGTTCTAACAAAATAGTGAAATCTCTTGCGTGTTTGCAAGGGGACTGGACGTACTTCCGGGGTGTGGAAGGAACCAGGATAAATCTCTGTGTCTCTTTACTTTCTGCACTTTACCGTTTTCCATAGCACTAAAACAAAACCAGAAAGTGTAAAATAAATCAAAAATCGACCACCACCTAATTCACCCCCTCTTAGGCGCAATCTTCAACTTACAATTGGTATCAGAGCAGGTTATAGGTAACCTGCTCCTAGAGATCCAGAATGGCTTCCGCAAATCAACAACCCGTTTTCAGAGATGGTGGTAGTAACAACAAGCCTCCTCTATTTTGTGGCGAATACTTTGATTTTTGGAAAATACGCATGAGGGCGCATCTAGAATCACAAGGAGAAGAAATCTGGGATGCCGTAGAAAATGGTCCATTCATTCCTATAACAGTTATCAATGGTGTCGGCACGGCTAAACCCAAAACTGCATGGGATGATGACGACAAGAAAAAAGTCCTCTATGATAAAAAGGTCGTAAATCTACTTCAAGGTGCACTATGCATGGATGAGTTCTTTCGTGTATTTGCATGTAAATCGGCGAAAGAAATATGGGACACCTTGGTACAAACACATGAAGGAACCGTTGAAGTTAAGATATCAAGGCTGAATACTTTAAGTCAAGAATACGAGTTATTCCGAATGCAGCCCGGAGAAACCATTCTCGACCTACAAAAGAGATTAATCCACTTAACAAATCACTTAAGTGCTCTTGGTAAAACTTTGACAAATGATGAACTCAACTTGAAAGTCCTTAGATCATTGACTAGGGAATGGCAACCAAAGGTAACGGCAATCTCGGGAAAGAAGAGTCTCTCCGTAATGACTTCCGCTACATTATTTGGCAAACTTCAAGAATACAAAATGGAACTCGGTAGACTTGAAAAACATGAGAATCTAGAAAAGAAATCCAAAAACATTGCTTTAAAAATTGATTCAAAGGAAGTAGTAAAAGAAGACAATCCGGAAGAAGATGAAAATTTCATGCTTCTTGTTAAAAGACTTGGGAAGTTTTTTGGCAGAAATGACAAGGGCGGATCTCATGCAAATAAGAGAAAGCAATTCAAGAAAAGAGAAGCCTCCACATCAACACAAGATGTCTCATGTTATGAATGTGGAAAGCAAGGACATATCAAGCCAAACTGTCCAAATCTCCCAAAGAAAAACGGATTCAAAGGAAAGGACTCAAAACACAAGAAAGCCTACATAGCATGGGAAGATAATGATATGAGTAGTACATCGGAATCGGAAAGCGACAAATGTGCAAATTTAGCCTTAATGGCATCGCATCACTCTGACGATGAAGAAGAGGTTAGTAATGAATTTAATCTTTTTGATGATGATGTTCAAGGTGCCATTGATGAACTCTTTAAAGAATGCAAAATTTTATACAAAAATGTGTCAAGCCAAGAAAAAGAACTTCTAATTTGTCGCGAAAAAATTGACACCATGACTAAAGATTTTGATCTTCAAAAACATAATTTTATAAAAGAAAAGGAAAACTTTGCATGCACCAAGTGTGAATCAAATGTCTTTCAAATTATTCAATTGAAAAGAGTCATTGAACGATATGAAAAAGGACAAATAGGATTGGAAGGATTACTAAGCCAACAACGTTATCCAAATGATAAAAGAGGTCTTAGTTATGTGAATACTAAGAAACCAAGTAACAATCCCACTGTTTTTGTAAAGGCTAGTAATAGTTCCAATCCTAAGATAGTAGAAAATAAGAAATTTGTTCATAATCATCAAAAGAAAAAGCGTAATATATCTAAAAGAAAACAAATTCCTAGATACAAGAGAAAATTTGTTCCAAACTGTTTTTACTGTGGTATTGTTGGACACACACCTAATGCATGCTATATTAAAAATTTCAGTATGACTAGTGGACACTATGCATGGGTGAAAAAGGGAACTAACTATGAAGGACCCAAGGCCCTTGGGTACCTAACAAGAAATAATTTGTTTTTGTAGGTATGCTTGAAATCCACATCAAACCTTTGGTATCTTGACAGTGGATGTTCAAAGCATATGACAGGAGATGTACACCAATTTTCATATCTAGTACATAAAGCCAAAGGGTATGTCACCTATGGAGACAACACCAAAGGAAAGATTCTTGGTGTTGGAATAGTTGGTACACCTCCATCCATTCAAATTGAGGATGTTCTCTATGTTGAAGGATTAAAGCACAACCTTCTTAGCATAAGTCAACTTTGCGATAAATGGTTCAAAATCAAATTCAACAAAGAAGAATGCCTAATTATGGATGAGGAAACCAATGAGGTAAAACTCAAAGGTATAAGATCTAATAATATTTTTATGATTACTTTAGATGATTTGTCTATGAAGGTACAATGTCTCATGGTAAACAACAATGACGTTTGGTTATGGCACAAGAGGATTGCTCACATACACATGGAGCACTTGAACAAATTAGTTAAGCATGACTTAGTTATTGGTCTACCAAAGATGAAATTCATCAAAGACAAATTATGTAGTGCATGCCAAAAGGGGAAAAAAATCAAATCAACTTTCAAACCAAAGAATGTGGTTTCAACAACAAGACCACTTCAATTGTTGCACATGGATCTTTTTGGTCCATCTAGAACAAGAAGCTTCGGAGGTAACATTTATGCTTTAGTTATTGTAGATGATTTTTCCCGTTTTACTTGGACTTTGTTTTTAGTGCACAAAAATGACGCATTCAAGGCATTCAAGGGATATGCAAAACAAGTTCAAAATGAGAAGTCATTAAAGATAACATCAATCCGAAGTGATCATGGTGGAGAGTTCCAAAACAGTCTGTTTGAAGAATTTTATGAAGAAAATGGGATCTTCCACAATTTTTCAGCACCAAGAACTCCACAACAAAATGGAGTAGTTGAAAGGAAAAATAGGTCTTTGATAGAACTTGCAAGAACCATGCTAAGTGACTCAAGTTTGCCTAAATATTTTTGGGCGGATGCGGTAAGCACGGCATGTTACATAAGCAATCGCGTGATCATAAGACCTATACTAAAGAAAACTCTATATGATATTTACAAAGGAAGAAAACCAAATATCTCTCACTTTCACATTTTCGGGTGCAAATGTTTTGTCCTTAACAACGACAAAGACAATCTCGGTAAGTTCGATGAAAAATTGGATGAAGATATCACGTACTCAAAGGAGATGTCGAGATTACTTTTATGGACACTCAAAATTAACTCGCGGACATTTTCACAAAACCACTTGCAAATGATGCATTCTTCAAAATTCGTCGTGAACTCGGAATCCTAGATGAACAAGATATATAAGGTGCACTCTATCCTTAACTATACATTAATGTACATATATATGGGCTTAGAAAATGTTTCAAATGTTAAAAATATTTGTTTAAAATTCTTTTTTAGAAGTAAATCGATTTACCAAGTGTGTAAATTGATTTGCCACTGAAGCAAAACTCTTTTTTTTAAAATCTTTTTGAGTAAATCGATTTACCAAGTATGTAAATCGATTTACCACTGAACCAAAATCAATTTTAATAAAATATTTTTTTTGTGTAAATCGATTTATCACTGAAACTGAAGCGTTTTTATTTAATTTTTCACTATGCAAATCGATTGATCCTACACACCAATCGATTTACACCTGTTCAACATGTGATATTTTTATGAGTCTTTAATATATTGGTCAACCTTACCTTGCCTCTCAACCTCCCACCTTCCTTTTGACCAATCATGTAACCTTGACCAACCCCACTCAATTAAGTCTCATAAAGACCTCACTTACCCTACTCTACTATTTAATCTCACCAAAACTCCCTCACTATCTCATAACACTAAAACTCACTCACTATCTCATAACAACACCAAAAAATATCTATCTTCCTTACTCAAAACCCTAACCATCGCCATAGCCCCCAAAAGAAAAGCAACAACCTCAGAAAAAGGAAAGAAGAAAACTGTTGCAGCCTCTGAAAACTCATTGCTCGAGTACCTCTCGGATACACAACGTGAAAGATTCATCAAGCACTTTCAAAGGAAAATAATTTCAGCTCCCAAATTCGGTATGTTATCTACCTTTCCCGATGAATGCTTCACTTTTCATAGGGATTTGATTGCTTATGGGTTAGAACCGTTAATATCATCATGTGCTTACTATTATCCGGATCTAGTTCGAGTATTTTACAGCAACATGCATTATGATAACAACAAATGCTATACCCATGTGCTCGGAACAAGAATTTCTCTGCATTCAAAAACAATAGGCAGAAGTTTGAACATCCCATATACTGGAAGTTCTCTCTATGACCCAGAGGATGCTGACCGGGAAAATTATAGGAAGAGAGAATTCTTCTACAGCATTGGGCGGTTGTCAGAAGCAGAATACCGTGCAAAGCGGATCCGTAGTCTTGGCGGTGTTATTCCGTCTCGGGACACTTGGAGTGCTGGTAATTTTCACATTGATGATAGATTGTTCCATTATTTTCTGGTATATATTTTATTTCCTAGAGCAGGAAATCACTGTACTGTAACCGATCTAGAATTGCAAATTCTCTATGCAAGGAAAAATGGCATTTCGGTAAACTGGGCTAAACTGATTGTGGTGCATATGTTAAGAGTTGCCACAAGGGCTACTTTTCTGCCATATGCATACTTCATCACAAGGATCTTGGAAGCATTTGATATTGATTTTACTGGGTTTGAGAGGGTTGAAATGGATCCAATCAGCAGTAGGATCTCCATCAAAAATGTTGATTCTCGGATGGGTGTTCATTTCGATTCTGAAGCAAAAACCATCACATACATTGGAGAGGATGTTGTAGGTGATGAAGGCAATAATGCAGATGAAGAAGAAAATGAAGTTCCTCCTGCCGCCTCTTCTGGTCCAACCAACCAAGATGTTATGGATTATATGACTCAACAGTTTGCATCTCTCAACACTAACATCAATGCTCAATGGACCGCGATAAATGATTATACCTCCTCTCGCATCAATGCTTTTCAGAACGATATGAACCAACAATTTTCATACCTCTAATCACATCTCCATATTCCTCCATACGATCCAAACAATCCAGCACCTCCGCCTCTTCAATACACCGAACCACCTCTATAACAACTGTTTCCATATCAAGGACCCTTCTAATATTTTCCTGGCCAATATGATTAAATTCATGTTCTTTATCATTATGTTTTTTGTTTGATAATTGCTTCAAGTGTTAGTTTTGTATTATGTATATTTGAACTTCGTACGATATTTTTAGAAATTTGCGTTTTAGTTTATATTCATATCTGTTTCAAATTGTTATAAGTATCATATTATGTTACATCTTTCCCTTCTTTTTGATAATGTCAAAGGGGGAGAAGGATGTGATAGCACTTTATGGTTGTTTGTTTCAGTTTTCTTTTCAGGGCAAGTTTTCAAATCTTTTTCTCCATAGGGGGAGAAATCTATCTTAGGGGGAGAAAACTCCTTTTGCTCCAATTCTGAACAACTCATAAAGAAAGATGGTTTGTCATCATCAAAAAGGGGGAGAATGTAATCTCAAGCCTCAACTCAACTTTAGTTTTGATGAAAGACAAACAAGCACTATGGCAAGAAGGAAAATAAGTGGAATTATCTTAAAGCATCATTCACTCAAAGCTTCAAGGATCATGGCAAGAAAACAAGTATATCAATTCTCATTTGAACTAAATTGATTAGAAATGCTCAAAAATGATATACACACTTGCCACAACACTTCACTTAAAGTTTAAAGCAAATTCTAAGTTTTTCACTAATGTAAATCGATTAACACATCATGTAAATCGATTTACACATGTTTTTTCAAAAACTGATTGCCCCTGGCAGCAATCGATTTACATGGAGTGTAAATCGATTGATTACTGAACTGAGTTAATTTTTTAACACTAGTAAATCGATTAACACATCATGTAAATCGATTTACACTTAAATTTTTTTGAAAACAAGAACGTTACAAACCCGTGCAATCGATTTACATCTAATGCTAATCGATTTACACGTTGTAATTTTTGAAAAATCTGAACTTGATTCAAGATATCCTTCACACCTTTTCTCCAATGGTTGCATGGTCATACATTGCATCTTCTCAAGTTTTACAAACAGAAAAGTGGTATCCATTTGGAAAGGTATCTTGATTTCTTTAAATACTAAATCTTTCAAATTATAAAACAACTCTTCTCTCATGCAATAATTCTGAACTTTGTAAAATATTCAAACTTCATATTTCTTAATTTTTAAGAACAAAGATTTTCTGCACTTTCACACATATAAGAACAGAAATCTTTGAGAATTTTCTAACCATTGTGTTACAGTTTGAATTGCTTACAAGAGAAGAAATAAGAAACTTCATTGAAGTCACTCTATGTGATCAACATCTTTCAAGAAATCATATTTCATAGAATTATACTAAGTGTAACTTATTTCCAGGATTGTTGGAATTAAGTATTAGAATACTTTTGTACCTTGTTGTCCATTGTTGGAAACAAGAGGTATCTTTTGAGAGGATTGTTCTCAAGAGACTTATTGGAAATCCAAGAGGGTGTTCTTGGTATTTGTTAGTGTCTTTAGTTGATAAGACTAGGAAGAGTCTTGTAAAAGTTCTAACAAAATAGTGAAATCTCTTGCGTGTTTGCAAGGGGACTGGACGTACTTCCGGGGTGTGGAAGGAACCAGGATAAATCTCAGTGTCTCTTTACTTTCTGCACTTTACCGTTTTCCATAGCACTAAAACAAAACCAGAAAGTGTAAAATAAATCAAAAATCGACCACCACCTAATTCACCCCCCCCCCTCTTAGGCGCAATCTTAAACTTACAATCTAAAACTTGAAACTTGACATGAGAAATCTTGAGAGTCCAAAATGATCCATGAAAGTCATATGGGGCATTAAAAGTCCATTTGTCCTTGTGCAAACTCAAACCCTAAATTGAATCAACAGTGCTAAGGAGGTGTCTTGAGCTGATCAAACCTTGTGTAGTCTTGAATCAAATGGAAATCTTGTGAGAGATTTCTTAAGAAATGAGAGGGGAAATTTTGGGGTACAACAGCTTCCCCTGTTCAATCTTCTTAAACCTGAAGAGTTAGATTGGCGGATCCACCATTCGTGACTTGAAGGTGTAAGATGATTGAACACTAGAGTGCCTAGAAATTTGCACTCGAATATGTACTGGGAATGGGATCACAGATGCCATTTGGAGGAATGATGGTAAATACTGGAAGAAGTATCAGCATAAATCTTTGGTCAATTTATACTAAAAATTGATGTTTTACCTGTGGAAAAAGGATTAGTTAAATGCAGATGTATGCATAATGTTCACAAGATGTGGTATTATGCTAAATGCATTTTTTATGTATATGTTATAATATATATGAATATGGGATGCATGTTTGTCCGGGAAAATAAATCCCTGACTGCTGCTGGGGAGTTCTGGGAAGATGAATCCCGGATTGCTGTTGGGGATGAAGAATATACATATCTTCAAACTTTGTTAACAGAATGCTTCCACTGGGGAATATATCTTGAATCTTAGCTGTTATCTGGTCGGGTCCAGGATTCACAATAATTTGCTGAGGATAAGGAAGTCAACTACTATCTGGTCAGATCCAGGCTCCACGGTAACTTATCGGGGAAGAATAAATTAACTATTATCTGGTCGGGTTCCAGGTTTTGCAGAAAATTTCTTGAACTTGAACTATTATCTGGTCGGGTCTAGGCTTCACAATAACTTGAAGGGGTAATTACTATTTGGTCGGGTCCAGGCTTCACAGTTTCTTCTTTGAAAAGTTATACTATTATCTGGTCGGGTCCAGGCTTCATAGTGTCTTGTTGGGGATTGTAGCTAGTTGTTATCTGGTCGGACTCCAGGCTTCACAATAACTTGCTTGAATAGACGAAGCTGAACTGATATATGGTCGGATCCAGGCTTCACAGATTTCAAGGTGGATAAAGTTAATTGCTATCTGGTCGGGTCCAGGCTTCACAATAAACTTGCCTGAAGAGATAGAGTTGAACTGATATCTGGTCGGGTCCAGGCTTTACAGTAACCTGCTTGGAACTTAGTTATTATCTGGTCGAATTCCAGGTTTCACAATAAACTTCTTAGGGGAATTGCTATCTGGTCGGATCCAGGCTTCACAATAACTTACTTGAAAAAGATGAAGTTGAAAACTGATATCTGGTCGGGTCCAGGCTTCATAGTAACTTGCTGGGAATTTAGTTGTTATCTGGTCGGATCCCAGGTTTCACAATAAATTTCTGAGGGGAATTTCTATCTGGTCGGATCCAGGCTTCATAATAACTTGCTTGAAAATTGATATCTGGTCAGATCCAGGCTTCACAGTAACTTGTTGGGATAGAGGCAAACTCTACTGGGGAAAAGAAGTTAAACCCTAGTCTGGTTGAGTCCAGGTTCTCATAGTATTCAAAAGTTGACTAATATCTGGTCGGGCCTGGGCTTCATAGTAGCTGAAAGCCAAAATATAATTTAAAGGTCGCAGGTTCGACTCTCAACATCAATATTTTGTAATTTATATTATTCTGGTCACCGTTTAATATACAATCACGGTTAGGTTTTATAACCATTGTTAAAACTTCCTTTGTTTTAAATATGCAATTCTATACTTCTCAAATTCTTCCCATTTATTATCCTATAACTATTATAACCATATCAGAGAATTTACAATAACCTGTATTTTTGTTAACGATGTATAAAGAGCATAAAAATCAACTAACATTATGCATCAAAGGACAAAATTAATATTTACATCAAACCCAATACGTTTAAGTCCAAAGTAATATTCACATCATCATATACAAAAAATAATTCATTAGCACATCTCAATAAATCAAATAACAGGACCCTTAAGCACATTGTGAATAAATGCCTAACATTTATGAAGATAGACAAAGTCCTCAATGGGAAATAGGGTTGCGCCGTTAAACATCTACATAAGAAAGAACAAAAAAAGTGTTTAAAATATATGTCAACTTATATATTAATATATGTAAACATATTACGACATACATACCTTATCCCATGAATCAACAATATCGATAAGGACAATGCTTAACATGTGGTTCATGACATAATATCCACACTCGTATTTCCCGGGTTGTTTCCTCGTCTACAAATGAATGTAACCATACATAAATATGACCATACATGAATATAACCACACATGAATGTAAATGAAATAAAACAGGTAATCAGGTCACTTACTTTAGGAGAGATCCATGAGAGCTTTCTCCTAACATTATTCACCATATTCACTTGCTCCACAATAATGTACATTGAAAATGAATTAAACATATTATAAGCTAAACTACTTACAATATCAAAGAAAATGAATTAAACATACACTTACGAATTAATAATCTCTTTCATTTTCTTATCGAGTGGATTATACAAGGAACACAGTACAGTTATCGTATTCGTCTTAAATGATATTATGAACAATTGCCAATGACCATTAAATAAACATGAGCATATATATTATTAGTATTTTCTAAAACAAAACTAAATATAGAATACATAAACACCAATTACAAAAATACGTACGAACAGAGAAATGGTACAAAGTAACATTCTTTTCCTCCCTTATTTAACTGTTTTTTCAAGTAATTTTGAATGTCTTTTGGTTGTTTATACGCTCATCGAATAAAAAGTGGATCCAAGATTCCATAAAAACTCGATTTATTTAACTATATACAAACACGATGAATGTACCTAAATTGTTAAATAAAATGAATAAATTAATTGAGGAAATTCCAAAAAATGATAATGTTCTATAATGACATGTATATTCAACTATATACTTACGTGCATCAAACCTGCAATATCCCTACGTCCAACCACTTATATCCACCGAGAAAATCCCTTACATCTTCAGGACTGTAATAGAATAACTCCACACATGGACAATGTTCTAGCGAGAGAGGTTGTGTATCATTTATCATCGCAACGTTCAAGTATAACATGGTGATTTCATTTGAGTTATGGTCTAATAACTCATTGCGGTTAGCTGGAGGGGGGAAGGGGCTGAACAATTACTTCCTTTTATAGAAGCACGACATACAACACTTTTACTTGGAGTTTGATTATGATCATGATCATCACCATTAACATAATGTTGATCTTCATTTGTAGGTTGTTCGAGGTTTTCACTTAATCTCCACATCATAATATTCAGTTAGGACAAAAATAAGCACAATATATATCATACATTTCAGATAAAACACTAAAATCTCAAGTAAAACACATACAAAATGTAACTCTTGAAACCTTTCCATATCTTTCTCCCTTTTTTCCATCTCCTCGTCAAACATCTTCATTTGTTATTCTAATTGCTTCTCAAAATTTTCAATCTTTTATTTTTGTGCATTCAATTCTGAGCTTTCAGTTCTTTATTTTGAGACCCAAAAAATAACTTCAAGCCGACACCTTCTCCCACAACACGGACACGCCCACGATACTCATCTGTTTTGATCGCCTATACTAATATGTCATGTCGTGCTTCTGGAATAAATGCGCCTTCACGAGTCGCCTTAACCAACTTATCCTACATAACATGAGCAACTTACGTATATTGTTACCAACACATTTAAATAACAAATAACATAAGTAAAACAAACCATACTTACAATTTTCTCGGCAACTACTCATATTGCCTCAGAGGTGTACTATTCATTTGGTCTTAATCGAGCCCTCTTCCATTTCTCATGTCTTTATGGTGGGGATGATATGTGATTATCTCCTGTTTGTGGTTGTTTTTCAAGCATGATTCTTTTCTCAAGTTTCATGTAACCCCCACGAGACAACCTATGCGGATACATGTTCTTTGCCTTGTTTCGTATTCCTACTTCGCTTTTAATCTCTTATTAATACAATGAATAATATATATGATTAGTATCTATAACTCATTAGCATAATATTATCGGTTAAATAAGACTAGTAGTAACCTTGAATTCCTCAGAATGACGTATCTTCGCAAACTTCTTCCATTGCTTCTTAGATATAAAACTATATCTTTTCCATGGAAGATCAAGACCACTCTTAGGCTTCCTAGTATAGTCAGCCGTGAGTTGTGATTTAAATCCCCTCCAACGAGTACCGGCATAAGAGATCTATTTTTTTCAACTTTGAGTCATCGATAAACTCAAAATTCAACTATATTTAAATCAATGTATTAGAAATTATAGGTAGTGATATCTAATATATGAAAATTATAGTATGTAATACCTCAACGTCTGTCCATATACTTTCTTTGAATTTCTCATCCACTTGCTTCCAATCATCTATCAATATACTTACTTTTCTCCATCCAAGGAACACTACATAACTCTTAAAAGTAGAATAATATTCACAATCAACTACTCTATAGAACGAATCAAATTCGACCGAAGTTTTTTCACTTGATGAGTTGCGAACTGATGTGGACTGGGACATCATTGTGACGCCTCTTTGTGATATTTTTTATTGAGTATCATTTGTTTGAGTTTCATTCGCACAACACTCATTTGTATGTTTTTCTTTACTAGTATCTGATGAAGAACTCGACAAGGTCGGCATCTACGTTCAAAAACAACAATAACATGAACAACAAGAACCACAACAATGGAAAATGAAGTTTACTGTAAATGCATGGGGGAAATATTTACATACCCTAAACGTGATGACTAAGTAAATGATGTTGGTGTTGGTGTTGGTGTTGTCCTCCTTCCTTACGACAACGACGATGTTGTTGTCGTCTTCCTTCTCGACGGTGACAACTTGGTTGGTGTACTCTTTCTTCTCGATGTCACGATCACGATGGTCTTGTCAACCTTGACGATGATGACGAAAATGACAAATATACAGTGAAGAATGGATACTGAAGAGACAAGCTAGGGTGAACGATGTTTTTTTAGTTGAAATCGTGTATTGTTTCATAGTATTGAACGTTAGGGTTTAGGATTGAAATTGTGTATTGTTTCGTCTAGTTTCTTTTTTCAATGGAAAAAGGATACTGAAGAGACAAGCTAACTAGGAGTATATAATATTATAAAGATACCACAACGGTAAAAACCAGAAACCTTATGATATATTACTTTCATAGTGAAATTTCATAAAGAAGTGCCAGAGTTTAATTTATAATTAAAAATTTTTTAAATAAAAAAACAAACTATATCACAACGGTGGAACGAACCAACCATAGTCATAACCTTTTAAGTTTTTTATTTAAAAATAAATAAAAAAGAATAGGCGCGCCTTAATATTAATGGAATAATATATATGATGACGCTGAGGTTCGAACCCATGAAAGCTTGATGATTTCACCACGGTTGGCTCGTCAACCGTTATTATATACAATGAATTTTAAATCAAAAAACAAAAATAATATGAGAGTGTCTTAGTTTAGAGATGTCACCACAATGTAGGGAAGAACCGTGGTGACAGTGACGTTGTTGTTTACACGTTTTGTAATAGTATTTTTTTCTTGTAATAAAAAAATGATGGAGAGAAAGTTAAATGCAATGTTTGTATATCTCTAAATTTTTAACATTGAAAGTAACATTAACATAATGGAAGAAAAATAAAGAAAGAATGAGAAGAGAGAATGAGAGAAGGAAAAGAGAGATGTGACAACTAGGATTTTGAGGAAGAGAGAAGAAGATTGTTTCTATAAGAAAATATTCTAAGTCAATTAAAATAATTTCATGTAAACCAAAATAATACTAGCTGGAGTGTCATGTTCGCCATATTAACGATTTTTGACAAAATTTAATAAAAATGATCAATATAAATAATAGAACGTAATTTAAAGAATTTAAAATAAACATTTATTTGTTTATTAAATAAGAGATTAAAGTGAAATTTAAAATTAATTTAAAAGAATTAGGCTTAAATTTATTTGTATATTTTGAAATTTAAACCCTTCCATTTGTAGAAGGTGTAAAATTTATGTAGTCAATAACTAATTTAAAAAGAAAATCAGTTTTTAAATGCTTTTTGGTTTTACCTCCCCACGTTTTCCGCTTTCACAACTCAACCACTTTCACGTGTGACCTTTCTCTAGAGGCACTGCCGGCCTTCCACTAAGACACAGCAAGGCATGATGAATCGAACACAACATCCGATTAACCAAAAGACTCTTACCGCTGGGTGGGTGATGAAAGCATTTCGAGAGTTGAATTAAGTTGAAGAAGATACACCATTATTAGTAGCTCCACGTACACGCGCGACGCGCGTGATGATCATATTCCGTATTTGAATTACATCCAAGCGCCTTTTTCTCCCATGCAGTTCAATACAAACCCCACACGTTCCCGTTAGATAAACATCTCTTCCAAAAACGTAAACCCCCTTCAACGTTCCATCGCGAACGCAGATTCTCCATTCTCTTCCATCTTCAACCTTCATCTCATTCGATAATTAACCAATTACTTAAACCAAAAATCTCGTTCAGTTTCTTTCAATCAATCATTTCACAAGCTCAAATCCATGATGATCAATCTAATGCCGTTTTGATTTTCGCATTCCAGTTGCGGTTTTAGGGTTTCCATAGATGGAGAACACAGATTCCGCACAAAGCGTACGAGTTGCCGTCAACGTTCGTCCATTGATCACATCGGAGCTTCTCATTGGTTGCACCGATTGCATTTCTGTTGTTCCCGGCGAACCTCAGGTGCTGTGTTGTTTGTTTCCATTTTTAATTACTGATTTCAATATTTAAGATCGCTTATGTTTGAACTTTACAAATTATCACGGAATTCATGTATTCTTGTGTTTGATATATAGGTGCAAATTGGATCTCATTCGTTCACGTATGATTATGTATATGGTAGCACAGGACAATCTTCGTCTGCCATGTACGATGATTGTGTCGCGCCGCTTGTTGATGCACTCTTCAATGGATATAATGCCACTGTACTTGCATATGGTCAGGTATAATTTTCAAATGTTGCTTGTAAATTGTAATCGGTGCTGTATATTTGTATATTTATTAATTGTAGTCTAGAATTTTGTTGCGAATTGTAATTGAATATTTTCGTTTCTCATTTGAAAGACTGGCTCTGGAAAAACATACACTATGGGCACGGATTACAATGGAGAGGGAAGTAGTGGTGGGATTATACCCAAAGTCATGGAGACCATATTCTCAAGAGTTGAGACTATGAAGAACTCTATAGAGTTTTTGATTAGAGTATCATTTATTGAGGTGAGCTATGCTAGTATCACTTGTTATTGAGTTTTTATGTTATCATCTATTGAGATCAAAATTTTAAGACTGGAACTGCTAAAAAAATTACAGATATTCAAGGAAGAGGTTTATGATTTGCTTGATCCCAATTTTTCTAAAGGAGAAGTAACACCTACTCCAAAGATCACTCTGCCTAGTAGAGTTCCTATACAAATCAGAGAAACTTTACATGGAGGAATAACACTTGCTGGTGTGGCTGAGCCCGAAGTTAAAACAAAAGAAGAGATGGCATCATTTCTCGCAAGTGGTTCATTGTCACGTGCAACAGGCAGTACTAACATGAATAGTCAATCGAGGTAAAATGTTAACAAAAATCCACATTTTTTTGGATTTGTGGCTATTTTTTATACTGACTTAGTATGTATGAAACAAATTGATGAAATATTAATGGTTTGGTTATTATGTTTTGACTAGTCGCTCACATGCTATATTCACAATCACTATGGAGCAAAAGAAGGGTGATGATATCTTATGTGCCAAATTTCATTTAGTGGACCTAGCCGGTTCTGAACGTGCAAAACGAACTGGTGCAGATGGCATGCGTTTAAAAGAAGGTATTTCTCTTTGTTAGTGATACAACATGATTATAGGATTAGGAATAGAATTGCTAAAATATATGTATTTTGAAAATTTAGTCGATTGGTAATGCCTTTTTGCTGCTAGATAAGTTCTTTCTCTATGTTATTTAATAATCAATTTATTAATTGATTAGGAATTCATATCAACAAGGGTTTATTGGCGCTCGGAAATGTAATTAGTGCTTTGGGAGATGAGAAAAAGCGAAAAGAAGGAGGACACGTGCCTTACCGTGATAGCAAATTAACACGACTTTTGCAGGTTTGTGCATATTTTGTTTAAGTAAAACAAGTCTTATGCTTAATTTCTTATACTCCATAGCTTATCTTGCCCATTAGTACTTTGATAATTCTTTCAACAATGTAAAATAATGTAAGATAAAATGGAACATAGAAGCACATGTTACATATTAAAGTTTACTCATGCATTCGTTCATTGTTGGAGCGTGCTTCATCATTCTGTCTAGGATATAAAACATTTAAACAAGTCCAACACGGGTAGAATGTATTACAGCTACATGTTACTACAAAGCTTTAACTACAGTATTTAGTAAAAAATCCCTACAACATTAGTTGATATCTTATCATGTCATGTAATTGGATGATGTATATGTAGGATTCTCTTGGAGGAAACAGCAAAACAGTGATGATAGGTATGATGAGAAAGTTGTGATAGTTTGGTACTTTCTATCATTACATGTATTTTCTTACTTGTTTGGTATGTTACAGCATGTGTTAGTCCTGCTGACTCGAATGCTGAAGAGACACTGAACACTTTAAAATACTCAAACCGTGCTCGGAACATTCAGAACAAGGCAACCGTAAGTGTTGTATCTCTATCATTATACTCTTCTCTATGTGAGCCGCTGGTCTTTCTTTCTTGACAATTTGAATTTTCTTGTTTCAGATTAATCGTGATCCAGTGGCTGCTCAAGTGCAGACAATGCGGAATCAAATAGAGCAGTTGCAAGCTGAGCTTTTATTTTACAGAGGCGATGCAAGTGGACCATTTGATGAGATTCAGGTACATCCTTATTTTAGAAAGCATCAGACGTGTTCATATATTTCTATCGTCCTTTGATTTTTTATCTTCTTCAATTTTTCAGATTCTTAAACACAAAATATCCTTACTCGAAGCAAGTAATGCCGAACTAAAACAGGAGCTAAAAAGGCAGCAAGTAACTTCTGAGAGTTTAGTACAACGCGCTCTTGATGCCCAGGTTTTCTTTTGATTCTTTATGTTTTCCCTCATCAGTTATAATAAATTCGGAGTTCCTTGTGTTTTTTATTTGAAGTGCTTGGGCTTCACTTAAGTTGTTTAAAATATTTTTAGGTTGAAAGAGACCGACTGATTCTTAAAATAGAATCAGTTCGAAACGGTAAATCATGGGATGAGGTTGACTCAAATTCAAATCAGGTTTGACTGCATTAATTCTTTGTTAATGTGTGGTAACAATTTTCAGAAATGGATTCATGACTGAAACACGTTCTGAATCGATTCTTAGGATTATGATCTAGTGAAATCTTATGTGTCAAAGATCCAAATTCTGGAAAGGGAATTGCTACATCTGAAAACCCCAAAATCCATGAGTTCCAGCCATCTTGTTGAATGTTCTGATTATGATGACGATGAATATGGGTTTCCGTCTGAGTGTAATGTCAAAGCTGGGGACTTACCAGGTAATACATTGGAAAATTTGATTTAGTGAAGTATTGTCGCAGTGATCTTTTATGAGTAAAAATTAGTCTGAGAACAATATTGAGAAGAACAAGATAAGAAAAAGGAATAGAGAAAAAGTTGAAATGTGATGCCAAAGGAAAAGAGACAGAAGGGGAGATAGAGTATAAATTGACCTGATAAAAGGAGATTTTGAGATAATTATAACTCTTCATTGAGTATTATATCAATGCCTGTGGCTGATGCTAAAAATATTGTTTGTTCTAGACTTATTTGTTTGGTTGAAAAAGATCCAACTATTAAATATTTAAGATGACTTCATGGGTTCTAATAGATACTGCTGCAACATTTGACACTCTTAAAAAAAACGGCAACTTGGTGTCAGAAAACTGCTGCTATGTTGGATTTAATTTTAGGGAAGTGTTAACTGTGGCCTATTGTAGGTAGTCTTACCTCTTGCACTTACAAGATTACTAATCTCACCATTGGAATATGTGATCTCATAGTCACATGCCAACCATTTCAACTCTTACACCAATGTTTTTCCCTTCAAACATTTGGACATTCTTCTTTCTTTTTTATTTATTTATTTATGATTTAGCCTCATACGTTGTAAATTGGCATTTCATCCTAAATAACGAAGGATTTATATTTCTGAACACCTATAATTTGTTTACAGATGATATGGAAGATGATGAAAAGGAGCTAGAGCACTCGTCTCTTCAAGAAAAGTTGGATAAAGAGCTCAAAGAATTGGATAGGAAACTTGAACAAAAGGAGGTAAAAGTTTCTGTTATCTATTTGTATCGTATTGTGGGGATATGATAATCTTTCTGATACGTTTCTACTTTTTTTCCCTCTGGTTGAAGGCTGAAATGAAGTTGTACAGTAATTCTGATACTTCCGTTATCAGGCATCATTATGAAAAGAAACTCCTTGAGATGGAACAAGAAAAGAAAATTTTGCAGGTAGGTCTGTGATATGATCTCTAGGTTCTCATACATTTTAAGAGATAGTGTATTAATAATGTCTTTTGTATATTGTTGGTAGAAAGCAATTGAGAATCATAAGTTCAATCTCACAAATATTTCATCCACATCTGATGACGGTTCTCAAAAGTTAAAGCAAGATTACTTTCAAAAATTGAATTCTCTTGAGGCACAGGTAAACTGTTATTTGGAGTGTGTAAGTGCTGAATGGCTACTCAAAGTCACAAACTGACTATTTGCTTTACAGGTATCTGAACTGAAGAAAAAAGAAGAAACTCAGGCTCAACTCTTGAAACAAAAACAGAAGACTGATGAGGCTACAAAACAACTTCAAGATGAGATCCAAAGAATTAAAGCCCAAAAGGTGCAATTATCATGGAAAACTTTATACATGCAGAGTTGAACTTTTTCTATATCATGTTTGAATCCGAGTTGAATTGGTCATTCTTGCATCTCAATGCTAATTTGCCGTGATTTTACAGAGCTCAATATGTAGCTTCTCTCTGCCTTGTGGTGCCACTGAGGAACTGGTTATTTCCTTAATCCTTTTGGGTTATTACTCATGCTTGATGATTTCTTTTCTTTAGGTTCAACTTCAGCATAAGATTAAGCAGGAGTCTGAACAATTCCGGTTATGGAAAGTTACTCGTGAAAAAGAAGTTCTCCAGGTAAATGCTCAAGGGACAACTTCCCGTAACCTTATTTTATAACAACCTCTGGTGTTATATGGAGGGTAATTATTTCTTAACTTCTAGAATTATATTTCCCACTAGATGTTGGTCTCATCTATACTTTGACTCTTACTAGTGGAGGGGCAGGGAATCACTCTTTTTAGTCTCTATGGAAGCATATGACATCTTAAACTAACGTTTTCAACAAATAAAGTAGTTATGAAAGATGGTAACAAGCCTTCTGATGTATATTTTGATTCATAACCAGCTTAAGAAAGAAGGCAGAAGGAACGAATACGAGATGCATAAGTTGCAAGCCTTGAATCAGAGACAAAAGATGGTAAGTAAATTTAAATCACTTGTTGCTGATAGAACCCATAAAATCAAGATAACCAAACTGTATATAATTATATTATTGAATATAAAAGATGAGCTCAAAAGCTCCACCATGGTGAAAATGGAAAAAGAAAAGCAAACCAGCGTTCTATGAACTCCTAATCCAGAGCTAAGCTCCTAAACCAGAGAGAAATCTCTCCTAACTGTTTTCTCACAAACTTTCTGAATGCCTTCTCTAATCCCTTTCCCTCTCTTTGTTAACATAATATTCCCTAAAATTAAGGAAATATCCTAACTAGCTCTTGTTAGACTACAGCGGCCCAGACTCAGGGTCCTACCCGTTGCTGTTGTCGATTTTATGTAGTTCATCCCACTTTTTTTTATATATTTATCGCAGGTACTGCAAAGGAAGACAGAAGAAGCTTCCATGGCCACAAAAAGGCTGAAAGAACTTCTGGAATCTCGAAGGGCTTCCTCACGTGAAACTATGGGTTAGGAGACTTATTAGTTCATGTAGTACTTTTTGCTATTTTGCGAGCTTACTAATAACTGAAAACTTGTTTTATACATAGGTGTTGGAGGAGGGAGTGGTCCTGGAGTTCAGGTACTAGTAACTTTATGGTGATTTTTTAAATCGTACAGTAGGATTAAATTGTTTAGTAAACATTGTAGATTATTCCTCTCACTTCTTGGCATACTGATTAGACTATGTATCATAGTTTTAGGCATGCTATAATGAGTGGATGTCTTTGTTTTGGTATCTATCTTCTACTTCACACACAATTTTCTCTTTGAAAGGCTTTGATGAAGGCAATTGAGCATGAGCTTGAAGTCACTGTCCGAGTGCATGAAGTTCGTTCCGAATATGAACGTCAAATCCAAGAGTAAGTTCCCTCTACACTTTTTTAGATTTTCTAAAATCAGCAGGTGGGTGTTCTATTAAAATTATGAGTAATTTTGAATTTTGAAGACTAGGATGTTGGAAACCCTATGCCTTTTATATCATTAAGTATCTGAAAATCTAGGTTATATTGTTATATTCTCCATTTTTTTTAAGTAGGCATCAAGTATGTATTAGCCAGTTGGACTGTACATATTTGTTTATTTTACCTTGTATGTATTTTGTATGCTAAATTTGCTCGTTATACCTTCTTCTCCATACAATTATAACATAAAATATGCGACAGACTAGACTTATCATTTACTAATTTTCTTGGCTTACAAGTAAGCAACTGTGAGTTTGGACGAGGTAATTGGAATTTCTGAATTCCCTTTGTTTATAAATTTCTATTGTTCAATGTAATAAGCACTGTAAAGTATAGTTTGGATTAGCATGTAGTTTATAGGTATTCCTAATCAAAATTTGTTTATAGTTTTCACTTGCAAAAAATTTGTGTAAGTTAAGTTCTCATAGAGAAGTTAAATAAGAGTCTCTGAATAATTTACACCTAAACGTGGTTTTCAACATACCAGAAGTAATTGTTTAAAACCCACAAATACTGCAAGATACTTTTAATATTTTCTTTATAAGTTCATGTGATGAAGTTTAATCAAATTTATTCTACATGTGAAATTGTGATTAATTTTTTGCATTGAAATCTATAACAGTAATTGAAGTAGAGTTACGGATACCCAATAAGTATAAGTCAGCTGGTGTGACAGTTTCATAGCGAGGATTAAAATTGTTTCTATCGGGAATCACTATTTCTGTATGTTTTATACAGACTTTTATAGTATTTTTATTTGTTCAAGTAGTCATTGTTTTTCATTTTAGGAGAGCTAAAATGGCCGAGGAGATGACCAAGTTAAAGGAAGCAGCAGAATTGATGAGCCAAAATAATACCAGGTGAATTGCCTTTGAATTAACTTTTTTTCTTATATTTGTACAATGTAATCTCAGGTTTTTTCTTTGGCAATCCATGTTTGACAAACTGTCTGATTGGTTGCTAATGTAGTGATTCCCCCATATCAATGTCCTCTGGTGCAAGAAATTCTAGGATTTTTGCCCTTGAAAACATGCTTTCAACATCTTCCGCAACTCTAGTGTCTATGGCTTCCCAGTTGTCAGAGGCAGAAGAGTCTGAACGGGGTTTTAGTGGCAAAGGACGTTGGAACCATGTCCGGTCTCTTGCTGATGCCAAGAATCTGATGAATTATTTGTTCAATATAGCATCTTCCTCCAGGTATTAACTTTCATGTGCCCATGATTTCAATTAATTTCCATATACCAAAGCTGTAAAACTTTTTTATAATTGCATTCAATCAAATTACTCAATAGCTATTTTTAAATATATTTTAGGAACTAACATACAAAAGTAGCATCATGTTGTAATTTAGTTGGATGCATGTGCAACTTATACAAATTAAACCTTTTCAACTTATACATTTTTAATTCTAAACTGGACTCTAAATACAGCAGGAATTAAATCACAAGTAATCAAAATATTTTCCCTTTGTGATATGGCTGACATTCCCCTCTGGCTTTTTTCTTTTTTTATCTCAGATGTTCATTGCGAGATAAAGAAGTAATTTGCAGAGAGAAGGACATGGAAATAAGAGAACTGAAAGAAAAGCTAGTAAGGCTAAGTTACTCACTTCGACAGTTGGAAATGATAAATGCTGAGCTTACTCATAAACTGAAATTGCAGGTTTGTGTATTACCTTTATAGATAGCATCATTCGGATGAAGCTTTATGTGAATAATTTGTCAATCTTTCTCATCCCCAAATTTTATCAGATTGAAGCACTAACTATCCTAGCACTTTGATTCCTCAATTATTTTAGTATTTTATTCTTAAAAAAACCATTTTCCCATATCATTTGAACTCTGTGGCAGAGTGCTGCTTTGCAAAGATACTCAGAATATCCAGGGAATTCAGAATATTCTGACTTGAATGTTGGAGGTCACAATTATGACTTGCGCAAACAGGTAGATCTCACATATTAGTATTACTGGCTCTTCTATGACTATGCCTGCTAAGGCTTTTATCTCCGCATTAACAAGCATATGGCTATCATTTACATAGCTGCTACTTATTTTACCATTAGGAACTCCAGCAGTCTACCCTTCTACAGGAGGACATGGATATATCCAACGAGACAGAATCAGATGATTATGATGTGGAGGAAACAGAAGATGAGTGGAAAGAATCAGGAAAGTTAAGGCCTGAGAAAAGAAAATCTAATAGCAGACGTTCAGAAGATTTCAAAGACAATTTAAGTAATAGACTTGGAGGTGCACTTGGGGAAGCAACATCAGGTATTTGCTGTTCTTGTAGCAAAATCTCAGCATGCAAGACAATGAAATGCGAGTGCAAAGCTATGGGAAATAGTTGTGCGAGTTCTTGCAGCTGCCTAGCAACCAAGTGTGGTAACAGAGCATCATTCTTAAATGAGTCACATGAGCCAATACAATCCGAAGTACTTCTTGTTACTCAAGGTGCAGAATTACTTCAGGAAGCACTAGCTGATAGGCCCGCCGAGGCAAACAATGGTCAAGGCCCCAGAAAACCTCTCTCTGACATAGGAAATACACAGGTGAGTGTTACTCATTTTTCATCATCTAAAAAGTCAAAATTTCTTTCATATTTAGCGAGTTTAAAAGTTATTAAAATTAACTAAATGATATCTAAGCTATTCTTCTATCAAACTATTTAGTCCCTAATAACGACTAAATTGTTGAATGAAATGATAATTTAGGAACCTTTTAGTTGATTTTGATAATTTAGTGACTAAATTGATAAGAAAACTGATAGCTTATAGACTAAATTGTCTTTTTATTAGTTAAAAATAGGACTTGCTAGAGTTACCTTAAGAAATGTATTAAATGATCAATGTTATAAACTGTAGTTTCAGTGCATTACTAAATTTAAAAGACCATAATTTTCAATAATTTATTTTTCTAATATTGGATTGGAATCCGATACACTTAAAACACTTGTTAGCATTTGTTGTTAAAAATATTTCTTTGCATTAGGCAAATTCATTTAATTTATAAACCATCTCACCTTTTCATTTTATCCTCTTTATTACTGCATTATAACTAGGAGTAATTAAAGTCAACAACCACTTACATCAATTACAATAAAATACTAAGTTGATGAGTAACTAGAGAGTTATTGACTTAATATATTTAAAATTCGATTATTTAAGAAGTACTAACAATATAGTATACTTAAAAAATGCCAAAACATCATATACACTCATAATTATATATTTAACTTTATGGTTCTAATATAGTAAGTACATCCATCGTTCATAATTGTAACCTATTTTAGAAATGATATTTTTTGTCAAAAAACTTAACGATCATAAATGGATTTTTATAAAAGAATTCTTGTCTTAACAATCATGAATGGATTTTTATAAAATTATTCTTATCTCTTAATGAAAATATATTAGATAAATAATTGCTATCTTTAATCGATAACACAAGAAACTGTGTTATAAAATTGAATACAATCAAATTAAATATTTTTAGTTAGGAATGAGTGATTTTTTTTTAATGTGTAATATTTTCGACAAATATCCTAGAATAGAAAGAGTAAACTCTTCAATAGTCTAATTTGCAGAGTACACTTTACTGTCATCGCAGGTCAAATCAAATGATCATGGAATTCAGAAAAAGAAATGGCAGAGAGCCACTATAATTCTTATTCCGGATCAACCACCACCTCCCATACAACCACGGAACTCCCAAGTCTCCAAATCCAAGAAACAAATTTACATGAACAACGTCAATGAACAAAACATTGCTGCCAACACACCACTAAAATTGCCCAGGTCTAAACCGGAATATGCTGCCTCTGCCCCCAAGGCAGAGCGTTGTTTTGTGGAGCCAGACTCACCCTTGAAAATATCAAGGAGTGCGCGAAAGGCATCATCATCGAATGGTGGCGGGCCATTGTGGGACAGGAATGCTTCTGGTAAGTCAGATGAATCTGTCAGTAAGGAGCCTGAAGTTTTTGAAGATAGAAGAAGGCCACGACAGAAAAAAACACAGGAGGAGAAAGAGAACAGCAGACGCTGATTAAGATTAATTTGTAACCCTTTTCGGCGACGTGTCTATATATACCCAAAAGGCCATAGGGAGCTAGTTTAATGTTTAGGATCTGCAGCAGACAAACAGGGATCGGCCTTGATTTTGCAGCAGACAAGCATTTTGTATAGTTTCTTGAAATCTCAGGATAAGGATATCCACTATGCACATATGTAGAAGCTATTGCTGTTGCTTTCCTATGGCTCTAGTTCAAGCTTAAAATTTTCTGTTATACCAAAAAAAGTATCCAATGTCACATGTATAATAATAGTGAAACTCAGAGAGCATCAGCTATAATTCTGATACTCAAATGAGAGTGTTCCATGGGAAAATGGATGACAATAATGCTATCGCTGCATGAGTTATTAATACGTATGCTGCTATTTGTGAGAGTTTGGAAGTGTCTTAAATTGTTGGTGGTCAAAATTCTTTGCTACAGTTCACTCGTTGGTGGAGTATCTAAGTTTGGTTTAAGGTTATCTTTTGGTTTGCTAGGTTTGATAGTGTTTATTAGAAAATTACCAATCACATAATCAGAGATCAAGATTTATCGCATTTATAAAATTAGCTTTAGAACTTTTGATAGGAAAAAAGACTTATTAGAATTCATTTTGATTAAATGATAAAAGATATGAATTTTGTACAGATAATCTATCATTTTTAATAGAAGAATCATGTGAATATACCAAAACACCGTATAGATTATTTGAGATTGGTCATCAACTCAATTTAAAATAGAGAAAAATATTAAAAGAAATTATAACAACCATATTTTATAAAATGTATATAACTTTTAGTGTGTATTTACTTCTCATATCTCTTTATAAAAATCAAGAGCATCTTCGATAGTCCAATCTATCTTTGAGTTTTTTGTATGATTTTCTTTAGTAATATGCATTTTATAGTAACCGCTATTTAACTGTGATTTAGGTAGTCATAATTATAAATATAGGGTGAAAGGAAAAAAGAGAGGGGATTAGATATTTTGGATGTTGAACAGTTTGTATTATTTGTCAATTTAACTGTCTCGCTGAAAGTTAAATCCGCAGTCTTTGTTCCTCTGTTCTAGAGTCATGTGGCACATGAGAGGTCATAGATCAAAAGCAGCGAGGTGACCACGTGATCGGCACGTGGGCGATATGGACACATCACGAGACTTCTTGAGAAATAGGTTACTTGCTACATCCTTGATGGAGAAGGGTTAAACCGATTGAATTTGAGGTAAAAATCAACTTGGTATCGAACACGGGTCAAAAACGAGTTATTAGTATATAGCATAGGGTAGCGACAATTGATTTGTATCGCAGAGATTCTTGATTTAATTAACTTAAGTTTGTAATCAATAAAAATAAAGGGGGGAGTTCAGTTTGGTTCGGATAGGTGCCTAAGTGATGATTAAAAAAATGTATGATAAAAAGCGATGAATAGACAATTATGACGATTTTAGAGTTCAATCTTTAATTTCAATTATATTCTTATTTGACTATAGAATAAATTATAAAAACCAATCACTGAGGTCTTTTTTGGAACACGTGACATAAAGGTAAAACTCACCTAGTAGGTTGGCCCTTAAGAATATGTAATCCATGAACCAGCCGAATTTCATTTTATTACAGAATCAATGATTGAGATGAATCGTATTTCGCATTAGTGTTGACAACAATTTAATGTAACGAACTTTTGCATGAACTTAAAACTAGACAATTCTCCAAATCTTTGGGTTTTGTGAAATTCATATTGGAATTGCAGAATGGTTTATACTTCAGAGCAGTGTATGGTAATTGAGATTCATAGAAGCAATATGTGTTTTACTTGGAATCATTTACGCTAGTACCTCCTACCTATGTAACCTTTGGGCAACCCAAGTGGATGTTCATGGAAAATTTTAACACGGTTCTAGGAGCGCATGAAAAGAAGGATGGTGGGCCTCCAAAGAACTTGTCTAGCAAGGACTTCATTCTCTGGACCAATGCCTACCAGTTAATCCACTTGTACGCTCGGGGGTTCAGTTTACCTAGAACAATGGTAGATCAAGGAATGCTTTTTGTAGCACTTAGATTGGATTAGGCAATTTGCAATGGGCGGTGGATGAGCCATTGGAATCACATCAACTATTATTCTTCTATTAGACATTGCTCGGGTCATCATCCAATTATCATTAACCAAGACCAAACCAATTATACTAGTCATTACTCTTTCAAATTCTACAAGAGGATTATGAGGCCCTTTGTCAGATTCTTTCTCAGTAGGAAATTAGAGACACAATGTTCAATATGAATGCAGATGCTTCCACTGGTCTTGATGGTATGGGAGAGCACTTTTATCAAGCTTATTAGGATATTGTCGGGTCAAATGTATCTCTGTCTGTTCAATTCTTCTTTATTAATGGCAAAATAGAGGAGCGTATAAATCCAGAAATTATTGTCTTGATCCCTATGGTCCAGGGGGAAAATCAAATGTCTGGTTTTAGTCCTATTGCTCTAACAAATTTCTTTTTCAACATGATTAAGAGTTTTAACAGCGCACATTAGACAACCCTTTTGTACAAAAGCGCTGCTATAAGTGAATTAAAAAAAACACGAAAACCGTATAAAATAATTAGTAAAAGCGCTGCTAAACATATGACCTTAGACAACACTTTTAAAAAGCGCTACTAAAGGATTGCTTTAGAAAGTGCTTTATCATAAGCGCTGGTAAAGGTCCACTTTAGACAGCGCTTTAAGAAAGCGCTGTCTAAAGTCATAAAAAATAAATAAAAAATTTAGAAAAGCGCTGCTAAAGGACACTATTAGCCAATGCTTTTCAAAAGCGCTGCTATAGGTCCATATTAACCAGCGCTTTTAGAAAGCACTGTCTAAACCCTTATAAGTGAAAATTAAAAAAATAGAATCTGTGTATTCACAGATTCACGAAAACAGAAGCTAGAAACCCTTTCCCTCTTTCAACAATGAGCGGAACCCATTTCCTTCTCCGTCTTAAATCCTTCGTCGTCGTACACCGTACTCCACCATCTCGCTCGGTTTTCCTCCACCCACACCGGTCGGTTCTCAAGGTATGTTCTTTATTGAAAATGTGTTTAACTCCATTGATGTCCAAACTGAGTTATCCTCCTTGAAAATGTGTTTATATCCATTGATGTCCAAATGTGTTTATCTTCTATTGATGTCTAAACTGGGTTATATGTATGTATTTTAATTTTTGAGTTCTTGGTAGGGCTTGATATATAACAGCAATATTTTTAGCATTTAGCATTATTGAATTTTCTTTTGGTTCTATGTTTTGGAATAAAAAAGATGATATATATGATGGTTTTTTTTGTTATTTTAATTGGTTTCTGAATTATTTATCATGTTTATATTTTCCATAAACTAGTATTTTGTTACTAGTATTTTGAACCTAAATATATATACAACTTGTTTTTGATGATCCTTTTGTATTGGTGTAGTTAGGTGAAGACCATCACCTATTCGAAGAACATCAAAGGCGCATCATCCGCCGTCGACACCAATAGCCCCTTTTCTTTCTTTGGTAAGTCAAGTTCAAATTCTATATGTATCGATCAATTAAAAAACACAATCATTTTTATATAGATATATTTATTTTTAGTCCATGTTATTAACTCTAGAAATAAACTTCTAGAAATAATTCATTTAATTCAAACAAAAAGAGAATAATCCATTTATAGTGTTTTTGTTTACTTGAATAAGTAGAAAAAAATGGATAAAAAATGGATGTTTGCCGATCGATTGTCAAAAGAGTACGAGAATAGGGTATTGGAATTCGTTAAGTTTGCTATTGAACACGCCAAAGACCCCAGTCGAATGAAGTGTCCTTGCTTGGTTTGTTGTTATGTGGGTCGGGTTAACGCAGATGGATTGAAATTGCATTTACTAATGCGTGGAAATGATAGAAGTTATGCGTGTTGGATATTTCACGGTGAAAAAAGTAACGACAACGTTGAACCGGGGGAGAAAAGTAGTACGACCTATGCTTCAGACGACAAGGACACAGATATATACGATTTTGATCGAGTCGAAGAGATTGCAGATGCACTTGAAGAAGATCTTCAGGATTGTCCCAAAATGTTTGAGAGATTGGTAAGCGATGCAGAGAAACCATTGTATAAATGGTGCACTAAATTCAAAAGACTGTCTGCGGTATTAAAGTTGTACAACTTAAAGGCGGGCAATGAATGGTCAGATAAAAGTTTCAGAGTTATTAGCCCTTATGAGAGATATGCTTCGGAGGATAATGTTCTTTCTAATTGAACCTATGAGGCCAAAAAAAATGTTGTACTCTATTGACATGAGCTATGATAAGATACATGCTTGTCTAAACGACTGCGTTTTGTTTCGAAACAAATATGCATCGTTAAATGAGTGCCCTAAATGCGATTTGTCTCGATATAAGAAAAAATTGTCTCCAGCAAAAGTCTTATGGTATTTTCCTATAATTCCGAGATTTAGGCGGATGTTTCGTAGTGAAACCGATTCAAGACACCTTACTTGGCATGCAGATGAAAGAATTATTGATGGAAAGTATTGACATCCGGCAGATTCACCATAGTGGTCGAAAATTGATAATGATTATCCTAATTTTGGAGAAGAAGCAAGAAACCTTCGGTTGGCTTTATCTACTGATGGAATGAACCCGCATGGTCTTCAAAGTATCTCACATACCACATGGCCTGTGATTCTTATGATTTATAACCTACCTTCATGGCTATGTATGAAGCGTAAGTACATGATGTTATCTATGTTAATATCTGGGCCTAAACAACCAGGGAATGACATAGACATATACTTGACACCTTTGATCGAAGATTTAAAGATTTTGTGGGAGAACGGGGTGGAGGTTTATGATGGATATAGGAAAAAAAGTTTCAATTTGAGGGCAATGTTGTTTGGCACAATTAATGATTTTCCAACATACGGGAATCTATCTGGGTATAGCATTAAAGGTCAACGTGCGTGTCCTGTTTGTGAAGATGGAACCGATACGACGCGTTTGGAACTTTGCCAGAAGAATGTGTTTCTCAGTCATTATAGATTCTTACATTCTAGACATCACTACCGTGCATGGAGAAAAACATTCAATGGAGACACCGAACAACGTAAAGCTCCACCTGCATTGTAGGTGACCAAATTTTTGAAAAGGTGAAATATGTGTGTACTCAGTTTGGCAAGCCTTTTGCGCATACGATTGCCAAAGGTGGGTGGAAGAAGAGATCGAATTTTTTTGAATTGCCATATTGGAAGTCTTTGTATGTGAGACATTTTCTCGATGTTATGCATATTGAAAAAAATGTATTTGAAAGTGTTATTGGTACATTACTCAATATTAAAGGAAAATCTAAGGATGGATTTAAAGCAAGGGAGGACATGTTAAAGATGGGAATACGAACTAAACTAGGACCCGTGAAGAAAGGAAGTCGAACATATCTACCGCCTGCTGCTTTTACTCTATCTAGAAAGGATAAAAAAATATTGTGTAAGTTTCTAAGTGAAGTTAAAGTTCCAGAAGGATACTCTTTAGATATTAGAAGACTTGTGTCTATGAAAGACCTCAAGTTAAAGAGTTTAAAGACACATGATTGCCATGTTATAATGGAGCATTTTCTACCAATAGGTATACGTTATATTTTTCCAAATAAAGTAAGGAGTGCGATAACTAAGTTGTGTTTTTTCTTTAGGTCAATTTGTAGTAAGGTGATTGATCCTGAGATCTTACCAACGTTGCAAAAAGAAATTGTTATTACTTTGTGTGAGCTTGAAATGTATTTTCCTCCCTCATTTTTTGACATAATGGTACATCTAGTTGTTCATCTTGTGAAAGAGACACAATTGTGCAGCCCAGCTTATATGAGATGGATGTACCCTGCTGAATGTTATATGAAAGTATTAAAAGGGTACGTGAAAAACCGAAGTCGTCCAGAGGGTTGTATTGTTGAGCGATACATTATTGAAGAAGCGGTTGAGTTTTGTATTGCATATCTGTCCAAAGTTCAATCCATTGGACTCCCCAAAAGTCATATTTTTGAAAAAAAAAGGCAGGTAAAAGATTAATTGGAAATAAAATTGTGATAGTATCAAAAGATGAATGAGATCAAGTGCATCTGTATGTTCTGCACAATGACAGTGAGGTTGAGCCATATGTTGAAATGCACAAGGATATACTTTGAGGGTTAAATCAGAATAGAAATGAAAATTGGATAGTACGGGAGCACAATCAAAGTTTTATACCATGGTTTAAGGATCATATTTTTTCAAAGCTTCATTCAGATCCCGCTTCAATAACAGAAAGGTTAAGATGTTTGGCATATGGTCCAAGTTTGCATGTGTTTTCCTATAGCGCATACGCAATTAATGGATACACATTTTATACCAAAGAATAAGATGATAAAAGTACTATGCAAAATAGTGGTGTCACCGTGCTTGCTGAAGCAACACACATTTCTAGTATGAAGGACCTAAACCCCAAATAAGAAAATCTGTCATATTTTGGAGTTATCGAGCATATTTGGGTGTTTGATCACGAGAAGTTTCAGATTCCTATCTTTGGTTTCAAGTGGGTAAGTAGTGGTGGCATACGAATGGATATGTCAGGATTTTTGCAAGCGGATCTTAATAGAGAGGGGTACAAAGAAGAGCCTTTTATTCTAGCCTCTCAAGCTAAACAAGTGTTCTATGTCACTGACTCGGCGAGTACAAAATGGTCTATAGTGCTTTTTTCTAACAAAGTGGTTGATGATAACAGTGTAGACCAAAGTGGTATTGATGATGAGAATGAGTCATGTATTAGACGGAATGAGTCGTATATTATAAATGATCAAGATGAGAATATTATAGCGGATGAATCATATATCAGAAATGATCATAATGAGGGAATTTGGATAAATCCATCCGTCCGCATTGTTAAGAAACAAGTAATTCATGTTCAAACCAAGAAAAGAAAGAGATGTTAGTGAAAGAGGTAGGATATTAAAATGTTTATGTTTATGTTTGTGTTTACGTTTAAGTTTATGTTTATGTTAATTTTTGGCATTGTCATTTTATATATATTTCTGACTCGCTTCTGACTCGCTTTTATATTGGGTTTATGTTTATGTTTATTACAGGTTAGATGGCTACTAACGACGATCACCCACGTGATGATTTTGTGCATGATGGAGATAAGGCCGTTAATAAAACGGAAATGGAATATAGAAGAGGAATAACAATAATGAAGAGAATAATTCGGGATAGAGACCAAGGCATAAAGTATGATGTGCATTGGAGCCAAGAAGGCCAACTCATTGAGCCTAACTCTTCAATGTTGACAAGTTATCTCGGTTCCATGGTAAGAAGAGAAATTCCAATCACATGTGAAGATTGGAGAGCAAGAGTGTTGGACCACGCTAAAGATAAAATATGGAGTGAGATACAGGTATCATATGTGATGTTAATTGTTTTTAATGACGATTATGTCTCTAAATTACTTATACTAACACACTTTGTGTATGATTTTCATAGAGGTCGTTCATCATTGAGGATACAAGGAGAGATTATATTCTTAAATTGGTCGGAAACTACATAGAGGGTTTAGAGCTTTCTTGTCAAACAAGTTTCTAAGGGATGCGGATAAATTTTTTGTTGATGCAGAGCTTCCAAGGAAATATGCTGATTTGATTACAGCTGAAGAATGGGAAACTTTTAAATTGAAAAGAAGTACCCAAAAATTTGAGAGCTTAAGTGTCGTAAATCGACAACGAGCATCAAGTCCAGCATATCCATACAGAAAAGGCCGTATGGGATATGCACACTTACAACAATCTATTGTAAGTATCTATAAATTGCAAAGTATCTATAATATATACACGCTTATATTTGATCATGTTTTTTGGCTTAATGTGCAGCTAATAAAAGAGAATAGTTCTGAAACATCTCTTCTGGAACACATTTTATGGAAGGAAGCCCGTGTGTGTAAGGATGGATCTGTTGAAGAAAAAGTTCAATAAATTTTCGAGAGATGTGTAAGTATAACATTATTTATTTAATTACATCATACTTTTATTTATTAAATTACATCATTCTTTTATTAACATATCATTCTTTAATTACAATATTTATATGAATTGCAGGAGAGTCTTTCCCAGTCTATACCTCCAAACGAAGATAATGATTGCAGAAGAATACTCTCACGAGCATTAGATATTCGTGAGTATTCTGGTCGGGTGAGGGGTAAGGGATTTGGGATCACTCCAACATCCTTGAAAAAAAAACAAAGACAAAATCTCCAAGCAATAAAGAACTTCAGGAGAAGTTGGAAAAGTTACAACAAGAAGTCTATGAGCTGAGAAAGAAAAAAGGAAATCGATCAAGCTACAAGCTTTAAAGATACTAGTGACAAAGGTAGTATCAATGATAACTTTGGACAAAATATTCCTGAGGTAATTATATACCATCTTTATAAATTATAAAACCATGATTATTAATTATATAACCATGTTTATTAATTATATAACCATATTTATTAAATTATAGGGCATTTCCCGGTGTCAACTCTATTTGTCGACACCGACTTATCGAATGGTTGGCAAGGGAAAAGTGTATAATATTTCGGGAGAAATTCTTCACCATAGACCGCTCCTAGAGGGATTTTTGAAAGTATCGGTCGATGTCGTTTTAGAGGGGGGTGCGTTGTTACCACTACCTGACGACGCGGGGGATGCAACATTGGTGGCAGATGTAATAAGATCGTTTGCTGCATGGCCGTCAAGCCTCATTTGCATAGATAATGAGGTATGCTTAAAATTGTTTACTATTCAAATTTTTTATGGGAATTATACTTACATTTTGTTTACATGGTAATGTTAGACTCCCACAAAATCCATTCTAAAAGATAAGGGGATTAGGCGGGAGACCGAGTCAATTGCATCATTTGAGGTAACACAATTATATGACATTTATGCTATGAGAAATGCTAATTTGTGATTTTATACTTCCCCTAACTAATTATATGATAACTAGATTCATGCTAAAGAGACTGCACAACTCAGTAGGGGTAAGGCGCCTGAAATTAGCAATATTTCCACACAAAAAAAGAATGTTGCTAAGAAGACTGTGGCTAGCAAAAAAACTACTGCTCAGTTTAGGTCGTGCCTTTGGACATATTTAGAAATTACAGATATTCCGGATGATGGTACCCGCCTTATACCTATGAGTGCAGACATCTTTGTTTTTGAATATCTTGAAGCAATTGGTAGAGAGGATATGGAGCAAGTTTTTATGCATTTTGAATTAGGCCTCGGTGTTATCGGTATATACATCAGGTATACTCCGATCAACTTTGTTTATTAAATGAATAATTTAATCCCTCATTTCAATGAATATAGTATAATTTTAATCATGTTTTAATTTAAGGTTTATGTATGACAACATTGTGCGCCTGCGTGGATTAAAAGCAAGATTTGGCTTCTTAGCTCCCAACACTGTCAATTCAGGGTTGATTGTAACGAGACCAGATGATGTCATATCATATGTACTAGGTTTATTCGTGGCCAGTAAAGATACTGAGAAGTTTTTATTTTTGCCATATAATACTGGCAACGGGTTAGATTTTCATCCTAACTTGATCTATTATAATTTTCCGTTTTTGGCTATTGTTTAATCTTTGTTTAATCTTACAGTGGACACTGGTTATTGGTTGCGATTAATCCTATGAGAGAAACTGTGTATTATCTGGACTCGTTATACAATGATTGGTCAACATATCCAGATTTGAAATAGATGATTGACACGTAAGTGTTTCACTCCCAAAGAGATATTCAAGTTTATGCTTATGTTTATGTTTATGTTTATGGTCAACATATCTGGATTTGTGTTTATGTTTATGATTCTATGTGAGATTGTTCTAAACAGTCGTTTATATTTTATTATAGCGTTCTACTTTCTTTTCTCTCTCAACGAGATATTCAAGTACCAAAAAGTAGAGTCAACAACGTTACATGGATCAGAGTGGAGGTATATTTTCACAAAGAGATATTCAGTTTTGATTACATTAGTGATGATACTTGATAAAACAATTTAAGGGGTATATCCTGATATATATTCATATTTTCTTTCCATGTGTAGTGTCCTTGCCAGCGTAACAGTATAGATTGTGGCTATTTTATGTTGAGGTTTATGAAAGAAACTATTCTTTTGGATCGATTAGAGATTTCATCCACGGTATGGATTTCTAACTTAGGAATTACATATTATTTTCATATTTTGTGTTTCTCATAAAATGACATATTGTTTTAACTAAATCATATACTATGTTATATTATTATATATGTAGTACTTTGAGGAATTCAATTGTGCACATTACTCAAAAGATCAATTGGATGAACTTATGGGGGAATGGTGTCAATTCATTATCGGGTTGACAATTTTATAAGCTAAGGTATATTGTATTATTTCCTTTGATGAGAACTTTCGAGTTTTGAGTATAAATTAAATTCGAATAAAGTGCAACGTTAATATTATCATGTTATGAATTTCGATCATTTGGTTTTTTTCTCCAGGTTTATAGGTACATGTGTAGAAGATAGAGCTAAGATATTCATGTTGTTGTTGTTTCATGAGAATTCTCGAAGATAGAAAGATGTATAGATGTAAATTCAATTTTGAATATTTTAGGCATTTTAACTTGCAGAATTTTAACTTGTATCATAAATTTTGTAATTGTTGTTGTCTATATGATCAATTTATATATATGTGCAATTTTTATATATGTATATTTTATTGGAATGAAGCTACCAAATATGGTGCATAAAAGATAATTATGAAAACCTGGATCAAAATATTGGAATGAAGCTACCAAATATGGTAAAAATTCTGATTAAAATAGATAATTTATTAAAAAAAAATTGTGAACAATAGACAGCGCTTTAGGAGAAGAGCGCTATAAAAACTAAAAAAAAAGCACTGCCTAAAGTCTGAAAGCGCTGTCTAAAGTGGGGGAATAGACAGCGCTTTCAAAGGAAAGCGCTGTCTAAATCCTATCTTAAAAAAATTACAAAGCGCTGTCTAAAGTAGAAGCGCTGTTAAAGGGGTATATAAAAAAGCGTTGTCTATTCTAAAAGCGCCGTCTAAAGTAGGCATAAGACAACACTTTTACATTGAAAAAAAGCGTTGTCTTTTCTTTTAGCAGCGCTGCTTTAGGTAGCGCTTTAAAGCGCTGTTAAAAGCCTAAAAAGCGCTGTGTTTTCCCTTTTTTGTAGTAGTGTTACATTCTAGCTGATATATGTTACGAAAATTTGCAGCAAAAAATATCTCTTCCAACCAAAGAGGGTTCATTATGGGACGTCGTATTGAAGATTGTGTCATCTTGGCTTAGGAATCAATTACGTTCTTGACAAGAAAAAATAGGGAGGGAATGCTATTTTGAAAATTAATATTAAAATAGTGTTTGATTCTTTGGATTGTAACTTCCTTCTTGAAGTGCACACTAGTAACATGGTCTTAACAGCGAAATAAACGCACACTTTTCTCGAGGGGAATCATATGACATTAGAGTGGGCTAAACTGATTTGGAAGAATTTCATTCCTTCTTTGGCTTATTCATGATATGGAGATTGATTGACAGTAAAATTTTGCCGGGCGATAAACTGCAGAAAAGGGGTTGTATTTTGGTTTTAATGTGTAGTTTATATTGTGTTCGAAGAGAGACAACAACCTGCATCTTTTTTAACTGTCATTTCTTTCCGGAGATCTGGAAGGCAATAACGGAGAGAGTTGGGATCATAACTTTACCTAAAGGACCTAATGTCTTTCCTAGGATGACATCTCAAGCTTAAAGATACGATTATTGCAGCCATGATTCACATTGTACATCAAATCTGGCTGGCAAGAAATGACATATGAAGTTTAATAATCTCTTCAACAACTTTATCAACAGTCTCCACACCAGCTTTCTTTTTAGTTTTCACCTTTTTAGACGCATCAACTCTCATCTCTTTTTTGTCTTTAGCCGTTTCCTTCAACATTTTGTTCAAAGTTTCTTCTTCTTCCTCTATTTCAACCATTCCTTCATTATTCATAGGTACTTCTTCCACCATTATTTTCTTTTGCTTCTCCTTCACAATCGTCTCACCTTCCTTCTTTGGGGGCTTTTCAGAGGAGACACCCTTAGCCACGCCTGATATGGACGCGCCAGGAGCTCCTATCTTACCGACTTTGATTGGTCTCTTGCCTTGCCTCACTAGCTTTTTTTTCCTTTCATCCTTACTCACCCTCTTCCTTATTTTCCAAATCTCCCAGTATGTGCTCAGGAAATGTTGGTGTCAACTCCTCATTGTCACCCATTTGATTAACCTTTAACTCCCATCATATCTCTCCTTTTGGAACTTGAAAGACTCCCTTTGGTCCTCCTGCATCTGCTTCAGAATTTTCCAAAACAAACTCTCAATATCAAAGTTCATTTCTAGTCCTGTCGATTATTGTCTTGCCTCGACATTCCTCTTCCTTGCTCTAGGCTTCATCAGATTTTGCAAGTTGTTCTTGTCAAATGTTGCTTGAGGGTTGTTGTTCTCATAAGTTTCCTTGGTTTTCACCCCCTTCTTTTTGCAAAGTGCAGTAATAAAGCAAGGGAAATACATCATCCTTTCTTTATTTTTGGAGCAGGCTTGAATCTCTTGCAATATAATCTTTCCTACACCGATGTTCTCTCCAACAACGATACAATGCAACAAGGCCAATCTTTTTCTACTAACAATCTCGTTGTGAGTTGTGGATTTGAGCGAATGCTTCACAAATTGATACCATGTGTTGTACCCCAAAATTTGCCCTCTCATTTACCAAACTTTCCTCACAAGATCTCTTTGAATCAAGACTGGATTAGGGTTTGGTCAGCTCAAGACATCTCATCCTGCACTGATAACCCAAAATTAGGGTTTGAATTGGCACAAGGACAAATGGACTTTTAATGCCCCATTTGACTTTCATGGATCATTTTGGACTCTCAAGATTTCTCATATCAAGTTTCAGGTCTTGGATCGAATTTTTGCTCAGTCAATTGATTAAATGACCTAACATCAACCGAATTGGTGAAAAAGTCAACTGTAGCACCAAAAGTCAAACTTTGACTTTTTTGGTCAACATTAAGTTTCAAATATCACAATTCATCAAGAAATTCAAAAATATCAAGCTTGATCATCAAGAAGTTAAGAAAGTCAAAAGTCAACTTGAAAAGTCAAGATTTCCAAGACTTAGAAATTTTCTAAGTGTTTTTATACATGATAATTTCATCACTTCATGTCATTCTTTCACCAAGATGTAAAATGATTCAAAGGAAGCTTTCAACATAAAATTTGTAGATCTCCATGATATCTACAACATTTCTTTACACAATTTCTCCCAAATATGCTTGGATTTCAAGTTATAAATTCATGAAGTCGTGACATTTCCATTTAACACTTAGAGAGATTCTTAGCAGTTTTGGTCAGGTTTTTATCCCAACTTCTTGGCTATTTTTCATCAAGTTTCAGTTTGATTTAACAAAAGTGGTCAATATGAAAGTTTTAGAGTGTGTTTCAAGCTTTTCAAAACATCCAAGAGCATGAATTTATCATATTTGAGCTAAGAGATTCAAGGGACTGAAGTTGGGCATTCATTCTTGAATTGCAAGCCATCTTTGTTGAAGAACACATAATCCAATTGGCATAATGTGCTGCATAATCTTACTTTGCAGGCCTTGTGACTTGCAAATCTTACCATAATTTAATGCTTACACAAACTTTTGAGCTATGGTCCATTTGGTTTAAGCATTGTCCAAGTGATCTTTCCATTTTTGGCACAAAGGCACCATTGCCATTCTTGCAAAGTTCACTTTATTCCTAAAGTCAATTTCTTGAGCCTCTAACTTGTTGTTCTAATCACACTCAACATGCAAAATCAGAAGGGCATGCTTAAAGTGTCCAACATCTCTATGCAACAAAGTACAAAGCATTGGAACTATAATCTTCAAGCTTGCTTCATGTACAATATAACCCAACCATAACATGTGATTAAAAAATCTGAGTTGTTTTGAAGTATCAAACCTTCTCTATAAATAGAGAGGCCAGTTGCAAGAGAGAGGAGGTTGGAAAAGAGGCTAGAAAAAAAATAGAGAGAAAAGACAAGGAGAAAAGCCAGAAGTTATATTGGTAAACCCTCAAAATCTCATTAATTCAAAAAACCAGTTTTGTTCTTATTCAAAACAGAACCCTAACCCATCATTCCACCATACAAACTCTCCGTAAACTAAACACTTCATCACATACAAAGTTTGTCCAAACATAAAAACAGTCCTTGTAGTGCTATTCATCTTCACCATCAAATATACCAAAAATATTACAGTACAATCCAACTCAGTTCCAGCAGTCCGGAGCAGCTTTCTGAAGACTTACAAAGTCATCACAACATCTGGAAAAACATTCAGATCTAAAATAACCAGTGCAACCCAAAGGTAAGTCCTCTTGACTTGATATCTTTTTATACATCATTAACAATCTGTTGTTCTTGAAGATAAGATGTAGTATTTTATTATCCCTTTGAACTAGTTGTTTGTTTATGATTTAGGCTTATTCACTCATTTTTTATTTACATCTATCCATCATATGTTGTAAGCTAACCTGTATAGACAAGAAAAATAATGTTTAAGGCAGGAAAATATAGCATGTATCGACACATAGCCCCCATGTGTCGACCCATACTGAGTTCAGATTGCAAAACAAAAGCTGGAAGAGCCTATGAGTCGATATATACGCGTTTCTCATTGATGCAAGATGGTGCATGAGTCGACACATCCCATTATGTGTCGACCCATACTGAACTGATTTTGTTTTACAGGAGCATGGAAAAGCTATGTGTCGATGCATAACAGCATGGGTCGACACCTAGCAGTTCAAAATACATTTTCCCTTGGTTTTGCACTACTTTTACATTTCTTTCATTATTATTCGATATGGTTGTAATATTTCAGTCTCCATTTCATCCCTATTGTTAAATTGTACCCCCATCCCCCTAAAGTGATGTAATAGCTTAGATTTTATTTTCTGCATTATTACTTGCTTTTCATATAGTGCTAGTAAATAGGATGTATGTCAAGATAAAATCAATAAATAGATAACTTTCAAATCCAAGACAAAATCAAAGCATGAAAATAACACACTTTCACACAAGCATCCTTAGGGTTTCTCCACTTGGTTTCCTTATATAAAAATAGTCATATTACGTATGCGAAGTATCTTGGCAAAACAAACAAGTATAAGATCACAGTCCCTCGATGACGCTATTCTAAGTTGCCTTACAAAATGATCTTGGTCCCTAAAAAATGCTAAGATACTTTGCAACATTTCTAATCATGGTCATACGATGACCCACGCTCGTCCCGTTTACATCCAAAGATAGGGTTGCTTACCAAATCAATGGTAAGACAACAATGTCAAAGGAATAGAAAATGCACAAGAAAGACATTTGAGTAGGTAGATAGCTTCTAGTTACTTGATCCATTTCAAACAACTATCCTTGCTATTTTCAAAACAAACACACACATTTCAAAAACATCTTACAAACATTGAAAACATTTTCAAAAAGACAAACATCTTTGTATACATTCTTACGAACGAGAATCATTACAAAGATTGCCTAAACGAATGGCCTCTTTTACAAAATACTTTCAAAACCACACCAAACACATTTTCAAACAACAAAAGCAAGTGATCTAAGCAAGTAACTAAGAGCCCATGGAAAACCATGGATGAAAAGGGTGCTAATACCTTCTCTTTTCATTATCTACCCCCCAAACTCAAGAAAACATCTCAAAGGTATTTCCTGTGCTTTTTCACCTTTCCTTTTGGATAAAATAAAAGTCGATGGCGACTCTTGCTAACCACAACATTTGCGATAAAACGCAAAACCCTTAAGTCAGTTCTCTCACCGTATCACACCATGTCTTAACTTCATGCCTTAAATCCATCCTTTTCATAGTTTTCTCTCCTCCGGTCTCCACCCAAACAATACCTAGGTTACAAAGGGATTGCATGTAGATTTCAAATTCATCATCATCAGCCCTGTTCATAATTTCTGGGTAATGGTCTTTTGTGTTCTTCAACTTAAATAACACGTTGATTGTTCCTTCAGAGTAAGATACACGAATTCCTCTCACCATGACCTCAGGTTTCTTGTTGGAGTCCACCAAGTTTGCATAGAACTCTTTCACTATCTGGATATTATAGGGCCAGGGTTATTGACAAAATTGGATCCACTTCTTCTTTTCATAACATCAACGTCTCCAAGAAGCCCTTGATTTTCTTCATTCTTGTCCATAATGAAACCACGTTCAGAGAACATGGCTATTCCAGAAATAATATCAGTGAATCTTTGCCTAACTTCATCAGTGATAAAAACTTCATAGTCGGAGCTCTCTTCATCAGAGATTTCATTAGCAGAGGTGGCATTTTTACGTGCACTCATTTTGATTCGGCCTTGATAGTATGTGGGTTTCATGGTTGGATCAGGTTTTGAAAGAGAAGTGAATGGTGGATTGAATAGGGTTTGATGGGGAAGAGTAATTCGAAAGAGAAAAGTTATGGGAATTTTTTATGGGAGAGGTTTAAGTTAAAAAGGGAGAAGAATAGTGGGTAGTTATCTCTGTGAAGGGAAGTTGGGGGGTTTGAAGAGAGAAAAAAATAATGTAACGCACAGAAGTGGAATTTTTATTTTCGAACTGACCAATGAAAGAGAGGGGTAATCAGTCTAGGGCATGGTGAGGGTTGCTTTGGAAATTATTCCCCTACAAAAATGTGTAACAGCCATTAAATGCACTTGTCCCCTTCTGGCGTCATGCAGCAGAGCTACAGTCTGCCCATGCGCGCGTGGGGTTCTCGCTCCAAGACGCTACTTGCTTTTCTCACGTTCTTCGAGATCCTCTCTCATGATGGGATCAGACGTTTGAGTCTCATGAATTGTTTTCCCTTCTTGTGCTTAACCCTTTCAGCTTTGTCAGTCACGACATGACTCATCATTGACTCTTCTCCACTTTATTGAATCAATCACATCATCTAAAAAAATTAAAATAAAACAAAAGTGTTAAACTGGGCTGCCTCCTAGTAGCGTTATTTTATAGTCTTATAGCCTAACTACAGAACATTTCAAACATAATCAAGCAAACTTATGGTAATCCTAGTGTTGTTTAAGGAGTTACCGTGGTAGGTTTTCACTCTTTGTTCATTCACCTTAAATGTCTCACCTGTTTTTTCGTTCAACAAGTCCACGGTCCCATGAGGATAAATCTTAATTAATTTGAAGGGGTCAGACCATCTAGACTTAAGTTTTCCAGAAAAAAGTTTTTAATCTAGAATTAAACAAAAGAACAAGTTTACCTTCAAGTAATTCTCTTTTTAGACATTTACTGTCACGCCACCTCTTGGTCTTCTCCTTATATAATTCAACACTTTCATAAGAGAACAACCTATGTTCCTCCAACTCATTAAGTTAAAGCATTCTAGCTGGGTCAGCCTTAGGCAAATCAAAATTAAGTGTTTTGGCTGCCCAAAAAGCCTTGTGCTCTAACTCAATTGGCAAGTGGCATGCCTTCTTATAGACAAGTATGTAAGAGACATGCCTAAGGGGGGGGTCTTAAAATCTATTATATATACCCACAAAGTATCATCCAAATGATTAGACCAGTCTTTTCTAGAGGGGTTAACAACTTTTTCTAAATCCTCTTTATTTCTCTATTAGAAACTTCAGCTTGCCCATTGCATTATGGGTGGTAGGTCGTAGTGTAGCACCCCGATTATTTATTGAATTATTTTAATAAATTATTTATTTGATGTTGTGTATTTTGTGCGTTGATGAGCATTTTGTTGTGATTTATTTGGTGCAATAGATGGGTTGGTGATATTATATGTGGGGTAGTGTCGGATTATAATAGTAGCAAGAATTATTTTGATATTTAAATAAGCTAGTTGGAATTATTTAGATTTTAGAATAATTGTTTAGAATTTATGTAATAATTAAATTGGAATAATATGAGTAGAAATAATAAGGGCAAGATGGTCATTGCTTAAGGGTTAGTGAGGGTAAGAATGGAAGACTATATTAGAGGTCTAAGGGTTGTTCTAGTAAAAGGAAAGAATAGAGTGTGAATCATATCATTGGGAATAATCACACTCTGAGAGAAGATGAAGCGTAGAAGTGAGAAAGTTAGGGCAAGGAGAATCTATTGTAGGAGCTTGAGAATCTTCAACCTAAGGTAAGGGTGGGGTTCCAACTCTCTAAGGGTTTATATAAAGATGATTATGTCAGGGTTATGATTGCCATGGTTATTATGTGTTCTTGTTTTGATTTAATTTGAGGTTTTTATGGAATGTGATGATATGATGAATCTATGTCTAATTTGATAATTTTGATGTTATAATGCCATGAATTGATACTTATAACGTATATATTGATGTGAAACTGTTGTATGATGGATATATGTAAAATTCTATGAGTTTAGTAATGGACTAGTATTGGAATCGCATGGAAATTGGGACTGGTTCAGTGCAGGAATCGCAACATTAATGTTGCTGTTAGGCACACGTCACTGGGCGAGAGAATTTGCCCAAGCCTAGCCGGGCGAGGGAGCGGGTAAATGAAGTGGAAGAATTAGATGCTTATGGAATTTGTATAGGAGGGATGGCATCTCTTATGCTTCGTCGAGCGAGCCTCAGGCGACATACCTAATTGTCAGGCGAGCCTCGGACGAAGCAAACTGTAGTAAAATTGTTTTGAAAACTTTAAAAATTCATAACTTTTGACTCGGGTGTTTGTTTGACGCACTGTTTGAACCTGTGGAAAGCTAAACATATTTTCTACCATATAAAAAAACTGTCGAACCCAATAGGTGATTATTTGTTAGGGTCTTATTCTCTTATGTATGCTATTTTGCATGTTATGCTGAGATATATGCATGCACTTATGTGTGATAATGTTGCATGATATTGTTTGGACTGTATGATTGGTATGTTGTGTGTATGAGTAGATGGTGGCTATATTAGTGTGTCACATTGATGGATGTAGATATTAATTTGTTGTGTCTTGTTGCAAGGTTGAGTCACATGCATTTTAGGTTGTGGACTTTAGTTATGGTTGTTGGCTCTAATCCTAGATGGTGTGAATTAGAAGCGATTTGAACCTCATCGTTCTTGGTGTGGGTTGGCTCTGGTCTTATATGGCATGGATCGAGAGGGAGGTGAACTAAATTGTTCACGATATTGGTGGCTCTGGTCCTAGATGGCGTAGATTCAGGAACGATATTGGTACGACATGCATTGAGTATGTGAGTCGGTCTCAATGCATTACATTGTTGATAACATGATTTTTGAGTTGTATGATTGGTGTGTGCACTACATGATGATGCTAGCCATGTGTAGATGGTTGTGTGTGATTGTATAAGCAATATATAGTATAGTTGTTGTCTTTTATGTGGAGGTGTGAGATGTGGAAAATATAACTACGTATGATTATAATTGTTGTATACTCGTTATTATACATTTCCTTATATTGTTGTGATATATCACCCATCTATTGAAATGATGCTTTATACGGCATCGTGTAAATAGTCAGGAGTAGTCTGAGGCTGCAAGGACCAGAAGAGGTTGCTCTCTATTTTATTTTTCAGTTGGTGTCGTTGCTCTATGTGATACGGTGGCAGAACCGACTGTTAATAGTGGTTTGCGTTTTTTATTCGCAAATGTTGCAGTAAGCAAGAGTCGCCACTGACTTTTATTTTATCCAATCAGGAAAAGGAAAAAGAACAGAAAAAACTTTTTCGAGATATTTATGAGTATGAGGGATAGATTATAAAAGGGAAGGTGTTAGCACCCTTTCTATCTGTGTTTTTCCACGGGCTCTTAGGTACTTGCTTATTTTGAAAATTGCTTGTGCGTGCTTGCTTTAAAAAAGTTTTGTTTTACTTCGTTTTAACCCTTGTTTCTGTCCTCAAGAGTGTTACGAAGTTGTTTTTGAAAACTTTGTTTGGAAAGTGTTGGTGTGAAAAAGTTTTTGTTTGTTTGAGCAAGTACTTAAGAACTAAACTACCTACTCGAAAAAGGTCTATTCGTTTTCCTTTTAGGCAATGCTATACCATTATTGAAATAGGTAGCATCGTCGTTGGAGTTTTTTAGGGACATTCGAAGGGACAAATACGATCACAAAAGCAATGTTAGGAAATGTTAGTAATCATCCTAAAGCCTTAAAGATATTTTTCCGAGGCAACATCCGAATGGGTCATTTTAGATCTTTTGGGGCTAGAGGACAACCACTAACAAACCCTATACTTCATGACCGTTTACCGAAGGCAACCGGAGTGGAGTAAACCCTAGGAGTGAGCATGTGCGAGTGTAATTTTTAGTTAATTTATCTTTGCATATTTAGGGTTTTCTACTGTATTAATTTTCAGTTAGTCTTTCCATACAATCCTATTAACATCTAGGCAGTTTATAGTTTGCGAAAATTAAAACGAAAAATTTAAAGTCCTAGCTATTACAGGGCTTTTGCAGATACGTAATTATGTTGACTGAAAATAAAGATGCGGAATTTAAAACCCTAATTAATCTATTACAACCTCGAAACAATTACAATAATAATAAAAGGAAATTAAGAAATGCGCGCGGCGAATTAAATGCGAGAATAATTTAGGAAACCTAAAAAAACTAATTGAAAAATATTTAGGTTAGTTTTTGAGAAAAAAATTAGGTTATGTACAAATTAAACCCTAATTTCTAATTATTTTAGATTATATAAAAAGAATTAAATTGCCTTAATTTTAATTAAACTAATTAATTAAGGAAATAAAATATTTTATGAAAAAATAATTTTTGATGCTTTTTATGATTTTTTGATTAAATAAATAAAATGATTTTTTGGGTTATTTTTGTAAAGAAAATAATTAGTGAATAATTAAAATAAAAGAAACAAAATAAAAGAAAGAAATTGAAATTGGGCCTGTGTTATAAGCTGAAAGGGGGGTGTGACGCCTGAAATGTTAGGCCCAAATTCCTTGGCCCATCTGCCTTGCGCTGGATCAAGTGGAATTTCCTTCTAATGGTCTACCATGCCCCTTGCTTGCTGAGCGTTTAGATCTGGGATGAAGATGATATGATGGCTATGCATCTTGGGCGTATGGTGGACACTTGAAACGTGCAATGCATGGAACCTGCGTGTAAATATTAAGAAAATAGGGAAAATGCTGGGACCTGGGATCGAACCCAAGGCCATCTCTTCACAAACGCGCGCTTGACTAACTGGGCTACAATGCTTAGTTGTTAATATAATAATATCAAATGATAATATATAAAAACAAGTGGGTTACTGAATAAAAAAACGCGCGTTTTATTTGAATGGCCTAATGATGGTTGGACAGATCATCATCTTCTTCCTCCTCCGTCATGTTAGGTATAGAACCTTTACCTACAGACAATTTGCCATAGCTATACATCTGTGAATTTCAAAAGTCATCAAAATGCATGATAAATGAAATGTGAATACATAGATCAATTCGTCTTGATCTCACGAGCATCATGGTACCCTTTTCTTGGGCCAATTTAACCTGTATAAAAAAACCCTAAAACGACACCTCAAACCCTATCAATGGTAATCCTCATTATATGCATCCAAACACGTAATTAAGCATGCAAACACAATATGAAGGATGATACAAACATGAATATATGCCTAGAAATCATTAACCATGCGTAAATTGTAAAATCAAATTCAAGAATGTATGTGGAAACCGTGGATCTGCAATGAGCGATTCTAGGCTTAGGGAGGCTTGCAAATAGTCCTGTTAGCTTTAGGAGGTGTCTTGGAATCTATTAGAAGCTTTAAACTGTTGTCAATTGCCTTCTAAATGAGAAACCGATCCACACCTTTTTGCCAATTTTTTTCCCAGTTTTGTTTGATGCTTTCACGACCTCTAATCCTTGTTTTTTGGCTTGGTTATGTTCTATATATGTAGTAAAACTGATTAGGTTAACAAAAATAAATTAAATCTTTGCGAATCATGAAAATTTGATTTGATTTTGCTCTTGTATTATATCTTTCCAAATGCATCAAAATCATGCCAATTTGAGCCATTCCACCCTTGCACGTTTTTATTTGGTCATGCTAGATTGATTTGATTTGATTCCTACAAAAAAATTATATCAAAATCAATCTTTTGTATTTTTTGCCATTTATTTGATTTAATTTGAGTTTTAAATAATAAAAAATCAAAATAAAATAAATAATGAAGAAAATAAAGTGTAGATGCTGATTTGGGTCGTGGACCATGTCACAAACAAGATAAAATCATGAAATGCTAGGCCCATTTGACAAAAATGTATTTTTGAGCACATTTGACTTTTGGCAAATTTACAAAAAAGGTCAACTTTGACAAGGCATATCTCCTCCAATTTTAACCCTAGAGAGGTGTTCTTGGACTTTTTAGAAATCTTAGGATGTCCCCTAAACAACCCTTTTGGTTTCATCTCAATTGGGTCTTCCATGTTCATGTAAGAAGCTTTGACCCAAAAGGTGTTTTTGTTGACTTTTCAAAAGGACCTATAACGTAGAAATTCATATCTTTTGATGAGTGCATATTTTGAACTTGTGGGATGAATATGAGTTGTAGGGAATTGAATCCTCTTAAAAATGAGCCTTGGATGGAAAATTTATGATAAAGTATGAAGAAGTTATGCCTGGTCAAAGTTTGGTTGACTTTTCCTAAGAAACCCTAATTTAGCAACTTTTGGGTTTTGATGAATTTGTGGCATTCCTTGAGGAATCATGATCAAACCTTGATCAAATGATGTATATCTCTTCAAAATGTTTATGTTGACCAAAAATCTTGAAGTTTGACTGTATGTGGGCCACAATTGACTTTTGACCTAATACAATTGATTATCAAACCTTGATCAAATGATGTATATCTCTTCAAAATGTTTATGTTGACCAAAAATCTTGAAGTTTGACTGTATGTGGGCCACAATTGACTTTTGACCTAATACAATTGATTTTCAGGCATCTGGGCAATTGACTGAGCAAACTTCTTGTGGAAGGCATGGAACTTGACATGGATTATCTTGAGAACATATTAAGACCATGGAAGGAATTTTGGACCTTTGGACTTCAACCATCTTGATGAGGAGTGAAACCCTAGTTTGAAGCTTGTTGCCTTAGGAGGAGGATTTGTCTGGTCAATCCTTAGTCATCCTTGAGCAATTGAGGACCTCTAGAGGCATGTCTTGAGTTGGATGAGAGGGATAATTTTGGGGTACAACAGCTTCCCCTGTTCAATCTTCTTAAACCTGAGGATGTAGATTGGCTGTCTGCCTTTCGTAGTCTGAAGGTTAAGATGATTGAACATTAGAGTGCCCAGAAATTTGCACTCGTCTAAGATGGTGCTGGACTGTGTAGGTAGTATCGGGAATGGGCTTACAGATGCCATTTGGAGGAGATGAAGGAAGGTCACCAAAGATGGGCTTAAAGATTCCATCTGGAAGATATGATGGAGAATCGTCGGAGATGGGCTTAAAGATGCCATCTAGAGGATGTTGACTTCTCGAGATATTCCTTTGATGAGAATTCCTGTTCCTGTCGTTGAGGAGGAATCTGCTGAGGAATGTTGGTCTCTGTCTTGGAAGAAATCTAATTTTAGGAGCTTCAGTTATCCGTTACTCTACTGGGGAATCATCTCTTAGTTGAGGAGGTGAAAGTGAACTGCTATCTGGTCGTGCTCCAGGCTTTACAGTGATTTTATAAGGATAATAAGATTAACTGCTATCTGGTCGTGCTCCAGGTTTCACAGTGACTTACTGGGGAGATGAGAGTAAACTTGCTATCTGGTCGTGCTCCAGGCTTTGCCATCTCAAAAACTGTTATCTGGTCGTGTTCCAGGCTTCAGAAGAAATTAAGTGGTTATCCGGTCACATCCGAGTTTCAACTTGAATTTAAGGTATACTAATATCCGGTTGTTTCCAGGCTTCATAGTAATTGGCCGAGTAAACTGCTATCTGGTCGAATTCCAAGCTTCACAGTACCTTATGCAGTTATCTGGTCGTGCTCCAGGTTTCACAGTATCTTTTGCTGTTATTTGGTCGTGCTCCAGACTTCACAACGTCTCATACCGTTATCTGGTCGTGCTCTAGGCTTCAGTAATTTGGGGCAATTAAGCTATTATCCAGTCGATTTCCAGGCTTCATAGCTTGATTTTGAGATATACCACTATCTGGTCGATTCCAGGCTTCATAGTATTTTGTACTGTTATCCGGTCGTGTCCCAGGCTTCAGTAATTCGGAGAAATGAAGATATTATCCGGTCGATTTCCGGGCTTCATAGCTTGAATTTGAGATATACAATTATCTGGTCGATTTCAGGCTTCGTAGTACTTTGGAGAAATCAAAATATTATCCCGTCAATTTCCGGGCTTCATAGCTTGAATCTGGAATCTGAGATATACCACTATCTGGTCGATTCCAGGCTTCATAGTATTTTGGAGAAATTAAGATATTATCCGGTTGATTTCTGGGCTTCATAGCTTTTGAACCGGAATAGAAATCATAGTATCGATTTGACTGAACCAGGGAAATGTCTCGAGCTGCCTTCAGTCGGGAAAGAAATATTAGCATCGATTTGACTGAACCGGGGGAAGGTCTCAAATTAACTTTGACTGGCATAGAAATCAGGAGAATCTTAGCGACTATTCGGCTTACCTAGACGAAAGTCTTAGAACATCTTCGACTAGAATAGAAACCTTAATATCAGTTTGACTGAACCAGAGAAAATCTTGAAAAGTGTTGGAATATCTTCAGCTGGAATAGGAACCTTGGTGTCAGTTTGACTGAACCAGAGAGAACTCGTGAGAACTTGATTGCATCTTTCCCTGAAAGGTAAAGAGTTAGTCGTATGTAATGTCATGATGTACGCAATGTATTGCATAATGATGTTCTCAAAATAAATGAGATTGTGTTGTATGCTATGTATGCACATGTCGTGATGTATGGATATGCAATGCTATTATGATATTCTCTGGCTGGGGAAAATAAATCTTGGACTGTTGCTGGAGAGTATAAGGAGTTGAGTTCTTCGTTTCCGCTGGGGATAGCGACCGAAGATGATTAGCTGGGGATTTACATCCATTCTGCTTGAGAACATTCTGCCGGAGGAGACTATGTCTGAGAATAATCCTGCGGGGGAATGACTCTGTGGGGAAGAGAGATACTCTGTTGGAAGATCTGCTGATTTGGAGAAATAAACTCAACTGGGCATCAACTTCCATTGCTGGAGAGAAGAGCTTTGTTGGAGATTGAGCTTCCGTTGTCAGAGAAATAAACTTTGCTCGGGAGATGGCTTTATAAATTGCTTATGGTTATAAAACTCGGCTGGGGAATGCAGATATCAGCTTTCTGAAGGAACCTGCTGGGGAAGGAATTCCTGCTTGGGGATGCAGAGGTCGGACCTTGGCTATCTCGGGTCTGTGGGGAATATAGGTATCACTGGCTTGTATGTGATAGTGACTTCTCTACCAACTGTCTCTTCCCCTTATACCATGCTGGAAAAAGTACATGCGGAGATTTTATGGATGGATCTATGTCGTGATTGTACTTGAACATGTATTTAATGAGTGTCAGGATGACATCCGTCTCTGGATCGTATCTGAACTGTATTTGAAACATGTGTCGGATGAGTGTCAGAATGACATCTGTCTCTGGATCGTATCTGAACTGTACTTGAAACATGTGTCGAATTAGTGTCAAAATGACATCCGTCTCCGGATCGTATCTGAACTGTATCTAAATGAGAAATCTGGAATAAGTACCAGGATAACATCCGTCTCTGGATCGTACCTGAACTGTTTCTCAATGTATGAAAATCTTGAATAAGTAGAAGAATGACATCCGTATCTGGATCGTATCTGAACCGTTTCTCGATGTATGAAAATCTTGAATAAGTAGCAGAATGACATTCGTATCTGAACTGTTTCTCGATTATGGTGATCTTGATGAATGTTGATCAAGGTATAAGTCTTCCACTGTTATACAGGTGACGGGACATAGTCGTACGTTTTAAACCCCTAACTTTTTCCTGGACCGCCCTTTTGGGTTTTCAGTCCACCGGGATACCTTTTTGCCCAAGCCTCCTTTTCAGGTTTTCGACTTGTCGGGTGTACAATTTTTTTTATGTATATCCCTAACTTTTTCCCAAACCTTTTTGGTTTGCCGGGATGCCCTTATTTTTTCCTAGGTATGTCAACCTAGCGGGTCTTTTTTTTCATGCGTAGTATTTTCCGACTATGTCCACGCTTTCAGGATGTAGAGAGTTATCACTGTCCATAGTGTTGTGTTGTAGTACTGTCAAAAATGTTTTCTTGATGGCATGTGATTCGTTGCTAGAATGCGTGCGTAATGTCCCAAGCGATTCAAATGGAGATCTGCCCCTGGTTATTTGGCACTTTTGGAGAGACTGCCCCGGGTGTGTTTAGACATCATGTCATGCGCCTTGCTTATGGAAGACCTGTTATTGGAAGTGTCTTTCCCACTGAGGTGATTCTGTCCATTGAGAGGATGTCTGTTCATTGAATATTCATTGTGCGGATTTCTCTGCTGTCAACAATTAGTCATATGCAAACAATGTCATTTAAAGAATGCAAAACTCATGTCTGTCTTGAAATTTTTTTGAAAATGTGTTTTGTGTAGTAAAACAAAATTTGCAAGAATGTGATATAAACTCAGGATTCGTAACAAAGCCTACAGGAGTCAGGATACCTTTGTAACAGTATGCTCTCAAACTAACCCATGCTTCAGCTAGGACTTTTAAGGGTTATAACGTGGCCTGGTTCACGGTTCAAGAAACAAAGGATAAAGGCTCAAATTTTATTTGTACCCAACCCGCTCTTCGTGATGTTCTCCAGTGCTATGCTCAGTTAATTGCGCGTTTAGATCCCGATTGAGTCTGGAATCTTTGCTCTGATACTTGGTGATGATTCAGAACTTGAACATTTGTTTTGAAAAGGCAGTCATTTTTGTAATCTTCTTTTTGTCGAGGATTTGTAGTAACCTCTTTTTTGGTTTTTGTTATCCCTTCTTTTGCCTGAACTGTTTCTTTTGTGACTACAGTCAGCGGGATGTCCCAATTTTTCTCTTAAGTCTCCTTCATAGGTTTTGACTTAATGGGCTTTTATTTCGAGAGATAATGACTTCATATCTTGACGATTATATGGAACCATCACTGTCTTTTGTTTTGGAAGGACGTCTTCGATGCCATTCATTGTGTATGAAGCGACAGATTGTGACTGAATTCTCCTCTGAATTAACTGAGAAAACTACCCTGCCCCAAGTTATGATTAAGGGTTTTAATTTGTGTGAAAAGAAAAACTCCTACTTCTTTGGCTCGAAGGGGTTGACTAGGGATTATCTTCCTTATAACTCCACTGTTTAGGATTTGAAACAACGCCTGTACATCGTCAGCGGGGTCTGTTCAAAAGCATACTGTAGAGATTATGGTATCATTTTCGTCATCCTCCCTCTAAGACTTAGAGTTTTTAATCGAGAGTTGAATATAACGAAAAGGAAGTATAGAGAAGTTTAAGCATAGTGAAAACAAATTAATTCAAGACAAACATGTATAATGCATTAATGAAATAACAAAGTTTTGACATGACAATAATTGTTCGAATAAGCAAAGAGAATACAAATTGAGAATTTAATGAACAAATGTTTTCAATCCTAGCCATGTTTTGGCAAGGGAGAAGTGATCACGTTGGGAGTCTCTGGGGGGTCAAATTCAATCTCCTTAGCATCAATCAGATCCCACACTTTGTTCTTCAAAGCCCAACAGTCATTGGTGTCATGGTCGGGACTTTCCGAATGGTAAGCACAACGAGAATTTGGTTTATAGTAGGGAGAGGTGGTGTTCAGATTCTTTGGAGCTTCCCTCAGAGTAACTAGATTGGACTTCAGAAACTGAGGTAAAACCTGAGACAACGTCATGTTGATCTGAGTGAACTGTCTAGCTGGTCTTTCTTCTCTTGATTGATTATTTCTTTGCTGAGTAGGTGCAGATTTGGGATTCATAACAGCCCCTACCGCCGGACGGTGCTCAGTTCGATTCTGATTCTTTTGGTTATAGGCGGCACTGACTTCCTTTTTACCTGCAAACGGCTTCCTTGCAGCACTAGAAGAGGCATCCTTCTGAATTTTTCCACCTCGAATTCCAGCTTCCACTCTTTCTCCTATTAGGATCAAGTTCAGTAAAACCTACCGATGAACTTCCAATTAGATGGTTGAAGAATGGCCCAGTCAAAGTTCCCACAAACATATCCACGAGCTCCCTGTCAGCCAAGGGAGGTTGAACTCTTCCATCCAAATCTCTCCACTTATGAGCATAATCCTTGAAACCCTCGTTCGAACCCATAGACAAAATTTGGAGTTGTGTACGGGCGGGAGCGAGGTCTACGTTATACTGATATTGCTTATAAAATGCAGCAGTAAGGTCTTCCCAGTTACGAACATTGGCTCTTTCCAGCTGATAGAACCAATCCAATTGTGTTCCAGACAGACTGTCTTGGAAGAACTAAACCCACAAGTCTTTGTCAGCAATATGAGGCTATATCTTCCTCACATAGGAACAAAGATGCATTTTAGGATAAGAGACCCCATCATACTTAGCAAATACTGGTGCCTTGAATTTTAGGGGGATGACAACCCCGGAGACCAGACCCAACTCTTCAAAGTTCAGCCCAGGAACCTTCTAGATTTCCATAGCACTCATATGCTCTTCTAACTGCTTGTACCTTTCATCAGCCGGAGGGTACTGCTCCTCATTATAATCAGTTTCATTGTCAGACTCTTTAGGACTAGGGTCCTCTTCTCTGGCTTCACCCTCTTGATTCTCCCTCTCTTTAGATGAAGAAGCTAAATCAACAACCCGTCTTGGCGGCCCTCTGAGCCTTCTGCCCATATTTACCAAACCAACTGTCCTTTTGGTCTTCTTAGTGTTCTTCTTAACAATCAGAGCCTTCAGCTCTTCCTGTCCTTTGGCCATAGCCGCAATCATTTGCTGGAACTGCGTGTTCTGAGTCTGAAGATCTTTCACAGTTTGTTCAAGAGCAATTGCTGAAACAAACAGCGGAAGAGATGAGAAACCTGTTATGAATCCTGTTATGCAATGATATGTATGATATGTATGCAATGTTTTAAAGGGTTCTTAAAGGCTCAAATTTTCTTAAACAAAAAGGAACAAACGCGAATTGTATTAGTAAACTTGAATTGCTACAAAAAATGTATTTTGAGAGTACAATTAAGCAAAATAAAACAAAAAGAAGACTAGGTTTCCCATGAGAGCATCCTCTTTGGCGCGATGTAGGCGTTGATATTCCTCTCTTCATGAAGTAGCCTAGTGAATTCCAAGACCTTCTTCTCGCTGGCGTAGAATTGGGCTTCAAATGTATCCCAATCCTCTTTAAGCTGAACCCAGGAATTTTGTAACTCTTCGTGATAGGTTGGCATGTCTGGATGAAGAACAAGACGAGGAGTGTCTCCCTCGGTAACTAGTTCCATAATCATAGGTCGGATAGCGGGATAAGGCATCATAAGAGTTTGAGCGCGGGCTCGTACCCATCTGAGATAAGGCTCGAGAGGTATGGAATTCTTATGCCTAAGTGTCTTGCTGTCAACCCTATGTACCATACTCCAAGCTTGTATGAACCTTTTGCGGTAACCCTGAACATCATTCTCATAGTTGAAGGCGATTCCTTGAATAAGTGTATCATGAGGACCATCCCTTCTCGCTTAACCAAACTGTCGTAATTCTAAGCAAGGGTTATAAGTGATTCCTCCCCTACTGCCTAAGAGAGGGACATTAGGGAATTCACCACAGAGATTGATGATAGTAACATCTTCCGAGAACCGTGAACACCAATGAATGTCTGAATGCGTAAGGGATATCAGTCGATGAGACCATCTTTTACCCTGTTCATTCTTCAAAGTAGATCTGGTTAGGTGCGAAATAAACCACCTAGCCAATAGAGGAGTGCAACACTGGAGGGTCCCCCTTCTTTTTAGATTGCGAGCATGCAGAGAGTGTAGAATATCCTCGAGTAATGTAGGTACCAGATTATGAGATAGAAAAACTGTAATAGTGTTCACATCTACGAGTTGATCCGCATTAGGGAAAAGTACCGTCCCGTAAACGAGAAGTGCCAGCACCACTTCAAAAGCTTGTAAATCTAAGGTATCCCAAAAATGGTAAGCCTTCTCAAATAGAAACTTAACCGGAATTCCTTGGACACTCCCTCTAGTCTCCCAATTTGTCACTATGTTAGACCGTTGTAAGGATAAAGCTTTAGCAATTTCTTCAGGTTTGGGATGTATTTCCGTACCGCTGAAAGGTAGATGATCAAGAATGGGTACCTCCAACAACTGATAAAATTCCTCCATAGTAGGTACTAGCTGGTAATCTGGGAATGTGAAACAGTGATGCAGAGGATCGAAGAACTGAAACAACACTTTCAACATTTCTTTGTCAGGTTTTGCAGTGACCAAGTTGAGCAAATGACCATGCTTTTTAGTGAAATGATAACTTTCAAGAACCCTTAATGCCAGGTCTTTTAGTTGGAGAGACACTTTCACAAGGTTGATCTGTATAGTGTTCCTACGGGCGGATGCCATGTCCTACAAAACAAAGTAAAAATGAGCCCTAGGAAATCCTTGAAATGGTTAGTCATGATATACCATGCTTATGATGTCATGATTATGTTAGAAAATCACAGGTATAGCAAACAACAAACAAGTCCTTAGGTTTAAGGCCTGCATGAGTTTTAATATCATACCCTCTTGAAGCTGTATTGGTTCAACCTGTCCTATAAATATGTAACCGGGTTCTAAAGGGATCTCAATATCACCGATCTTTCCCCCAGCTTCGTTCAACGATTGACTCGCAACCAAACAAAACTCAAGAGTCAAACCTCAATGAGTGTAGCATCGAGTATCTGTCGACCTTGGGCATACATCAAAGTTGGCCATCTCACTACGTCCTACTGGCCAAGTTATGCAATTAAAGGTTCTAAGGTCAGTTGATGTTTCACGACACCATGCGGAGGCCCCGTACATCTCCCTGATTAACTCAAGGGTTACGGGTACCAACCAAAGTGCCACATCAACATAGTTACTGCTTCAACTGTGTCGGTATACCCCAGTACAACTCCCTCACAGTTTATTGATACTTACCTAAAAGGTGTTCCTCGATCCGGGTGTAGGATCAAATAACCCAAACAGTTCCCATAAATATAAAGCAAGCAAGACAATCAAGAGAAAGCACTTAAATATGACCTAGATCATAAGGTTTACCCCACTCTATATTTTATTCCCCAGTAGAGTCTCCAGTTCTGTGATACGGTGGCAGAATCGACTGTTAATAATGGTTTGCATTTTTTATTCGCAAATGTCGCGGTAAGCAAGAGTCGCCACCGACTTTTATTTTATCCAATTAGGAAAAGGAAAAAGAACAGAAAAACCTTTTTCGAGATATTTTTGAGTACGGGGATAGATTATAGAAAGGGAAGGTGTTAGCACCATTTCTATCCGTGGTTTTCCACGGGCTCATAGGTACTTGCTCATTTTGAAAATTGCTTGTGCGTGCTTGCTTTAAAAAGTTTTGTTTTACTTCGTTTTAACCGTTGTTTCTGTCCTTAAGAATGTTACAAAGTTGTTTTTGAAAACTTTGTTTGGAAAGTGTTGGTGTGAAAAAGTTTTTGTTTGTTTGAGCAAGTACTTAAGAACTAACCTACCTACTCAAAAAAGGTCTATTCGTTTTCCTTTTAGATAATGCTATCCCATTATTGAGAAATAGGTAGCATCGTCGTTGTAAAATCAAATTCAAGAATGTATGTGCAAATCGTGGATCTGCAATGAGCGATTCTAGGCTTGGGGAGGCTTGTAAATAGTCCTGTTAGCTTTAGGAGGTGTCCTGGAATCGATTAGAAGCTTTGAACTGTTGTCAATTTCCCTCTAAATGAGAAACCGATCCACAATTTTTTGCCAATTTTTTTCTGTTTTGTTTGATGCTTTCACGACCTCTAATCCTTGTTTTTTGGCTTGGTTATGTTCTATATATGTAGTATAACTGATTAGGTTAACAAAAACAAATTAAATCTTTGTGAATCATGAAAATTTGATTTGATTTTGCTCTTGTATTATATCTTTCCAAATGCATCAAAATCATGCCAATTTGAGCCATTCCACCCTTGCACGATTTTATTTGGTCATGCTAGATTGATTTTATTTGATTCCTACAAAAAAATTAGATCAAAATCAATCTTTTGTATTTTTTGCTATTTATTTGATTTAATTTGAATTTTAAATAATAAAAAATCAAAATAAAATAAATAATGAAGAAAATAAATTGTAGATGCTGATTTGGGTCGTGGACCATGTCACAAACAAGATACACTCATGAAATGCTAGGCCCATTTGACAAAAAATGTATTTTTGAGCACATTTGACTTTTGACAATTTTGCAAAAATGGTCAACTTTGACAAGGCATATCTCCTCCAATTTTAATCCTTGAGAGGTGTTCTTGGACTTTTTAGAAAGCTTAGGATGTACCCTAAACAACTCTTTTGGTTTTATCTTAATTGGGTCTTCCATGTTCATGTAAGAAGCTTTGACCCAAAAGGTGTTTTTGTTGACTTTTCAAAAGGACCTATAATGTAGAAATTCATATCTATTGATGAGTGCATATTTTGAACTTGTGGGCTGAAGATGAGTTGTAGGGAATTGTATCCTATTTAAAATGAGCCTTGGGTGGAAAATTTCTGATAAAGTATGAAGAAGTTATGTCTGGTCAATGTTTGGTTGACTTTTCCTGAGAAACCCTAATTTAGCAACTTTTGGGTTTTGATGAATTTAGGGCATTCCTTGAGGAATCATGATCAACCCTTGATCAAATGATGGATATCTCTTCAAAATGTTGATGTTGACCAAAATATTGAAGTTTTACTGTATGTGGGCCACAATTGACTTTTGACCTAGTATAGTTGATTTTCAGGCATCTGGGCAATTGACTGAGCAAACTTCTTGTGCAAGGCATAAAAATTGACATGGATGATCTTGAGAACTTATTTGGACCATGGATGGAATTTGGGACCTTTGGAATTTAACCATCTTGATGAGGATTGAAACCCTAGTTTGAAGCTTGTTGCCTCAGGAGGAGGATTTGTCTAGTCAATCCTTAGTCATCCTTGAGCAATTGAGGACCTCAATATCATGTTTTCACGCAACAATAAAAAAGATCCTCATGTTTCTTTGTTTCAAAAAATCAGAATTGCAAAATCAAATCATAGGCCTAACCTTCTGCTGCAAATCTCAAGCAACTATTCAAAAAAAATTTGTTTGGTCCACAGTAAAAGTACAAACTCATGTATTGCACAAGTACAAAATCAAAAAATCGGCAAGCAACAAGTACAACTTCGAAAAAGGCATCACAAAAAATCAAAAGCCAGCAAGCAACAAGGATAGTTCAAAAGCCAACAAGCAACATAACAGAAGTGACAAGTCCAAATACAAGTTGAATAAAGCATGTTATCTCAAATAAACTTCAACAAGTCAAACTCTTCATAGAGAAAGAAAACAGGGAGTTCACAGTATAAAAGGAGGAACACAGTTCATACAAAGGGGAGATATACAGAAACAGGGCCGCAAGTCTCAAATCCTAGTTTCCACCATTATTTTCCATCAAACACAAACCCTTGAAAAATCATTTCAAAAAAACGAAGCCACAGTTCACAGAGATACAAAAAACAGCAACCACAAAAACAATTCCAAAACCCTAAACTATCATCATTTTCTCAAAACACACACCATTCAAAAACCGAAAATAGAAAGGGGAAGAAGGAGAAATTTCGTAACACTGAAATGTCTCACCGAGAGTGGCAAGCTTACATTCGAGTCTCACGATGTCCGCCTCCCTCCTTTCCTTTTTTCTATCTCCGTTCATGCATCCATCATCATAAATCTTGATTTCTATTGAAACTGTGCATCTCAGGAGCTAGGGTTTTCAAAAACCCCTTTCAAGATCTACTCAAAACCGCGTACTATCTACAAAAAAGAGCCAGAGATTAAGGATCACAAGAAGAAGATGAACAAAATGAAGTAAAAAAATGAAGATCGGAGCTAAGCCACCATGCACGCTGCCTCCTTCCACCTTCGACCGCCACTAGGGCGATTTCCAGCGAGCCTCAAAGATAGACAGAGACGAGAGAATTCAGGGATGAAGAGAGATAATATTTTCTGTTTTCTGAAAAAAATGCAATTTAGTTTTATCTTTTTGTTATATTTGTTTTTTAACTCAAAATAATCTGGCGGTGACACTTGTCACCGCCCTTGTGGTTGTAGGCTCTCCAATTCTACGCAGGCAGCCCATCCTTCATACCATGCACCTTCATTCATAGTCGCTGGATAAACATCAGACAACTCAAGAAACGATTTCCACCATGCGCCCACAGATGTCACAAGCATTGGAACATGAACATTAATATTGGTTCTTGGACGAGTTAGTTTTTCCACCCCCCTGATTGCTTTCAACGCCAACCCATTCCTATTCTTTTTATTTTTCAACAAAAATCTGTTTGGGCCTGGAATTTTTACTAACACCCTCTATTTTCTTTTCAGCACTTAAGCCCAATGTTTTTTTATTTCTTTTTATATTTTCTTCTTATTTACTTATTTATTTTATTTTAACCAAAAATACAAATATACATATATTCTTAAAATAACTAAATTAAAAAAATAATAGTTTAATACTTTATTTCATTTAGTTAATTGAATTAGATTTTTATTATTTCTTTTTTATAAAACATTTTCTTTTCCAAATTAATATTAACAAAATTATTTTCTAGACAATCAAATTAGGCTTAGGGTTTATTTTATATAATTTATATTTTAGGTTTTTGTTAAATAATTAATTAATTTCTCTTGTGAATTAATTAGATTAATTAGGTTAACCATAATACATTTTCTATCAAAAAACCACAAAAAAATTAGTTTTCATTTTACATTTTCTTGTGCACTTTATTATTTCGCATCATAATTTATATAATTCTCAAAGCCTTGTAATAGTAATTAGGATTTACTTTACTTGTCATCCCCATTTGTATATTTGTATCCACCATCCCCTAAAGTATTGTAATAACGTAGGACTTTTAAATTCCGCAATTTATCGCTTTCCTTATTATTGCTAGGAATTAGGGTTTGTATGGAAAGACTTAAAATCAAAGAAATAGACAACCCTAATTAAAGACAAAATAAATGAAAAACAATACACTTTACACACATGAACCTCTAGGGTAACCCACACTCGTTGCCTTGGATTTAAAATAGTCATGTCCCTCAAATGTGGGATACTTTAGCAAAGACTCTCGATTACAAGATGATAGTCCCTCGATGACCCTTCGATGTTTCCTTCGATAAACGATCTTAGTTACTTACGACAAATTTCTAAGGTATCTTACAATGTTTCCTTCTATGATTGTACGATGATCCACGCCCGTCCCTTCACATCCAACGATATGGCCTTCTACAATCTATAGTAAAATAGCATTATCTAAAGGAGGAGGAAAAGAACAAAGAATTTTTGAGTAGGTAGATTGTTCATAATTGCTTGCTCACAAACTAAAAACCATTTTCACATTCACACTTTCAAAACATCTTTCCAAGAAAACAAACATCTCTGTTGAACTATTTTCAAAACCAACACTTTGTATACGTTCTTATAGAGACGAGAATCATTACAAATGTTTCCGAAATAAAGGAGTTTTCAAAATATTTTCAAACTTACACCAAACATAAAAATAGTTACAAATTATTTCAAAGTGAGCTAGCAATTAAGAGCCCGTAGATAACTACAGATGAAAAGGGTGCTAATACCTTCCCTTTTTATAACCTACCCCCCAAACTCAAGAAAATTCTCAAAAGGTCTTTTTTGTTCTTTTCACCCTTTCCTTATTGGATAAAAGAAAAATCAGTGGCAACTCTTGTTATCCGCAACAATTGCGATAAAACGCAAAACACCTAAGTCAGTTCTCCCACCGTATTACAGACTTGGTGACTTTGTTGGGGAACATGATACTTAAAAGTGGGGTTACCTTAGGGATTAGTTCATATTTAAATGCTTTCATTGTTTGACTTGCTTGTTTTAATCTGAAAAGGGTTGTTTGGGTTTTGAATAGATCCTCTACCTGAATCTGGGAGCATTATTAGGTAAGTAGCAATAGATCGTAGAGACTGTACAACATAGACCGATATGCTTAAAGCGATGGCTATGTTAGTGTGACACATTTGTTGGTACTGATATCCTTTGTGTTGAATCAAGGAGAATACGTGGCTGTTGTGTGGTGTCATGAAGCACTAACTGACCGTAGAACCTTTACTTGAACAAACTTGTCTATTAGGAAGTAGTGAGATAGCCGACTTTGGCGGAAAACTTGATATTGGTTGATACTCGATACTACACTCATTGAGATCGGACTTTCGGAATATTTCGGTCGCTAAAACAGAGGCTTGCAATGAAACAATGCCCGATGAAGAAAGATCAATGATATTGAGATTCCCTAGAACCCGTTCACTTTCTAGGACAGGTTGAACCAACTAAAACTTCAAGAGGGTACTTACCTATAAACCCCATGCAAACCTGAACCTAAGGTTACTTGTGTGACTTGTTTGAATTTATGATCTGACAACTTGAATTCCTTGTAGGGTTTACCTGTATTCAATATCTAACCAAACTTGAATTCCTTGCAGGGCTTGTTTGTAGTCACTACCTTACACTTTTTCTTGGTGCATAGCATACACATAATAACATCATACCATATCATTCTCACTTACCAGTTCAAGGATCTCAAGGGCCAGTGATGCAGGTTATCATAAACCAACGTCTAACAATGGGCAAGGGGATTTATTTTCCTCTAACCCATGATGTCAAAGACCAAAGCACATTATCTTGAGTCGAAGGCTATGACCCACTCGACATGGTGAGCTTGATTCTCGTAGAAGGACATTCAACGATACAAAGTTCTTCAATCAAAACTGTCGTCAGATTTGACTTCCAACATTTTCTTCTGTTTGCCCCCACGAGATCCTTGAAAACATTACAGCTACATATCATGCATCATGTCATAACAGGTTTTCCCCATACAGGTTTTCTCATCTGCTTACTGTTTATTTCAGTAAAAGATGGCTCTCGAGCAAACCGTCAGAAATATCCAAGCTCAAGACGCTCAGTTCAAAGAAATGTTCTTAAACCTATCCAAGGGGAAAGAAGAATTGAAAGCATTCCTCACTGAGAGTATGACCAAGAAGAATCCTGAAGACAACAAGGATGACCAGTTGGAATAATTGCAAGTTGAGGTGGCAACGATGAGAATCCAGATGTTGGGACAAATCGCTTTTATCCAAAAGTTAGCTCGAGGAAAAGAAGAGTTGAGAACTCTCATCAGCAAAATTCATCAAGACAAATGCAACTGTATGGGTTGAATGGATATAATTGAGGCTCAAATCATTAGTCAACCTCCAATGAGGCAGGAATTTGTCTTGGTCAAAAGTAGGCCTTTAGGATTGCTACTACATCGCAAGTCCAACGATGCCCTCGCCGATAACAACTGGGGAATCAATGTAAGAAGGATGCACCCAAAAGACGATTTACCGAAACCAACATGCCATTGGCTCAAGCATTGCAACATATGTTGAAGGTTAAGCTGGTTACATTGAAGGATCCTCCTTAAAATCCCAATACTTCTTCTCCCTGTTACAATCATAAAGAAAGGTGCGCGTACCACTTCAACAGTCTTGGGCATGACACTGATAGATGTTGGGCATTGAAAAACAAGATGGTCAACTTGAGTTTTTTTGTCATCCCTCAAAGACACATCATCTGAAGTGATAAATTTAAGCGGAGAAACTTTTCGTTTGTAATTTCTTTATTTTGTTCAAACAATGATCTTCATGCTAAAATTTGTTTCCATTAATGCATTGCATGTGTTTGTCTTGAATTAGTCCATTCGTTCTCACTATACTAAAACTATGCTTTTACTATTTTTTTATGATATTCAACTCTTGATTAAAAGGTATAAGCCTTTAGAAGGAGGATGACACAAAAATACCGTAGTCTCTATAGTATGCCTTTGAATAGACCTTGCTGACGATGTACATGCGTTGTTTCAGACCCTAAACAATGGAGTTATAAGGATGATAATCCCTAGTTAACCCACTTGAGCCTAAGAAGTAGTAGTTTATTTTTTGCATAAATCAAAACCTTTAATCATAACCTGGGACATGATAGTTTCTCAGTTAATTCAAATGCACGTTTAGTTGCAAGCTTTCACTTTGTACACAACGAATGACATCAAAAACATCCTTCTGAATCAAAAGACGGTGATGATTCCCCGTAAAATAGGCAGTCATTATCTCTCAAAAGAAAAGCCCACTGAGTAAAAACCTATGAAGGAGACTTAAAAAAAACTAGGGCATCCCGCTGACTGTAGTCTCAAAACAAAAACAGTCAGGTAAAAATTAGAGATAATAAATAAAAAAAGGAGATCGTTACAGATCCTCAACAATAGAAAAATGTTGCAAAAATGACCTCCTTCTCAAATAAACATCCAGTGTCTAAACCATCACCAAAATATCATTACAGATTCTAGTGGGAGATAAATGCACAATTAACCGAGTATAGGGCTGAAGAACATCATGAAGAACGGATGGGTACAAATAAAATTAGAGCCTTATCCTTTGTTTCTTAAACCATGAACCAGGCCATTTTACAACCATTAAAAGTCCTAATTGAAGCATAGGTTAGTTCGAAAGCATAATTGTTACAAAAGGTATCCTGATTCCTGTAAGGCTTACTGTAACTCCTGAGTTAAAGTCATATTCTTACAAAATTTTGTTTCTTGTTGAAAAATGAAATTTTTCAGAAAATTTCAAGACAAACATAAACTTTGCATTGTTTGAATACACTGTTTGCATATGGCCAATTGTTCGACAATGGAGAAATTTGCACGGAGAATATCCAATTAACCGAAATTCTCTCAATAAACAGAATCACTTCAAATGGCAAGACACTTCCAATGACAAATCTTCCATAATCAAGGGGCATGACAAGTTATTGTCCAACTCATTTGTGGCAGTTAAGTCGAGATTTAAAGAATCTCTCAAAAGTGTTGAATAGCCAGGGGTAGATCCCCATATGAATCACTTGGGGCATGTTACATTGATCAGGAGTTCCAGCAAAAAACCACTTTGAAATTTGATCAAAATCTCTGGTATCATCAAATTGCTTATATGCGCCAATAGTATCAGATGGTGTCAGTATCATGTCTTCGAATCCTTCCATGAGAGTTCTTAGAAAAATACTGATGAAGGTCAAAGACTATCAGAAAATTGATCAAAAACTTTCTGGCATCATCAAATTTCTTACTTGTGCCAGTAGTATCATATGGTGTCAGTATCATTTCTTCGGATTCGTCCATGACAGTTTTTAGAAAAAAAAATACTGAGGAAGGTCAAGACTACCAGAAATTTGATCAGGGGCAGCAGACTAATCCCAGGGGCAAATGGGATCCCACATATGAAAATTCACGTGCGATCAAGAAAACATTTCCTGGCATGACTACAACACTTACTACCATAGACAGTGACAATTATCCACAACCTATGAACGCAGACATAGTCGAAAGATACTACGCATAAAATAAACCCGCCAGGTTGACTGGCCTAGGAAAAAATAAGGGCATCCCGGCGAACCAAAAGGGTTCATGCAAAAATTAGGGATATATATACATAAAGATGGTACACCCAGAAAGTCGAAAACCTGAAAAGGCGGCTTGGGAAAAAAAGGGTATCCCGGTGGACTAAAAGTCTGAAAAGAAGGTCCAGGCAAAAGTTAGGGATTAAAGCGTACGACTATGTACCGTCATCTCATCACTTGTCTATCAGTAAAAGACTTATCACCCTGACCAGCATTTACCAAGGGCTCTAGGAGATAGGACAATATTCAAGTCATCCCAACAGAATCATTTTCACCAATTCATCTTCAATGAATATACATTCCCCACGGAGTACTAATTAATATATCTCTTGGAAATTCTCTTCCCCAACTGAGTTTGGTCCTCAAAAACTGAAAAAGAAATCTTGCAGAGTTCTTCTCTTTAGCAAACTCAATTTCCCCAAGAGAGTTGGGTTTCTCAGAAGAGCACTTCTCCCCCAACAAGGTTTATTTCCCCAACAACCTACAAATTCTCCAACTAATCACTGACAAAATTCTTCTCCCCAGTAAAGTTGCCACTATCCCCAGAGACTTACTGCAAAACCTGGAATCAAACCTGATGTCAATTAAGAATTATCCTCTCTAGACGAGTCATAAGTTTAACCATCTCTTTCATCTCTAATCAGGGTATATAAGAAATAAATTCCAAGTAGAGCAACAAACGACCAATGTTCCTAAACTCTACTTCCCAAATAGAAATTGATACATCCCTTGCAGAGTTTCATCAAATGAGAAAATAGGAATCCCCGGCGGAAGCATTCCATAAAAGATTAAATATACACATACTCTTCATCCTCAACATTAGTTAAGGATTTATTTTCCCAGACGAAGATACTGCATGGGCTTACAAATGCATTTCAAATACATTTTACATTCATACATCATAACATATGCATACGAAACAAATATAGCACAATCTCATTTATTTTAAGAACATCATTACACAATGCATTTCATATATCTTGACATTGCATACAGCTAACTCTTTACCTTTTCAGGAAATACCAGTCAAACATATGCATATCATCAACAACTTTCAAAACAGTTCCAGATTAATTCCTGAAACAAGACATTGGAACTATTTGTGGATAACTAAACAGGACAGGGTGACTGTTTACAAAGACAAAAAAAAACATCTTATGGCTCAATTTAAATCTACCAAATATTTATCCTGATACTTCTTCCAGTAAATACTTTTTTCTGGATCACATTAAATTGACCAAAGATTTATTCTCATACTTCTCCCAGTTAAAGACAGACAAAAACATCTGCTGGCTCAGATTAAATCGACTAAAGATTTATTCTGATACTTCTTCCAGTAGATATTTTTTTGGATAAGATTAAATCGACCAAAGATTTATTCTGATACTTCTCCCAGTTAAAGACAGACAAAAACATCTTCTGGCTCAGTTTAAATCGACCAAAGATTTATCCTGATACTTCTTCCAGTAGATACCTTTTTTGGCTCAGATTAAATCGACCAAATATTTATTCTGATACTTCTCCCAGTTAAATATAGACAAAAACATCTTCTGGATCAGTTTAAATCGACCAAAGATTTATTATGATACTTCTTCCAGTAGATACTTTTTCTGGCTCAGATTAAATTGACCAATGATTTATTCTGATACTTCTCCCAGTTAAAGACAGACAAAAACATCTTCTGGCTCAGTTTAAATCGACCAAAGATTTATCCTGATAATTCTTCCAGTAGATACCTTTTCTGGCTCAGATTAAATCGACCAAATATTTATTCTGATACTTCTCCCAGTTAAAGATAGACAAAAACATCTTCTAGTTCAGTTTAAATTGACCAAAGATTTATCCTGATACTTCTTCCAGTAGATACTTTTTCTGGCTCAAATTAAATTGACCAAATATTTATTCTGATACTTCTCCCAGTTAAAGATAGACAAAAACATCTTATGGCTCAGTTTAAATCGACCAAAGATTTATCCTGATACTTCTTCCAGTAGATACTTTTTCTGGCTCAGATTAAATTGACCAATGATTTATTCTGATACTTCTCCCAATTAAAGACAAACAAAAACATCTTCTGGTTCAGTTTAAATCGACCAAAGATTTATCCTGATACTTCTTCCAGTAGATACTTTTTCTGGCTCAGATTAAATCGACCAAATATTTATTCTGATACTTCTCCCAGTTAAAGACAAACAAAAACATCTGCTAGCTCAGATTAAATCGACTAAAGATTTATTCTGATACTTATTCCAGTAGATACTTTTTCTGGCTCAGATTAAATCGACCAAAGATTTATTCTGATGCTTCTCCCAGCTAAAGACAGACAAAAACATCTTATGGCTCAGTTTAAATCGACCAAAGATTTATCCCGATACCTCTTCCAGTAGATACTTTTTATGGCTCAGATTAAATCGACCAAAGATTTATTCTGATACATCTCCTAGTTAAAGGCAAACATAGACTTAGTCGAATGTTCCTATCAACAATTACTTTAGATGGCATCTATAAGCCCATCTTCGACGACCCTCTATCACCTCTAGATGACATCTATAAGCCCATCTCCAACAATATTCAGTCACTCTCCAAATGGCATCTTTAATCCCATTCTCGATATAATCAACCAACAACGTTACTTCTTGCACACGCGAGTGCAAATTTCTAGGAACTTAAGTGTTCAATCATCTTCTACCTTCAAGTCACGAATGGTGGACACGCCAGTCTAACTTTTCAGGTTTAAGTAGATTGAACATGGGCAGTTGTTGTACCCCAAAATTTGCCCTCTTCATTTTACCTTACATGGCTTGTGATTCACCATATGCATTCATGCACTTAGACAGGATCAAGGTCTTATTCAAGCAGTAGAGTTTGATTGTGTTGACAATCATTCCAAGATAGATCTCATATTCTATTTCTTATATTGGTTCAAACCACTAAGGCCTCTAAGGTTTTGTGGCATCTCAAGTTGAGTCCTTGTGTCATCAGAGAATTTAAATTTGCAAGGGTTTTAAAGGTGTGAGGAATTAAGATATGAGATTATTGAAGACTTTCTCTTTCATTAAGCTACAAGGTTTTCATCTTCAAGCTTCTTTCAAAAGACTCAAGGTTTTATTTTCACCTTCAAGACCAGGGCATTATTTTTGAAGTGGAGTGAATACAGAGCATGATGCAAGAGATGAGATTGTAGATTCATATTGTGATCAAGACAGATTTGTTGTTTCAATTGCAAGAAATCTTGGATTTTGAGAATACAAAGGTAAGGGTTCATGAGGATTTAAATTTGTGAATGAGGTTTGCAACTGGAGATTCGTTTGATCTTATTTCATTAAGTTTAAATTCCAACTCAAGTGTTCAAGGCATTCTTTCATGATTCAAAATCCATATCATTACTTCATCATCCATTTTTCAAATTTATCCAAAACAAAATCTTGTAAAAGTTCATCTTTCGTCATTATCACTTGACCAAAGTTAACAAGATTTCAATCTTCATTCCAATTACTTATTCTCCATTCAAACAGTCTCTACAAGTTTCATATTTTTTTCAAACATCATTCATTCGAATTCAACATATTTACAAAGTCATAATCATTAAAATTCCAACAATCATTGTTCAAGATCACCATTCTCCAAATTCAAACCTCTAAGTTCATAATAATTACAACATCAAGGTCAAATTTTAAAGTACAAGTTTTTCTTACAAAAATAAATAAAAAACTTTCTACATCCTAAGTTGTCCTATGAGACTCTATTCTTCATTTCTTCAAGTTTCTTCTCCAAGATTATTTATCCATCAATCTTCATATTTCCCTCCAACCTTCTCCAAGACATGTCACAGCTTCCCTTTGTTGTTCCCCAAAATTTTCCCTCACACTTATCCAACATTTTCTCACAAAGATCTCTTTTGGTTCAAGATTACACAAGGGTTGATCAACTCAAGACACCTCCTTAAGTACTGATGACCAAAATTAGGGTTTGAGATTGCACAAGGATAATTGAACTTTAAATGCTTCATGTTACTTTAATGGATCATTTTGGACCCCCAATATTACTTATGTCAAGTTTCAAGCCTTGGATCACACTTTTGCTCAATCAATTGAGCAGTTGACCTAAAAATTAGCTGTATTGGGGGAAAAGTCAACTGTATCCAATTTACAGATAACTTCATAATTTTTGATCCACATCAACATTATAAACTCATATGTATCATTTTATCAAGTTTGGACCATAATTCCTCAAGAATTTTGATCAAATCATCAAAAGGGCAAAATAGTCAAAATTAAGGTTTTGATTGAGGAAAGGTGTTGTACCCCAAAATTTTCCCTCTCATTTACCAAGACTTTTCTCACAAGATTTCTTTGATTCAAGACTGGATTAGGGTTTGGTCAGCTCAAGACATTTCATCATGCATTGATGACCCAAAATTAGGATTTGATATTGCACAAGGATTTTTGGACTATCAATGCTTCATGTGACTTTCAAACATTATTATGGATCCCTAAGATCACTCAGGACAAGTTTCAAGCTTTGAACCACATTTTTGATAAGTCAATTGGACAATTGACCTAAGAATCAGCTGTATTGGGGAAAAAGTCAACCATGGCCAATTTACAGTCAAACTTCATAATTTTTTATCCACATAAACATTTTAGACTTATATGTATCATTTGATCAAGTTTGGATCATAATTCCTCAAAAAATTGGATCAAATCATCAAAAGGGCAAAATGGTCAAAAATTAGGGTTTTGCCTGAGGAAGGGCAATTTCTGTTTTTTGACCTAGCAAATGACCAATTGAGTTAAAACATGATTTCAAGGATTCAATTGCATCATCTTGATCTAATAGCATGGTTCAAAATATTGCAATTTCATTGGATTGACAGATGAAATTTACAGTCAACTAATCAAAAGTCAACTGTACACTGAAAAGTCAAACTTTGACTTTTTGGTCAAAATCAAGTGCCAAGGGTCACAATTCATCAAAACATGTCAAAGTGTGAAACTTGTTCATCAAGAAATCCAAGTTTGAAGATTAGGGTTTAAATTTGAAAATTTTCTTAACTTAGAAAATTTTCTAAGTATAGAAAATTTCTTATTTTTTCTCAACTTTAGGCAATTTTTTCACCATGATGCATGATGATTCAAAGAAAGTTCCTAAAATGAAAGTTGTAGACCTCCATGAAATCTACAAATTTGATTCACACACTTTTCCCTAAAGATGCTTAGATCTCAAGATATAAATTTATGAATAAATGCTCATGATCTAAAATAACTTAGTGAAATTTTGCCCTAATTTAGGCAGGTTTTGGACCCAACTTCATGGTAATTTTTAACCTAGTTCCAAGAGGTATCTTGAAATACATTTCAAAGATGAGTTATATAGCACATTGCAATATTTCCAAAATGTCCAAGAACTCTTCAAGATCATTTTTGAGTAAGGAGAATCGAAGAGATGAAGTTGGCAATTTCTCACTTTTGGTTCAAGCCATTTCATAAAGAACAAAGTTCCAATCAGTACCTATGCTGCCTAATCCATGCTTTACAGGTCCCAAACTTGTTTCTTACTCCTTAATTTAATGCTTACTCAGTTGACAAAGCTTTGATCCAAGCCTTAGAGCCATTACCCAAGTTGTAATTTCATAAATGACACAAAGTGACCATTGCCATTTTGAAAAAGCTCAACTTTTGCCACTTTCAATTCTTGAGCATTGAACCTGTCTCCATTGCACATATAAGTCTTACAGGCCTAAAGAAAATTGTACAAGTATGTACCAACCCTAAGAAAGCCAGTACAAGCATGATAAGCCTTGTCTCTTCACTTTGCTTCAAAAGCAAGAAAGTGTACCAAAAGCCTATAACTTGCAAATCTGTGGCAGAGCTGACTTAGGACCTTCTCCATACTAATATACAAACACAACACAACACAAGACACGATTACTAGAAGCCTGAAGCAGTCCCAAACTCAAAAACACTAGAAAACTGTCAAGACTTGCAGTTTTTGCATAAGCATACAATCTCCCATTTGGCTCGTGCGTTTCAAGTCTTAATCATCAGAACACCTTACCTACTTGATATCTAACTGATCCAGACCCCCATCCCTGTAATGTAACCCCTTCCCCATCATCTTCCATTATTACTTTCAAAGCTTGCAGGTTGACTTGGCCAAAGAGTTTCAGACATTTTCAAAGCAAGGAAAGGGTTGGAATACACTCAGGGAGGTTCAAGGAAGCTCAAGCAAGCATCAGGCCTCCATCAAATTCACTCCAACTCCATCCACGATTTCAACTTAAGGAGGTAAAATCTCAACTTCTATCTCCTTGTATAGCCAACCATTGGCCATGATTTATGAATAAACAATGTAGTCCTTATTGCAACAAAGTTGTACATACATTTATCTTGCATTTTATTTGGCCTGAATTGAGAGAATTTTAAACTTGAAGATTCTGAAAAATTTAGGTTTAAATTTAGGGCTTTTAAAATTCATCTTGATCTTTGATTGTTAGTTTACATAACTTATATGGTTAGAATCGTGAGACCAAATGCTACAGTTTTCATGTTATGAGTTTTCATTTTCATGGAGAGATAAACAAGTTACAAGACATCTGGCCAGCTTGGGGAAGAAGATGAAGTACATGGCAAGGAATTTGGTCATGTTATGTTATTTTTATTTCACTTAAATCAACAGATGTATAGCCACCCCAGTGGCAAGGTAGCGCGCTGGTGAGACCCATGTCCTGGGTTCGAACCTTGGCGCTACCTTTTGTTTTTTCACATTTTTTCCACTTTCACTTTTGGCTTTTTGCAGGTTTGGGCCTCCACGTTGGGCTTAGCTGTTTTTTCTAACTTTCACCACTGGATTATTCAGAACACCCCCCTTGCCCAACTATTTTTGTATTTTTATTTTATTTGTATTATTTTCATTTTAGTTTATTAAATATTTTCTTTAATGCAAAAAAAATCCTAAAAATATAAATTTGATAATATTGCATTTTTATTTTATTTTAGTTTATTTTTCACATGAAAATATATTTTATCTTCAATATATATTATTTGTTTTTCTTAATAAACTTGTAAATTATAATTAAATTATATTTAGTTTAATTTATTTATTTCCTTTTCATCCCATACTTATATATATATATATATATATATATATATATATATATATATATATATATATATATATATATATATATATATATATATATATATTTGCATATATAAAAAACTTTATATTTTTTTATACAATATTATTTATTATTTTAACATAAAAAATACATAAAAAATAGTACATAAGAACTTTATTTTCTTTTAAAATAGAAATTAGGGTTAACCTTTCTTTCAAGAATTAATTTCTTTTCCTTACATTTTTAGGTTTAAATTTCTTTTCACATAAAAACAAAACAAAATCTTTTTCTTGCATGTACATAGTATTGCATATTTAAATATTGTATATTATTTATTCTAATATTCGTACAAATTCGATTTGGTTGTAATAATTTATTTAGGTTTACATTCTTGTAAATCCCCATTTAAATTTGTATTCTCCCCTCCCATAAAATTGTTGTAATAGCTTAGTAATCTTTACATTACGCAATTTACCGCTTTACATACCATGATTAGTAATTCGGGTTTGTATGGTAAGATCAAAACAAAGCAAAGTAGAAAACACTAAATACAAGATAAAAGCATGAAAATAACACCCTTGCACACAAGCATCCTTAGGGTTTCTCCACTTGGTTTCCTTATATAAAATAGCCATATTATGCATGCGAAGTATCTTGGCAAAACAAACCAACATAAGATCATAGTCCCTCGATGACACTATTCAAGGTTGCCTTACAAAAATGATCTTGGTCCCTCAAAATGCTAAGATACTTTGCAAACATTGCTAATCATGGTTATACGATGACCCATGCCCGTCTCGTTTACATCCAAAGATAGGGTTGCTTACCAAATAAATGGTAAGACAACAATGTCAAAGGAATAGAAAATGCACAAGAAAGACATTTGAGTAGGTAGATTACTTCTAGTTACTTGCTCTAATTTCAAACAACTACCCTTGCTAATTTCAAAACAAACACACACATTTCAAAACATCTTACAAACATTGAAAACATTTTCAAAAAGACAAACATCTTTGTATACATTCTTACGAACGAGAATCATTACAAAGATTTCCTAAACGAATGGCCTCTTTTACAAAATACTTTCAAAACCACACCAAACACATTTTTCAAACAACAAAAGCAAGTGATCTAGAAAGTAACTAAGAGCCCATGGAAAACCATGGATGAAAAGGGTGCTAATACCTTCCCTTTTCATAATCTACCCCCCGAACTCAAGAAAACATCTCAAAGGTCTTTCCTATGCTTTTTCACCTTTCCTTTTGGATAAAAGAAATGTCGGTGGCGACTCTTGCTAACCGCAACATTTGCGATAAAACAAAAAACCCTCAAGTCAGTTCTCCAACCGTATCATAGAACTGGAGACTCTGTTGGGGAAGATTATAAAAGTGGGGTTACCTTAGGGCTAGATCACATTTATTTGCTTACATTGTTTGACTTGTTTGCTTTACATTATGGTTCTTTGTTTGGGTTTGAATCCTCCACCCGGATTTAGGAAACATTATAGGTAAATAGCAGTACGTTATGGAAACTATGCGGGGTATACCGACATGGTCTAAGCAATAGCTATGTTAGTGTGACATATTTGTGGGTACCAGTAGCCTTTGAGTTAATCAAAGAGAACACAGGGTCACTGAGTGATGTCATGAAGCACTAATGAACTTATAGAACCCTTTACTTGACTAATTTGGCCTTTAGGATGTAGTGAGATGACCAGCTTTGGTGCAGTCTGAAGTTGGTAGATACTCGATACTACACTCATTGAGGTTTGGTTTCTTGGGATATTTCGGTCGCCATTAAAGAGGCTTGAGCTAAAACAATGACCAAGGAAACAATCCAGTGATATTGAGCTCCTTAGAACCCGGTTACTATTACTAGGACATGTTTGAGCCAACTAAACTTCAAGAGGGGACTTACCTATAAAGCCCCATGCAAGCCTAAACTAAGAACTTGTTTGTTTTGCTTGTATATACATACTTGTACATAACATCATGGACATCATATGCATTCACTAACCATTTCAAGGATTTTGGAGATTCATTTTTTTTCTTGTTTTGTAGGATATGGATTCACTTCGCAGGAAAACTATCCAAATCAACCTTTTAAGAATTCCTCCACAACTCAAGGAGTTAGCTTCAAGGATCCCTGAGAACTCTCCATTCACCGAGAGGCATGGTAGTCTACTAAATTTGGTCACCTCCAACACAGAGGAGGTTATGATGAAGGTGCTCTTCCAGTTCTTTGACCCTTTGCATAATTGCTTCACATTCCCCGACTATCAGCTTGTGCCCACTTTGGAAGAATTATCTCAACTCTTGAGGATTCCCATTCTCAATCAACTACCTTTCAACGGTACGGAGAGAGATCCAAAGCCAGAAGAGATTGCTCAAGCTCTGCACTTGCACTCGTCTGATGTCACAACTCCTTGGGAAACTAGAAGTGGTGTGAAAGGCTTCTTAGCAAAGTTTCTGTTTGAGAAGGCCCAAAGCTATTGGAATTCCTCAGACTTGCAAGAATTTGAGGAAATTGTGTCTCTTATTATCTATGGGATGGTCTTGTTCCCCAATCCTGACCAACTCATAGATGTGAGTGCCGTCAAAATATTCATATCATGCAATCCGGTGCCTACATTACTAGGGGATATCCTGCACTCTTTTCACACTCGCACAATGAGGAAAAGAGGTGTCCTTATGTGTTGCACTCCTCTCCTGGAAAGATGGTTTATTTCTCATCTTCCCCAATCAGTCTTAAAGAATGATCAAGGATTAAGGTGGTCACAAAGGTTAATGACGCTCAAACATTCAGATATTCATTGGTGCTCTCGATCCAAAGAGAATGTTATCATTGTTGACTGTTGTGGGGAATTTCCTAATGTACCTCTACTTGGCATTAGAGGAGGCATCACCTATAACCCATGTTTATCTCTAAGACAGTTTGGTTATACCCGAAGGGATGACCCACATGAGATGTTGATTCAAGGCTTGGTATTCGACTACGACAACGACGATCAAGGTCTCCGCCAGAGATTCATCCGAGCTTGGAGGATACTAAACAAGGTGGATAGCAAGACTTTGGGACACAAGAATTCCATCCCCCTTGAGCCTTAAATCAAGTGGGTATGAACCCGCTCTCAAAATCTTATGATGCCTTATCCTTCCATTCTCCCGGTGATCATCGAGCCTGTTAAGGAAGGAGAAGTTCCATACACTATCCTACATCATGACATGCCCACATCTCTTGAAGACCTACAAAGGGATTGGATACAACTCAAAGGAGAGCGAGATACTTTCGAAGCCCAATTCTACACAAGCGAGAAGAAGATTTTGGAACTCACTAGGCTACTTCATGAGGAGCAGACTCTAAATGCCTACATAGCACCAAAGAGGATACACACTACTTTTTTATCTTAGAGTTTTGTATTATTTATCCCAAGGGGCATTGATGTACTTAAACTCTACTTTATTAATATAACATGTGTTTATTTTTGTTTAAAATGAACTTGAATTTTTTTTAAATCCTTGAAAGCATTGCATGTATACATATCATTCATCATAACATAAACAGGTCTTTTGCAACGAGTTTCCTCATCTCTCTACTGTTTATTTCAGTAAGATGGATCTCGAACAGACATTCAAAGATCTTCAAGCTCAAAACATGCAGTTTCAACTTTTACTCACGACCCTGGCCAAAGGACAAGAAGTGCTGAAGACTCTGTTGGCCAAAGAGAAAAAGAAGAAAGAGAAGAAACCAACTGGTGTTGTAATCATGGGGAGAAGGTTTCAAGGACAAACTAGAAGAACCTTGAATTTCGCAGCAACATCTGATGAAGGAGAAGGGAAAGGAAAAGAAACAACAATTTCTTCAGAATCTGAAGAGGAGGAAGAAGAGGAAGACTACTCTGAGGAACAATACCCCCGGCTGATGATAAGTACAAACATCTTGAAGAGCGTTTGAGCGCTATGGAAATACAAAGGGTACCAGGTCTAGACTTTGAAGAATTTTGGCTAGTATCGGGGATTGTGATCCCACCAAAGTTCAAAGTGCAGTTGTTTGCAAAATATGATGGGGTGTCATGTCATAAAATGCACCTCCGATCATACGTGAGAAAGATTCAGCCGCACTCTGCCGATAAAGACCCGTGGGTGCATTTTTTCCAGGATAGTTTATCCGGAACACAACTCGATTGGTTTTACCAATTAGAAAGGGCCGACGTCCACAAATGGGAAGACCTTGCCGTAACTTTCTATAAACAATACCAGTATAATGCAGATTTGGCACCTACCCGTACTCAACTTCAGAGTATGGCTATGGCTTTAAATGAGGGTTTCAAAGATTACGCGCAAAAATGGAGAGATTTAGCTGGAAGAGTGCAACCCCCTCTGTCTGAAAGGGAGTTGGTGGATATGTTCTTAGGCACTCTATGAGGCCCTTTCTTTAACCATTTGATTGGGAGCTCATCTTCTGGGTTTACTGAGTTAATACTAACCAGAGAGAGGGTGGAAGCTGGCATAAAAAGTGGAAAGATTTAGAAGGATTCATCTGCCTCTATAGCTGTGAGAAAGCCTTTCACCGGAAAGAAGGAGGTATCTGCTGTTTATCCATAAAGGAACCAAGGGAGAGCTGAGTGCCGACCAATGGTAGGGGCCATTATGATCCCAAAGCCTACATCTGATCAAACAAGAAGTAACCAACCGAGGGTGGAAAGGCCAGTTCGACAATTCACCAGAATTAATATGACTCTAGCCCAGGTTTTACCATATCTTCTAAAATCTAATCTGGAAACTTTAAAAGAAGCTCCAAAGAATCCCAACACTGCGTCCCCTTATTATCACCCAAATCCTAGATGCGCATATCATTCCGAAAGTCCAGGTTACAACACTAACAACTGTTGGGCCTTGAAAAACAAAATTCAAGACCTTATAGATGCAAAAGAGATTGAGTTTGATGCGCCCGAGAAACCAAACACCATTTCTGCTCCTATGCCTAGGCATGGTCATAACACCAATGCTATCGAAGAAGGTTTGTTTGTTACCACAGTTGATGAACTCTTGACTCCGCTCCCAATCATTAAGATAAACTTGTTGAAAGCTGGTGTATTCCCAGGTTGTAATGAAGACTTCCATCTTTGCTTATCCTCACCAACTATTTTCCCTTTGTTGAAGACAGGCGTTCAACGCTTGATAGACGACCAAGAGATTCTGTTTGAAAATGCTCCTGTTTCACCTGTTCCTGTTGAAGACATTTCAATTATAACCATCTCCTCCAATCCTTCCAGGGTCCCCAAAAGACCCGTTAGGATTACATCGGTTCCAAAAACTACGGCTCTTATAATCACAATGCCCGGGCCGGTCCCGTATGAATCAGACAAAACAATATCGTTGAATTATGATGGAGACATCTACTACCATGGTATCAAACAAGATAGGATGGCCGCCAAAGAAATGAGCTCCGAAGAAGAAGACTCCGACATTAGCAATATTGCCGGAACCATTAAGATTACCCGTAGTGGTAGAATCTTCTCTCCAGAAATTGCCCCTCCAAAGGCAGCTTTTGGACCCGTGGCTGTTCCAAAGGTTACCTCCATACCAATAATCATATCTGCAAGTGCTCCTACTGGCAAAGATGACACAACCCCTGCTGTTATCCCTACCAACACTTCTACTTCTAAAATTCGAGGAAAAAGTATTCAAGAAGAGCCTGTCCGGACGAAGGCTCAACCACTGACTATCCCCGAAACCTCTAAGAAGGAAATGGAGGAGATCCTGAGGATAATAAAGAAGAGTGACTACGACGTGGTTGAACAGTTGGGACAAACTCCCTCCAAGATCTCCATGCTAGCATTGTTGTTGTATTCTGAGGCACATGCGAAAGCTTTGGTGAAGTTTCTGAAGACAACCCATGTGCCACAAGAGACGCCTGCTGACCAATTCCAAGATTGTGTGGCTAGTTTGACGGTTGATAATGGCCTAGGCTTCTCTGATGGTTATTTGACACCAAGAGGGAGAAAGCACAACGAGGCATTACATGTCTCTGTGGAGTGTAGAGGAACAACTCTGGCCCATGTCTTGGTGGACACTGGCTCATCTTTGAACGATTTACCAAAGAAAGCTCTCGACAGATTCGATTGTGAAGGACTGACATTGAAACCCAGTAACATAGTTGTGAGAGCATTTGGTGGCTCAAAGAGGATGGTCCATAGGGAGGTGGACATCCCCATAAAGGTGGGAACTCAGACTTTCAATTCAACTTTCTATGTAATGAACATATGCCCCTCTTACTCCTGTCTGCTAGGATGGCCCTGGATCCATAATGCCGGTGCCGTCACCTCTACACTACACCAGATGCTGAAATACCCGGTCCATGGAAAGATTATCACCGTCCACGGAGAGGAAGAGTACATGATTAGCCACCTAAATTATTTCTGGTATGTGGAGTTGGATGGTGAGTTCATTGAAACTCCTTTTCAACATTTCGAAGAAGTCTCTCAAGAGGTAGCAGTAACCAAGACGGTATCCCAGATCCCCAAGATCACAAGACCTCCGCTTTGGATGTCATCCCTAAAGGACGCCAAGGCGGTAGTAGAGGAGGGTGGATGCACCATCTGGGGGAAACTTCCAGACATTTCGTATAAATCTGACAAGTTTGGCTTAGGGTTTACTTCAAATGCTCAGAAGGTTGTGCGCCGTGCTGGAGGGCCACCTTTAAAGATTAGTAACCGAGAGGTCAATGCAGTGGAAGATGGTGAAGAAGATGGCAGCTTGGAGGATTGGATATTTCCTACTGTCAATGGAGGACTTCGCAATTGGGAAGCCAGAGACTTTGTCCCAATAACTTTCCTCTCTCAGTAATTTATCTTTTACATTTCTGTTGGACTTGTAATATTCACGAACAATTCACACATTTAAAACCTTGTGTCTTACCTGAGGCGCAATGGTCCATTTGTAAGGGTTTTTATTTCATTTTCATATGACATTCAATGAATCATGGACGTTTTTTTTTCCATATACAAACCTTTTGTGCTCATTGTCTTTCTTTTACATTTTATTGTTTAAAGATGGCTATACCCTTACACACACCCACACTCACAAATGCAGGTACCCCTTCATTCCGGATCCCGTGGGTAACGATACTGCTATGGCCTTTAGTGACTCTGAAGATCTAATCTACCAAGCCAAAGACGGAAGTGAGGAAGATTGTGAAGTACCAGGGGAATTGGCTAGACTACTACAACGAGAGGAAAGAGCTATTCAGCCTCATGAGGAACCGGTGGATACAATCAACTTGGGTACCGAGGAGGATAAAAAGGAAATCAAGGTGGGTGCCAATCTAGAGCCGAGTGTCAAGGAGTGTCTAATTCAGCTATTGCATGATTATGTTGAGATCTTTGCCTGGTCATACGAAGACATGCCAGGACTTGATATAAACATCGTGGTACATCGTCTACCCACAAGAGAATACTTTCCACCAGTAAAAAAAGTCTGCCGCACGAGACCTGACATGTCAGAGAAGATCAAAGCGGAAGTCATGAAACAATTCAATGATGGATTCTTGGCTATCACTTCCTATCCTCAATGGGTTGCCAACATTGTTCCCGTGCCTAAAAAGGACGGCAAAGTACGAATGTGCGTGGATTATATGGATTTAAATAGGGCCAACCCTAAAGATGATTTTCCACTTCCCCACATCGATATCTTGGTTGACAATACGACCCAGCACAAAGTATTTTCCTTCATGGACGGATTCTCAGGCTCTAACCAAATTAAAATGGCACCTGAGGACATAGAGAAAACCGCATTTGTCACACAGTGGGGCACATTCCTCTACAAAGTGATGCCATTCAGACTGAAGAATGCTGGGGAAACCTATCAACGCACCATGGTAGCTTTGTTTCATGATATGATACATCATGAGATAGAAGTCTATGTAGATGACATGATAGCCTGATCACAAACTGAAGAGGAGCACCTTGATCATTTGCAAAAGTTGTTTGAGAGATTGAAGGAGTATAAACTAAGGTTGAATCCAAACAAGTGCATGTTCGGAGTGCGGTCCGGTAAACTCCTAGGCTTTGTTGTCAGCAACAAAGGCATTGAGGTTGATCCTACCAAGGTTAAAATGATACAAGAAATGCCTGCTCCTCGTACTGAGAAGGAAGTCAGAGGATTCTTGGGACGCTTGAACTATATTGCCAGATTCATTTCTCACCTGATAGCTACTTGTGAGCCAGTCTTCAAACTATTGAAGAAAGATCAAGTAGTCAGATGGAATGATGAATGCCATATTGCTTTTGACAAGATCAAAGAGTACTTACAAGAGCCTCCTGTTTTGATGCCACCAGTCGAGGGAAGACCACTGATCATGTGTCTGACCGTTTTAGAGAACTCAATGGGGTGTGTATTAGGGCAGCATGACGAGTCTGACCGAAAAGAGCACGCTATTTACTACCTGAGCAAAAAGTTTACCGACTGTGAAACCAGATATTCATTGCTCGAGAAAACTTGCTGCGCTCTGGCATGGGCTGCTCGCCGGCTAAGACAATATATGTTGACTCATACTACTTTGTTGATATCTAAGATGGATCCGATAAAGTACATCTTCGAAAAGCCTGTTATGTCTGGGAGGATAGCTAGATGGAAAATGATCCTAACAGAATATGACATACAATACACTACCCAGAAAGCTATAAAGGGCAGTGTGCTAGCTGATTATCTTGCTCATCAAGCTATAGAAGATTACCAGTCCATGAAATTTGAATTCCTGGATGAAGACATCATGACATTAGACAACTATGAAGAAATCAGACCATATGACGGACCTGAACAAGGATCCCGATGAACCCTGTTCTTTGATGGGGCATCCAATGCACTTGGTAATGGTATCGATGCTGTACTCATATCTCCGAAAGGGTGTCATACTCCCTTTACTTCCAGACTTTGCTTCAACTGTACGAACAACATGGCGGAATACGAAGCATGCATCTTTGGTATCAAGGCTGCCATAGACTTGGGAATCAAATCTTTAGATGTGTTTGGAGATTCAACTTTGGCCGTTGGTCATATCAAAGGAGAATGGGATACTAAGCACCCAAACCTTATCCCTTACAAAGAACATGTTTTGACATTGCTACCACATTTTGAGCAGATTACCTTCGAGCATTTCCCGCGAGAAGAAAATCAGCTAGCAGATGCCCTAGCCACAATGTCATCTATGTTTAAACTTAATTGGGATAACGAGGCTCCCCAGATCACCATCGAACAAATGGATGAACTGACCCACTGTCACGAGATTAATACTGAAGAAGTAGTGGACCAACCTTGGTTTCATGAAGTCAAGAGGTATCTCGAGGCTCAAGAATATCCAGAAGGAGCTTCAATCAATGACAAAAAGTTCCTAAGGAGACTCTCTGCTAAGTTCTTTTTGAGTAATGGCATCCTATACAAATGCAATCATGACTCCATTCTGCTCCGGTGTATGGATACGATTGAGGCTGAAAAGATCATGGCTGAATTACATGAAGGTACTTTTGGCACTCACTCCAGTGGGCATACGATGTCGAAGAAAATCCTACGGGAAGGCTATTATTGGTCTACCATGGAAGCAGACTGCTATCAACACTCTCAGACCAGTCATAAGTGTCAAATTTATGCTGACAAGGTGCACGTACCTCCGATTCCTATGAATGTCTTGACGACTCCTTGGCCCTTTGCTATGTGGGGAATCGATATGATTGGGGAGATCAAGCCTACAGCCTCCAATGGACACCGCTTCATTCTAGTGGCCATTGACTATTTTACAAAGTGAGTCGAAGCAGCTTCCTTTGCATCCTTTACTAAGAATGTTGTTGCCCGCTTCATCAAGCAGAATCTCATTTGCCGGTACGGTATCCTAGAAAGGATCATCACTGATAATGGTATAAACCTTAACAATACTATGATCACAACCTTGTGCGAGCAGTTCAAGATTCAGCATCACAATTCTTCCCCCTATCGCCCAAAGATGAATGGTGTCGTCGAAGCTGCAAATAAAAACATTAAAAAGATCATATAGAAAATGACAGTCACATACAAGGACTGGCATGAGATGCTACCATTTTCTCTCCACGGGTATCGTACCATGACTCGCACATCAAATGGGGCAACACCCTATTCTTTGGTTTATGGCATGGAGACTGTCTTGCCTATTGAGGTTCAGATCCCCTCTTTGAGAATTATGAAGGATGCAGGCTTAAATGAGGATGATTGGATCCAGACTCGACTAGATCAATTGAACTTAATTGATGAAAAGAGACGTACCGCTGTTTGCCATGGTCAGATGTATCAAAAACAGATGATCAAGGCTTTCAACAAGAAAGTCAGATGCCAAGTATATCAAGTTGGAGATCTAGTGATCAAACACATCATCTTACCACAAAGTGATCCCAGGGGCAAATGGACTCCTACCTATGAAGGACAATTTGTAATCAAGAACATATTCTCCGGTGGGGCAATGATCCTAACCACCATGGACGACGATGACCTGCCACACCCTGCGAACGCGAACATAGTCAAAATATACTACGCATAAGAGACCCACTAGGTTGACACACCTAGGAAAAGAAAAGGGCATCCCGACGAACCAAAAAGGTTCGAGAAAAAATTAGGGATAAAATAAAAAAAATCAGTACACCCGGCAAGTTGAAAACCCGAAAGGGCAACTTGGGCAAAAAAGGGTTTCCCGATGGACTAAAAACCCGAAAGGGCGGTCCAGGCAAAAGTTAGGGAATAAAAGCGTATGACTATGTCCCATCGGATCACTTTGTGGACAATCTCTTGACTTCCACTGACAAAACTCGGAGTTTCTGATCAATTTAATCATCTTCGGACGAAGCAACAAATAGACAAGATATTTGGAGATACGAAGGCTATAGCAGAATGGGAACCCCATGGGATTATCACACATAGCTATCTTTCTTTGTATAAAATTTTCTTACTTTTATGGCACTATCCTCTTACTAGGATGTCTATCTCCTTTGTACAAAATACTTATTCAATTTTAAATACAAAGATATCTCTTTGAAAGTACAGAAAACTATTTGTATTTTTTTTCTTTACACTTGTGTTTTATTTGTAAAAACGTCCAATGATTCATTAATGAACATATGCATTTGAACATAATTACTATTTAAAAATAAACAAAATGAGAAAGACAATTACTGACAGGTTGAAAGGATAGGGAAACGTTTTTAGGATATTCCATAAATAATCCCCACAGTACGCCATTTGAATCCCTAGCAGAACAAATTTCAAATTATTAATCCCCAGAAGAAATCGTCAAAATTCTCTAGATTCCCCAAGCAGATCTTACAAGTAGTACATGACATTGCCCTCACAACAGAATTTACTTCTCTCAGCAAGAGTTCATCAGTACTTCCATCTCAAGACGCTGGAAATTCAACATATCCTCATCAGCATTCAGGAATTTATTTTCCTCAATCAGACAACAATACAACAAATCAGCTTACATGCCCATACATTACATCCATATATCATAAACATTGATAAAACACATATATTGCATCATACATTTCATGCAACATAATTTTGTGTTCCAGCTAACATTTTACCCTTTTCAGGATAAGATTAAGTAACTATCATTAACAATATGCAATTAGATACAGTACGGATACGCTCCAGACACGGATGCCATTTTGATACTCATTCAGATATTCAAGTTCAGATACGGTACGAATACGCTCCAGAAACGGATGCCATTTTGATACTCATTCAGATATTCAAGTTCAGATACAGTACGAATACGCTCCAAACATAGATGCCATTCTGATACTCATTCAGATATTCAAGTTCAGATACAGTACAGATACACTCCAAACACGGATACCATTCTGATACTCATTCAAATATTCAAGTTCAGATACAATACGGATACACTCCAGACATGGATGCCATTCTGATACTCATTCAGATATTCAGGTTCAGATACAGTACGGATACGCTCCAGACGCGAATGCCATTCTGTTACTCATTCATATTCCAAGCCCATATACAGTTCAGATACGCTCCAGACACGGACGCCATTCTGATACTCATTCTTTCAGCTTACAATTCACAATTCAACAAACATCCTTGGATGGCGTTTACAATCCCATCTCCAACAATATTCTATCACTTCTCCAAATGGTATCTTTAAGGCCATTCCCTCAACTACACATCGTCGAGTGAAAATTTATGGGCACTCTAGTGTCCAATCATCTTTCACCTTCGAGTCACGAATGACGAAGCTCGCCAATCTAACTCTTCAGGTTTAAGAAGATTGAACAGGGGAAGCTGTTGTACCCCAAAATTTTCCCTCTCATTTACCAAGACTTTTCTCATAAGATTTCTTTGACTCAAGACTGGATTAGGGTTTGGTCAGCTCAAGACATTTCATCATGCACTGATGACCCAAAATTAGGGTTTGATATTGCACAAAGATTTTTGGACTAATAATGTGACTTTCAAACATCATTATGGATCCCTAAGATCACTCAGGACAAGTTTCAAGCTTTGAACCACATTTTTGATCAGTCAATTGGAGAGTTGGCCTAAGAATCAGTTGTATTGGGGAAAAAGTCAACCATGGCCAATTTACAGTCAAACTTCATAATTTTTGATCCACATCAACATTTTAGACTCATATGTATCATTTTATCAAGTTTGGATCACAATTCCTCAAAAAATTGGATCAAATCATCAAAAGGGCAAAATGGTCAAAAATTAGGGTTTTGACTGAGGAAGGGCAATTTCTGTTTTTTGACCTAGCAAATGACCAATTGAGTTAAAACATGATTTCAAGGATTCAATTGCATCATATTGATCTAATATCATGGTTCAAAACATTGCAATTTCATTGGATTGACATATGAAATTTGTAATCAATTGATCAAAAGTCAACTGTATACTGAAAAGTCAAACCTTGACTTTTTGGTCAAAATCAAGTGCCAAGGGTCACAATTTATCAAAACATGTCAAAGTGTGAAACTTGTTCATCAATAAATCCAAGTTTGAAGATTAGGGTTTAAATTTGAAAATTTTCTTAACTTCAATTTTTTTCTAAGTAAAGAAAATTTCTTATTTTTTCTCAACTTTAGGCCATTTTTTCACCATGATGCATGATGATTCATAGAAAGTTCCCAACATGAAAGTTGTAGACCTCCAAGAAATATACAACTTTTCTTCACACACTTTTCCCTAAAGATGCTTGGATCTTAAGATATAAATTTATGAATACATGCTCATGAACTAAAATAACTTGGTGAAATTTTGCCCTAATTTAGGCAGGTTTTGGACCCAACTTCATGGCAATTTTTCACCTACTTCCAAGAGGTATCTTGAAATACATTTCAAAGATGAGTTATATAGAAAATTTCAAGCTTTCTAAAATGTCAAAGAACTCTTCAAGATCATTTTTTAGTATGGAGAATGGAAGAGATGAAGTTGGTAATTTCTCACTTTTGGTTCAAGCCATTTCATGAAGAACAAAGTTCCAATCAGTACCTATGCTGCCTAATCCATGCTTTACAGGTCCAAAACTTGTTTCTTACTCCTTAATTTAATGCTTACTCAGTTGATAAAGCTTTGATCCAAGCCTTAGAGCCATTACCCAAGTTGTAATTCCATAAATGGCATAAAGTGACCATTGCCATTTTGAAAAAGCTCAACTATTGCCACTATCTAATTCTTGAGCATTGAACCTGTCTCCATTGCACATATAAGTCTTATAGGCATAAAGCAAATTGTACAAGTATATACCAAACCTAAGAAAGCCAGTACAAGCATGATAAGCCTTGTCCCTTCACTTTGCTTCAAAAACAAGAAAGTGTGCCAAAAGCCTATAACTTGCAAATTTATGGCAAAGTTGACTTAGGACCTTCTCCATACTAATATACGAACACAATACAACACAAGTCACGATTACTAGAAGCCTGAAACAGTCCCAAACTCAAAAACACTAGAAAACTATCAAGACTTGCAGTTTTTGCATAAGCATACCAATCTCCCATTTGGCTCGTGCGTTTCAAGTCTTGATCATCAACACACCTTACCTACTTGATATCTAACTGATCCAGACCCTCATCCCTATACTGTAACCCCTTCCCCATCATCTGCCATTGTTGCTTTCAAAGCTTGCAGGTTGACTTGGCCAAAGAGTTTCAGACATTTTTAATGCAAGGCAAAGGTTGGAATACATTCAGGGAGGTTCAAGGAAGCTCAAGCAAGCATCAAGCCTCCATCAAACTCACTCCAACTCCATCCACAATTTCAACTGAAGGAGGTAAAATCTCAACTTCTATCTCCTTGTATAGGCAACCATTGGCCACGATTTGTGAATAAACAATGTAGTCCTCATTGCAACGAAGTTGTACATACATTTATCTTGCATTTATTTGGCCCGAGTTGAGAGAATTTTGAACTTGAAGATTCTGAAAAATTTAGGTTTAAATTTAGGGTTTTTAAAATTCATATTGATCTTTGATTGTTAGTTTACATAACTTATATTGTTAGAATCGTGAGACCAAATGCTACAGTTTTCATTTTCATGGAGAGATAAGCAAGTTACAGGATATCTGGCCAGCTAAGAAGATGAAGTACATGGCAAGGACTTTGGTCATGTTATGTTATTTTTGTTTCACTTAAATCAACGGATGTATAGCCACCCTAGTGGCAAGGTAGCACGCTAGTGAGACCCATGTCCTGGGTTCGAACCTTGGCGCTACCTTTTGTTTTTTCACATTTTTTCCACTTTCAGTTTTGGCTTTTTCCAAGTTTGGGCCTCCACGTTGGGCTTAGCTGTTTTTTCTAACTTTCACCACTGGATTATTCAGAACACCCCCCTTGCCCAACTATTTTTGTATTTTTATTTTATTTGTTTTATTTTCATTTTAGTTTCTTAAATATTTTCTTTAATGCATAAAAAATCCTAAAAATATAAATTTGATAATATTGCATTTTTATTTTATTTTAGTTTATTTTTCACATGAAAATATATTTTATCTTCAATATATATTTTTTTTCTTAATAAACTTGTAAATTATAATTAAAATATATTTAGTTAAATTTATTTATTTCCTTTTCATCCCATACTTATAAATATTTATTTTTGCATATATACAAAACTTTATATTTTTTTATACAATATTATTTATTATTTTAACATAAAAAATACATAAAAATAGTACATAAGAACTTTATTTTCTTTTAAAATAGAAATTAGGGTTAACCTTTCTTTCAAGAATTAATTTCTTTTCCTTATATTTTTAGGTTTTAATTTCTTTTCACATAAAAACAAAAGAAAATATTTTTCTTGCATGTACATAGTATTGCATATTTAAATATTGTATATTATTTATTCTAATATTCGTACAAATTCGATTTGGTTGTAATAATTTATTTAGGTTTACATTCTTGCAAATCCCCAATTAAATTTGTATTCAACCCCTCCCATAAAATTGTTGTAATACCTTAGTAATCTTTACATTACGCGATTTACCGCTTTACATGCCATGATTAGTAATTAGGGTTTGTATGGTAAGATCAAAACAAAGCAAAGTAGAAAACCCTAAATACAAGATAAAAGCATGAAAATAACACCCTTGCAGACAAGCATCCTTAGGGTTTCTCCACTTGGTTGCCTTATATATAATAGCCATATTACACATGCGAAGTATCTTGGCAAAACAAACAAACATAAGATCATAGTCCCTCGATGATGCTATTCAAGGTTGCCTTACAAAAATGATCTTGGTCCCTCAAAATGCTAAGATACTTTGCAAACATTGCTAATCATGGTTATACGATGACCCACGCCCGTCCCGTTTACATCCAAAGATAGGGTTGCTTACCAAATCAATGGTAAGACAATAATGTCAAAGGAATAGAAAATGCACAAGAAAGACATTTGAGTAGGTAGATTACTTCTAGTTACTTGCTCTAATTTCAAACAACTATCCTTGCTATTTTCAAAACAAACACACACATTTCAAAACATCTTACAAATATTGAAAACATTTTCAAAAAGACAAACATCTTTGTATACATTCTTACGAACGAGAATCATTACAAAGATTGCCTAAACGAATGGCCTCTTTTACAAAATACTTTCAAAACCACACCAAACACATTTTTCAAACAACAAAAGCAAATGATCTAGCAAGTAACTAAGAGCCCATGGAAAACCATGGATGAAAAGGGTGCTAATACCTTCTCTTTTCATAATCTACCCCCCGAACTCAAGAAAACATCTCAAAGGTCTTTCCTGTGCTTTTTCACCTTTCCTTTTGGATAAAAGAAAAGTCGGTGGCGACTCTTGCTAACCGCAACATTTGTGATAAAACGCAAAACCCTCAAGTCAGTTCTCCCACCGTATCACAAAAGGCAATATCTGATTTTTGACCTAGAAATGGTCAATTGGTTTGAAGCATCAATTGCATCATTTTGTCCTAACGGTATGACCCAAAACATTTCTCAAGATCAATTGGATTAATAATGAATTTTCAGTCAACTGATCAAAAGTCAATTGTACACTAAAAAGTCAAACTTTGACTTTTTGGTCAAAATCCAATGTCAAAGATCACAATTCATCAAAACAGGTCAAAATATGAGACTTATTCATCAAGAAATCAAAAAGTCAAGATTTCATTTTGAAAAGTCAAAGTTTTCCAACTTAGAAATTTTTCTAAGTGTTTAAAACTTCATGTTTTTTCACAACTTTGAGCCAATTTTTCACCATGATGCAAGATGATTCAAAAGAAACTTTAAACACGAAAGTTGTAGATCTCCATGATATCTAAAACATTGCTTTACACAACTTCTTCTAAAATTTCTTAGATCTCAAGTTATTGATTCATGAAGTCATGGTTTTGAAATTGAACAGTTAGTGAAATTTTGTCCTAGTTTTGGTCAAGATTTTGACCTAACTTCATAGAACTTTTTCATATAGTTCCAAGGGGAATTGTTAAAAGTGATTTAAAGAGAGGTTGTAGAGCACATTACAATCTTTCCAAAATGTCTAAGAACTCATTGATATCATTTGCGAGCAAGGAGAATCGAAGAGATAAGTTAGGGTTTTCAAACTTAAATTACAAGTCATTTCATGATGAACAAAAATTCAAATCCAAGCCTAGGATGCATAATCTTTGCTTTGCAGGCCTCAAATTTGTTTGTCACTCCATAATTAAATGTTTACACAACTGTTAGAGCTTTAATCCAAGCACTTGAGCCTTTATCCAAGTTACATTTCCATTTATGGCACAAAATTGCCATTTCCATTTTGATAAAGCATCACTTTTGCAATTGTCAACTTCTTGAGCTTTTCACTTGTTCTTTCTGCACACATAACCCCTATAAACCAAAAGAAATGTGTCTAAGGCCTCTACCAACTCATACCATGCTTGTACAACACTTTGAGATTTGTCTTCTCACTTTTCTTCAAAAGCAAGTTATAGAGCCAAAAGGCTTGAACTCGGAAACCTTAAGTGAATTTGATCTCTAACCTTTTCCATACATATACACACGTCTATTGCAACATAACACACGATTGGAAGGACCCCAAAACACTCCCAAGCACCCTGCAAATCAGAATCTGCCATAACTTGACAGTTTTGAACCTCACATAGCCATCTCCAAATCCACTCGTGCGTATTGAGTTTTAACCATCCAAACACTTAATATACATCATATCAAAGTGATCCAGGCCCCTGTTTCCTAACTGTAACTCCTCCATCACTATCCACCATTTTCAAAACTGAAGCTTGCAACTTGACTTGAGTTGGGAGTTTCAGCCATCCTCAAAGCAAAGTAGGAGTTAGAACACACTCAAGGAGGTCCAGGCAACCTACAGAAATCATCAGGCCATCACAAAGGTTGCCCAAACTCCATACACGAATCCAGCTGCAAGAGGTAAGTTTTCAAACTTCTATCTCTTCATACAAGCATCATTTAATTCTGATTTGTGAAGATAAAATGTAGATACCATTGCCACGAAGCTGTACATATCCATAGTTTGCATTCATATGGCCTGAGCTTAGAGAATTTTAGAGTTGAAGTTTCTGAAATTTTTAGGTTTTAAATTAGGGCCAGGAAAATTCTCACTCATCTTGGATTTATAGCTTTAGTTATTCATATGTTTGGATTCGTGGGAAGAAATGTCACAACTTTCATGTTTGAACTTTCCATTTTTGTTGAGAGATGAAGAAGTTACAAGTACTCTGGTTGGCTGAAGGTTGAAGCCGAAGTACAAGCCTTGGAAGCATGTTGTGTTACATATTTATCATTTCATTTTAATAAACGGATGTATAGCCACTCCAGTGGTAAGGCAGCGCACTTTCATGCTCAGGGCGTGGGTTCAAGCCCCAGCGCTGCCACTTTTCTCATTTTTCACATTTTTCTCTCTTTTTTTGTTACAAACATGCAGCGCCTGGGCCCTTATGTTAGGCCTTCCATTTTTTGCTGACTTCTAACCCCAGTTTCATTTTTGCACCCCTGGCCCATTATTTTCTTTATTATTTCATTTTCTTTTTTATTTTATTTTCATTTCATATTTTTATTTTATTATTTTCACTATTACTATTATTATTTTTATTAATAAAAGTCCAAAAATATTTTTATTTATTATTTACACTTATATATTTTATTTTCTCTATAAAACAAAAAAAAAGACAAAAAAAAAACATTTCTCTTAATAATTAATTTCTTTTTAATAATTAATATCTAGACATAGGTTTAATTATTTATTTTCTTAATTAAAATAAATTTAGAACTTAGGTTTATTTTAATTAATTAATTCTCATATTATTTTTATTAAGTTAAAACCTTTTCATAAAAAAACCCTAAAACATATTTTTTAACTTAATTTCCTTCTTAATTAATTTAGGTTTAAATTTTGTTTATTTTTCATTAATCATCCCTCTTAATTAGGTTAAAATCCCTTTCATAAAAACAAAAAAAATCATTTTTTTCCATTTATATTCTTATATTTTATTTTCAATTTTGTACAATATTCAATATGGTTGTAATAGATAATTAGGTTTAATTTTTTTGCAATCCCCATTTGTAAATTTATACACCCCTTCCCCTAATGATGTAATAGCGTAGTAATTTTACTTTTCGCAATTTATCGCTTTATATAAATGCTAGTAATTAGGGTTTGTATGGAAAGACTAAAACCAATCAATTAGCAAACCCTAATCAAAGATAAAGCATGAAAATCAACACACTTGCACACAAGCACCCCTAAGGTAAATCCACTTGGTTGCCTTACAAAAATGGCCATATTACGCATGTAAGGTATCCTAGCAAAGACAAGCAAAATAAAGGATCATAGTCCCTCGATAACGCTATCAAAAGTTTTCTTTCAAAATAATCTTAGTCCCTAAAGAAACGTGCTAAGATACCTTGCAACATTTCTAATCATGGTTATACGATGACCCACGCCCGTCCCTTTTACATCCAAAGATAGGGTTACTTACCAAATCAATGGTAGGATAGCAATGTCAAAGGAAAAAGGAAATGAACATGAAAGACTTTTGAGTAGGTAGAATGTTCCTAGTTACTTGATCCATTTCAAAACAAAAACATCCTTGCTATTTTTCAAAACAAACACCAACACTTTCAAAACATCTTTCAAAACTTGAAAACATTTTCAAAAGATTAAACAATTTGTATACATTTTTACGAACAAGAATAATTACAAAGTTTGCCTAAACAACGACCTCTTTTCAAAAATATTTTCAAAACCACACAAATCATAATTTCAAACAAAAGCAAGTGATCTAGCAAGCACCTAAGAGCCCATGGAAAACCATGGATGAAAAGGGTGCTAATACCTTCCCTTTTCATAATCTACCCTCCGAACTCAAGAAAACATCTCAAAGGTATTTCCTGTGCTTTTTCCCCTTTCCTTTTGGATAAAAGAAAAGTCGGTGGCGACTCTTACTAACCGCAACATTTGCGATAAAACACAAAATACCAAAGTTAGTTCTCCCACCGTATCACAGAACTGGCGACTCTGATGGGGAATATTCTTAAAGTGGGGTTACCTTAGGGTTAGATCACATTTACTTTCTTTCTTTGTTTGACTTGTATGCTTTACATTATGGTTCTTTGTTTGGGTTTGAATCCTCTACCCAGATTTGGGATACCTTATAAGTAAGTAGCAATACATTGTGGAAACTGTGCAGGGTATACCGATATGGTCTAAACAGTAGCAACATTAGTGCGACATATTTATGGGTACTGGTATCCCTTGAGTAGTCAAGGAGAATACGTGGCCGCTGAGTGATGTCGTGAAGCACTAATGAACTTTTAGAACCTTTACTTGACCAACTTGGCCATTAGGACGTAGTGAGATGACCGACTTTGATGCAGTCCGAAGTTGGTAGATACTCGATACTACACTCATTGAGGTTTGGTTTTTTGGGATATTTCGGTCGCCATTAAAGAGGCTTGTGTTGAAACAATGCCTAAAGAAACAAACCGGTGATATTGAGCTCCTTAGAACCCAGTTACTATTACTAGGACAAGTTTGAGCCAAATAAACTTCAAGAGGGTACTTACCTATGAGACTCCATGCAAGCCTAAACCTAAGGACTTGTTTGCTTTGTTTATATATACTTGTACATAACATCATAAACATCATAACATCATACTCATATTCACTAACCATTTCAAGGATCTTGGGATTTATCTTTGTTCTATTTTGTAGGACATGGATTCTATTCGCATGAAAACTATTCAAGTCAATCTTGTAAGGATCCCTCCTCAACTTAAAAAGCTAGCATCAAGGATTCCTGAAAATTCTCCATTCACCGAAAGACATGGTCGCCTACTAAACTTGGTTACCTCTAACACTGATGAAGACACGATGAAGGTGCTTTTTCAGTTCTTTGATCCTTTACACTATTGCTTCACATTTCCCGATTATCAACTTGTGCCAAATTTGGAAGAATTCTCCAAACTCTTGAGGATTCCCATTCTCAATCAACTACCTTTCAACGGTATGGAAAGAGATCCAAAGCCAGGAGATATTGCTCAAGCTCTACACTTGCAATCATCTGATATCACGACTAATTGGGAAACAAGGAGTGGTGTCAAGGGTTTCCTAGCAAAGTTCTTGTTTGAGAAAGCCCAAAACTGTTGGAACTCTTTGGATCTATAAGCTTTTGAGGAAATTATGGTTCTCCTCATCTATGGGATGGTTTTGTTTCCAAATCCTGACCAACTCATAGATGTAAACGCTGTCAAAATCTTCATGTCTCGTAATCCAGTGCCTACCTTGCTAGGAGACATCCGACATTCCTTTCACACTCGCACTATGAGGAAAAGAGGTATCCTTATGTGCTGTACTCCTCCTTTAGCAAGATGGTTTATTTCGCATCTTCCCCAATCTGTACTAAAGAATGAGCAAGGTTCAAGGTGGTCACATAGGTTGATGACACTCAAACATCCAGTTATTCATTGGTGTTCCCGATCTATAGAGAATGTTACTATTGTCGACCGTTATGGATAATTCCCTAATGTCCCTTTACTTGGCATTAGAGGAGGTATCACATACAACCCCTGTTTAACCTTAAGTCAGTTTGGTTACACCTGAAGAGACGGCCCACGTGAGATGCTCATTCAAGGTTTGGTATTTGACTACGAGAACGACGATCAAGGTCATCGCTAGAGATTTATCCGAGCTTGGAGGATGTTGAACAAGGTAGATAGTAAGACATTGGGGCATAAGAATTCCATCCCTCTCGAGCCTTACCTCAAATGGGCACAAGCTCCTGCTCAAAGTCTTATGATGCCTTACCCCTCCATTCTCCGGTAATCATAGAGCATGTTGTGGAAGGAGATGTTCCATACACTATCCTGCATCTTGACATGCCCACCTCTCTTAAAGACTTACAAAGGGATTGAATACAGCTTAAGGGGGAGAGAGACACTTTCGAGGCTCAATTCTACGCCAGCGAGAAGAAGGTTTTGGAACTCACTAAGAAACTTCATGAGGAGCGGAGCCTGAATGCCTACATCGCACCAAAGAGGATGCGTACAACTTTTTTATCTTAGAGTTTTTTGTATTTCTTTGTAAGCCCAAAAGAGGCATGATGTACTCAAGCTTTGATTTATTAATATAACATGTGTTCCTTTTTTGGTCTAAAGAAAATTTAAATCTCTAATTTCCTTGAAATCATTGCATATACATTTACCATTCATCATAACATAAGCAGGTTTCTTACTACAAGTCTCCTTATCTTTCTACTGTTTATTTCAGTAAGATGGATCTCGAGCAGACAGTAAAAGACCTCCAGGCGCATAATGCTCAGTTTCAGCAGATGTTCTTGACTCTAGCCAAAGGACAAGAAGATCTGAAAACCTTGCTGATTGAAGAAAAGAAGAAGAAAAAGAAAGTAACAGGAGTTCTGAATATGGGAAGAAGGTTCCAAGGACAAGCCAGACGAACCCTAGACTTTGCAACTTCATCTGGTGAAAAGGATAACCAAGATGGGAATGGAAAGAAAGCATTTGTCCAGCAAGAGTCTGAAGAGGAAGAAGAAGAGGATACTCTGAAGAGCAGTTGTTGTACCCCAAAATTTGCCCTCCCATATTTCTCAAAACATTTCAAGAAAAATTCACAAGTCCAACCCGGCGCGTCATATGCATGTGTTCTTTCACCAAGATATCTTTGATAACGTATTCTCAAATTCAGGTTCGGCTCAAGAGTCAATTCTTTAAAGAAGGTATCCGAATGTGTGAGTTTTCTCGAAGAAATATGGTGAAAAAGTGTGCTGAAAGTGCAGTTTTTACGCGCTAAAAAATTCATAACTTGAAGATCGTGGCTCGTTTTGAACCCGTTCCGGTGGCTAAAATTCCGACTTGACATTATCTACGTTTTCATCTCTCACGGCTGGATGCCAATTTCGATCAGAAGGTCTTCAAAAATGTGGATTTATCAAGTAATTCCATACAGAAAATTTATGACAAAAGTTTATTTGCGTCATGTTCAGAAAATCATAACTTGGTCGATTTTCATCATATCGAGCTGGTTCTGGCGCCAAAATTTCACAAATTGAGTTGGCTACATTTTCACAGAAGGTATTGAGTTCAAAAGGTATTCAAAAGGCCTTCGTTTTTTGCTCAGAGTACGTGACACGCCGAAAATCCTGAATGCTGAATATTATTTCATCTGGGCCGAAACTTCGGAAATTCATAACTCGGTCAATTTTTATCGGATTGGGCTCATATTTTTACACAAGGTAACTGACTCATAGATCTACAACTTTTCTTCAAAAGTAGAGACCGGATTATGCTCCGATCAATACCAGTTTTTTATTGAAGAACGTGTCAGAGTCGACACTGGAGCCCAAAATAAGTTTGTCTGAGCTGAAACTTCAAAAATTCATAACTAATTCACCATTTATCCGATTGAGCCGATCTTCAGACAGGAGTTAGTTTTTGATGTCGGCTACATTTTGTTTTCACATTTCAACTTCAAAAATTGCACTTAAGTCCCTGCGATTTAGCCTGGAAAGTGACGAACTCAAGTGAACATTGGAGGCCCAATTGCACATTCAAAGCCCATTTTCTTTACTCTAATTTCCATTATATAATCACATTCTTTTCACACAAACCAGAGAGAAAAAAAAACCTTGCCACAATGCTATCAGAATATCAAATTCTTTCAAGAACCCTAAAACCTTGAAATCCTTATTACAAATCCCTCTCTCACTACAAACAAGTCATCCTAGTTACAAACCAACATCTCATTACAAACAAGCCATCTCAGTTACACACCAACATCTCACTACTTCTTCAGTAAGGGTAAGGCTGACTTGATCTCCATGATCAAAAGGGCATAAAAGCATTCGTGTCACTACTTTTCCAGTAAAGGTAAGATTGATTTGATCTCCATGATCAAAAGGGTATAATCATTCATACATGCCATATTGACCTAAACATTAAATTTCTTCATATATTGGCTTTATTTGTATTTTATGATATATAGTAATTTATTTAATGTGTTCATGAGATTCAACACTGCAGATTTAGACAGGATCCCATACAGGTTCATTAAGGAACGTTAAGGCTAAAACACAAATGGCTAAAAGCCAAAAGCCAAATGGTCAAAACAGAACAGCTTACACATGACACCAATACATGGCGAGACAGACATCCTGAGAAGGTTAAGGAACGTGGAGGCCAGAACACAAATGGCCAAAAGCCAAAACGCAAATGGCCAAAAGCCAAAAGCCAAATGGCCAAAACAAAACAGTTTACACATGACACCAACAGTTGTTTCACCCCTCCAATCAGGCCCGTATACTCATAAACTCTCTCTCTATTTTTATTATTTTCCTTTAATTAATTAATCGTTATTCTTTTTATTAATCACTAACCAATTAACATTTTTTCCTAATAAAATCAAAAACACAAAAAATATTTTATTTATTAAAATTAATTTCATCACTTTTATTTTTGTAAATAAATTAATTTAATCAATTTAGCTTTAATTAGATTTAACTTTTAATATTTTTTGCAATATTTAAAATCAATTTAGAATATTAGGTTTTTATTAGCATTAATTCAATTTATTTTATTTCTTTAAAAACTCAAAAAACCAAAAAAAATTTCTTTATTTAATTTAATTTAATTGTTCATTTAATTTAATTCCATTTAATTCAAAAACAAACAAAAATCCTTTCTTTAATAAAAAAGGGTCAAAACCCAAAAAACTCGCATCCGATTTAATTTCCCGCACGCGATCTATTTTATCATATTATTGTATCTGTTTCCCGGAATGTAATAGCTTTTAATTAGGACTTTAATTATTTATCACTTTTATTATCTTTCCGCATTTACTTTTCAAGGGTTTGTTTTTGGCGATGTAAATACTCGACGCCTTGTAATAGCGTAGTTTTATTTTCCGCAACTATTAAACTGTTAGATGTATGTTAACTAGGCTATGCATGACAAGACTTCTCTTAAAATAAAATCAATCGTAGATCACCATAACATGTACAAAGATAACATAACTGAAACCTGACACACTCGCACATGCCACTCTTAGGGTACGCCTCACTTGGTTGCCTCGACGTGGTCATTGAGTATAGGGTGTTTTAGAGGTCGTTGTGATCGGTGGATCTGGAACTGACTGTTTAACGCTGGTTCGTGAGATGTCGCGAAAGCAAGAGTCGCCACCGTCTTTTATTTTCTCCAAATGGAAAGGACAAAAGCACAGAAAAATTCCTTATAGAGATTGCTCTCGGTTCGGGAGGTAGATTATAGAAAGGGAAGGTGTTAGCACCCTTTCTATCCATGGTTATCCATGGGCTCTTAGATACTTGCTCACTTGTGTTTTCAAAATGGTTTGTTTTCTTTTCAACTGTGGGTTTAAAAAGTTTCTTTGAAAATTTCAGTTCGACTCTTGTATCAGTCCTCAAGAGTGTTTGAAAAGTTGCTTTCGAAAGCTTTTGAAAAGTGTCGGTGTGAAAAGTATTTTTTTGATTTGTTTTGAAATTAGAGCAAGTATCTAGAGTCGTCTACCTACCCTAAGGAATTCGTCTGTGTAAATATCCTTGAAGTAGTGCCATCCCACCATTGAGAGGTAGGTAGCACCACCGTTGGAGGTGTTCGGGTCAATTCGAGGGTTCGGGACATGGTGATCACCGGAGCAATAGGAAGACACCTTAGAAGCTACCCTCATGCCATGTTCATGGACATGAGGACTTACTAAAACATCCTCTACTCGACGACCACCTTTCGAGGGGCAAAGCAACAGTGAGGCGTACCCTAGGGGTGGTGTGTGATTTGTGTGTCGTTTTCATTTATGTTTATCTTGTCATGCATTGGTGATCTACGCATTGCTTTTATTTTGACATTCATTCTTTCATGCAATAGTTAACAATTAAAAGATGCGGAATTAAAAGGCCTACGCTATTACAAAGGCGCGGGTCCACATCGCCAAATTAATCCAGGACCCGATTTGAAATAAAATAAAGTGCGAGAAATATAAATGTCCTATTAATCTATTACATGGCTTTTGGGCAATTACATAAAATTTATAAGAAAAGAAATAAAAACGCGAAGAGAATTAAAAGTCGGGAGTGCGAGGGCGTTGGACCCCTTTTTTAAGGAAATTAAATTATGATTAACAAATTAATTAAGTTAATTAAAAGAAAATTATTTTTTTGAGTTTTTTGCATTTATGGATTTTTAGTAAGAAAATTAAATTGGAATTAAAAGAAAAATTAATTAACCCTAATTCTGAATTGTTTTTAATTTATTAAGAAAAGTGTTTTAGTTTGACCTAATTTTAATTAACTATTTACATGGAAAATTTTATTTACAAAAATAATAATTAATAATTATGAATAATGGTAAAAGAAAAGAAAAAAAAAGATAAAAGTGTTTAAAACCCTAATTCTACAATTTTTTTAATTTATTAAGAAAAAACATTCAAAATTAAACCTAGAATTAAAAACTATATTAATTATTAAATTTATTTACAAAAAAATGTTTAAATGAAATATATTTTTATATTTTTATAGTTTCTGATTTTTTATTATTTTTTATGTCATGAAAATATTAATTTGGAAGAATTTAAATGAAAACAAATAAATTAAAAAAAAAAAGGGAATGAAAGAGAGAAATGCAAACATGAGGGGGTTATCTGGCCCTTTTGGAGGTGTTGTTAGAATGGTTTGGCCCATTAGATAGAGGCCCTTCTTGACTTTCCAGGCTGGCGTGTGGAATGTTTGACTGACGCCTATGGTAGACAGCTAGTGATGACCCTTGGATTGGAATTGCTTGGGTACGTGGCAGTCTTAAAGGCGAAGCTGCATGGTAGCCTTTGAAGAGAGTGAGCACCTGAACAAATTATAAGAAAAAGCAAAGGGAAATATGGGGACCTGGGGATAGAACCCAGGTCCTAATGCTTGCAAACGTATCTCTCCACCAACTGTGCCAAACGCTTTCTTTGTAATATTACTGGAATGCAATTAATATATAACAAAACAAACGCTAACGCTGTTAATTCAAAAAAACGCGCTAAAGCTTGAATTGACCTATCCCGTTGAGACAAATCATCATCTTCTCCATTCATTCGTTTGGACCTGAAAAAAAGAGAAAGGATAGCGGGGGTTTTAAACCCCCACTAAGTGCTGCATACAAAAATAGCGAATAGCACCCTGTTAATCATAAATTAATCGCGAGGTATGGAATCAATTGGTCATCAGCCTCTGGTTTCAATGGCGTGGGTCTCGTGGTCTGATTTTTCCTGAAGAGGAAACCCCTAATTTGTGACCTCTGAAAACCTAGAATGCTCCAATGGTAACTTCGCGTATAGGCAATGAAAACTCAATTAAACAATGTCAAAAGACTCAGAAGGTCCAGATTAGTACAAAACAACAATTAGATTGTATGGAAAACGCCCAGAAATTGAAACACGACTATGCATAAAGTATGAGAAATTTTGAGTTCTATATACCAATTCTTGATGCTATGGGCGTGGAAAGGGATTCAGTCCGGTTCAGTGATGCCTCAGGAAGCTTTTGGGATAGTTCTTTTGCCTTGAAACGCTTTGGAATGGTGTTTTCAGTTTTGAAAATTTGAACAAAAAGTACAAACTTTGTTCTTGAGATGAGGCGCAGCTTGGAGGTTCTTCGCTTTAGGGTTAGGTTTGTGCTTGTATAAGGAACGATTTTTGATCAATAATCCAAGCCCAAAGCTTTGTCTTTAATGCTTTTCAAAATTTGATTTTTGTGAATATTTTTTCAATCTTTTCCATGAAGAACATGCTAAGTTTGGAAGATTTTGCTCTTGTTGATTGGCACACGAAATAATGAGCATGTGATAGACCTATTTTCTGCACAAAAAGATTTAAAACCAATGATTTGATATTTTTCTTATATTTAAAACTAATTAAATGAATAAATAGAAATAAAAATTCAATTAATTAATTAAAAATAAGAAAGTAAATCCCTTTGGGCCTAATAGGTCGTTCATATGCTTTGGATGATGATTCTTGGAAGAAAATGTGGCCCATTAGCAATTTTAAGGCATTTGAAGCAAAGTTGACTTTTCAAAATTCCCAAAAATTTCCCAACTTCCACAAGGCATATCTTGCTCAATTTTTAAGCTTGGATCATGTTCTTGGACATTTTGGAAAGGTATTGAAGTCCTCTAACCAATGCCTTTGGTCCCATGTCATTTTGATTTACCAATATCAAGTTATGGCCTTTGACTTAAAGTCCCTTTTTGTTGACTTTTGAAAATGACCTATAATGTTGAAATTGATAACTTTTTATGAGAGCATTTCTTGGACTTGAAGTGTGAAGAGGAGTTGTAGGAAATGTCTTTCTCTTCAAAATGAGCTTTGGATTGAATTTTTATGATAAACCATGTGGAAGTTATGCCTTGGTCAAGTTACAATTGACTTTTTCAACTGTCCAAATATGGAAACTTTTGCATTTTGAGACTTTTTGAGCCATGCCTTGAAAATCATGATCAAGAATTGATCAAATGATGTTTGTGGCTTCAAAATAAGATGTTGACCAAAAATTTGAACTTTTGACTGTCAAATGACCATTTTGCCCCTGCAGTTGACTGTAGGGCAATTAGGGTTTTTGACTGTGCCATTTTGTGCTGTAAGTCTTAAAACTTGGCATGAGGATGCTTGACCATGTTTATAGGCATGTGGGACTTGTTTGGACCCTTGGAAACTTCAACTTCTTTGTCAGAATCAAAACCCTAGTTTTTGACTGTTAGGAGGCCCTTGAACTGTGCAACCCTTGGGGAAATTTTGAAGCATGCTCTTTGCAATTCTTGAAGAATATGGGAGGGCAAATTTTGGGGTACAACAGTCGCCCTCCTGTCTAAAGATCAAGTTGCCTCAAAACGGTTGCCTCGGATAAAAAACGATCTAAGACATTAGGGTTACCGCTAAGGCGTCCTACTATTGCTTTAGTGACCACATGTCCCTATAATCGAATTGACCTGAAAAACTCCAACAAAGGTGCTACCTACTTCTCAATAGTGGGATGGCACTGTCCAAAGGACATTTACACAGCTTAATTCCTTTTGAGTAGGTAGAGGTTCTCAGGTACTTGCTCTTTCAAAACAAAACAACTTTTTCGCACTTACACTTTTTTCAAACAAAAGTTTTCAAACAAACACTTCATAAACTCTTGAGGACTGATACAAGAGTTAAATCGAAGTTTTCAAACAAAACTTTTTCAAAACCCACAAACACAAGAAAAGCAAAACTTTTTTGAAAACATAGTGAGCAAGTACCTAAGATCCCGTGGATAACCACGGATAGAAAGGGTGCTAACACCTTCCCTTTCTATAATCTACCTCCCGAACCCGAGAAAAATCTCGAAAAGGAATTTTGCTATGCTTTTGTCCTTTCCTTGTTGGAGAAAATAAAAGACGGTGGCGACTCTTGCTTACCGCGACATTTCGCGAACCAGCATTCCAAAACAGTCAGTTCTATTTCCACCGATCACAGAACTGGGGACTCTGCTGGGGACTCTTAAATAAGTGAGGTGTACCTTAGGATTATATCACTTGTATTTTCAATTGTATGCTTTGTATGCTTTAAAACTTTGTGGGCTTGTATCGGAGTTTTATAGATCCTAACCCGGATCTGGGGATACCCTTTAAAAGTAGCAACAAACTGTGAGGGAACTGTGCGGGGTATACCGACATGGTTGAAGAAGTTGCTACGTTGATGTGGCACTTTGGTGAGTACCGGTAACCCTTGAGTCAAGTCAAGGAGAGTACGGGGCCGCCGCGTGGTGTCGCGAAGCATCAACTGACCTTAGAACCTTACTTGACCATCCTGGCCTCTTTAGGGGTAGTGAGATAACTGACTTTGGTGCAGTCCAAAGTTGGTAGATACTCGATACTACACTCATTGAGGGTTGTTTTCTTGGAATATTTTGGTCGCCAGTTAAGTGGCTAAATCAAAACAATGAACATAGAAAACAATCCAATGATATTGAGCTCCATAGAACCCGATTACTATTCATAGGACAGGTTTTGAGCCAACTAACTTCAAAAGGGTACTTACCTACGAACCCCATGCAAGCCTAAGCCTAAGGACTTATTTGTTTTGTGTGAATATGACTGTCTGTATATACACTTGCTTACTTTTGCATCCATGTACATAACATCATAACATCATAACATTGCATACATCCTGCATAAGGACTAACCCATTTCAAGGATCTCAAGGGTTTGTGATGCAGGTCATGATGATCCAACTGTCTAGCAAGGGGCAAAGGGGATTTATTTCCCTCTAGCCAAGGTTGTTTGGAGATCAAAACATGATGACTTGAGTCAGGGGCTATGACCCACTCGATATGGTGAGCTTTGACTCTTGAAGAAGGACTCTCAGCAACAGGAAGTTCCTTCAATCAAAGCCGCAAAATTCAAATTCTAACAAGTTTCTTTGTTTACCCCGCAAGATCCTTGAAAACATTGCATACATATATCATACATATCATTGCATTACAGGTACCATTACAGGTCTCTTATATTCTTCGCTGTTTATTTCAGCAATCATCATGTCTACTGAACCTTCCACTTAACAAGCTATCAAGGCCCTCCAGGCCCAGAATGCACAGTTCCAAGAGTTGGTTATGAGCCTAGCCCAGGGTCAACAGGAGTTGAAGACTCTGATTCTGAAAGAGAGGAGGAAGAAGAAGAAGAGGACTGTCTTGTTCAACACTGGACGCAGATTTGGGAATTCACTGCAGAATAAGGTTGAGCAGACTACCTCATCTGTAGGGAAAGACAGTCCACAAGAGAGAAGGGTTCCTAGTCCCGTGGTCTCCGACAACGAGACGAATTATGATGAGGAACAATATCCTCCTGCTGAGGATAGGTATAAACAGTTGGAGGACCGCTTGAGCGCCATGGAGATACAAAATGTGTCCGGGTTGGACTTCGGAGACCTAGGCTTATCCTTTGGGGTGGTGATTCCCCATAAGTTCAAGGCACATGCCTTTGCCAAATATGACGGAGCCTCCTGCCCAAAGCTGCACCTTCAATCGTATGTAAGGAAGATCCAACCTTACACTGCTGACAAGAATTTGTGGATCCATTTCTTTCAGGATAGTCTTTCAGGGACTCAACTCGAATGGTTCTATCAGCTGGATGGGACCAGTATCCGCAACTGGGAGGATTTGGCTACTGCGTTCTATAAGCAGTATCAGTATAACTCCGACCTCGCTCCTACGCGTACCCAACTCCAGGGTATGTCAATGGGGACGGGTGAAGGATTTAAAGAGTATGCTCAAAAGTTGAGAGACCTTACCGGAAGGGTGCAACCACCTTTAACTGATCGTGAGCTGGTTGATATGTTTCTAGGGACCCTGTCTGGTCCGTTCTTCAACCATTTGAGTGGAAATTCTTCAGCCGGATTTACAGACCTTATCTTGACTGGTGAGAGAATTGAAGCTGGCATCAAAAGCGGGAAGATTCAAGAAGCTACACCTTCCGATGCTCAGAAAAAGCCCTACAATGGGAAGAAAGAGTCCAATGCTGTGTATGGTCAAAAGAGTCGTCATGACCAACGCGTAGGAGAAATCTTGATCTCTAACCCTACGCCTGCTCAACAAAGACAGGGGCATCAACATAAGGAGGTCGCACCTAAAAGACAATTCACTAAGATCAACATGTCACTGACTCAAGCGCTACAGCAAATGTTGAAGGCAGGGCTGATTACATTAAGGGCTCCTCTCCGGAATCCAAACACTTCCGCTCCTACCTATCATCCCAATGAAAGGTGTGCATACCACTCTGACAGTCCGGGACATGACACAAACAACTGTTGGGCCCTGAAGAATAAGGTTCAAGACATGATTGATGCCAAAGAAATCCAGTTTGACCCTCCAGAGACTCAAAACATAATCACTGTTCCTATGCCAAATCATTGAAGGCTTTTGTTTTATTTGAATTTTCAAGTTGTATTTTTCTTTGCTTATTCAAACAATTATTGTCATGGAAAACTTTGTTACTTTATCAATGCATTGCATATGTCTGTTTTGAATCAATCCATTCGTATTCACTATACTCAAATTGCTTTCATTTTTTTTGTGATGTTCAACTCTCGATTAAAAATTCTAAGCCTTTTGAGGGAGGATGACGAAAATGATATCAAAATCTTTACAGTATGCTTTTGAATAGACCCCGCTGATGAGGTACATGCATTGTTTCGAATCCTAAACAGTGGAGTTATAAGGAAGATAATCCCTAGTCAACCCCTTTGAGCCAAAGAAGTTGGAGTTTTCCTTTTCATAAAAATTAAAACCCTTAATTATAACCTGGGGAAGGGTAGTTTTCTCAGTTGATCCAGGTGCATAATGAATGGCATCAAAGGAGTCCTTCCAAAATAGAAGACAGTGATGGTTCCCTATAATCGTCAAGACAGGCAGGCAATACCTTTCAAAAAAACAAAAGCCCACTAAGTCAAAACCTATGAAGGAGACTTACAAAACTGGGGCATCCCGCTGACTGTAAATACAAAAGAAACAGTTCAGGCAAAAGACGGGGATAATAAAATCGAAAAGAAAGAGGTACTATAAACCCTCAACAAAAAAATAATTGACTGCCTGTTCAAAATAAATTGTCAGTATCCGAACCATCACTATGTCAGAGCAAAGACTCAAACAAGATCTAATGCACGATTAGCTGAGTTTAGGATCGTAGAACATCACGAAGAACGGGTGGGTACAAATAAAATTTGAGCCTTTATCCTTTGTTTCTTAAACCGTGAACCAGGCCACGTTATAACCCTTAAAAGTCCTAGCTGAAGCATGGGTTAGTTCGAAAGCATACTGTTACAAAAGGTATCCTGACTCCTGTAGGGCTCGCTGTAAAATCCTGAGAGTTGACATCACATTTTACAAAAATCACTTGTTTTATTGAAAATTGCATTTTCAAAAAACTTCAAGACAGACATAAGCTTTTCATTCTTAAAATAACATTGTTTGCATATGACCATTTGTTCAAACAACAGAGAAATTCGCACGAAGAATATCTAGTGAACAAAGACACTTCCAACCAAGGGGCACGACATGATCATTATCCATCATCTGGGGCAGTCAAGTCAAGATTCAAGGAATCTCTCAAAATGCCAAATGCCAAATGGCCAAATGGCCCGACGCCTTGTAATAGCGTAGTTTTATTTTCTGCAACTATTAAACTGTTAGATGTATGTTAACTAGGCTATGCATGACAAGACTTCTCTTAAAATAAAATCAATCGTAGCTCACCATAACATGTACAAAGATAACATAACTGAAACCTGACACACTCGCACATGCCACTCTTAGGGTATGCCTCACTTGGTTGCCTCGACGTGGTCATTGAGTATAGGGTGTTTTAGAGGTCACCCTCCTGTCTAAAGATCAAGTTGCCTCGAAACGGTTGCCTCGGATAAAAAACGATCTAAGACATTAGGGTTACCGCTAAGGCGTCCTACTATTGCTTTAGTGACCACATGTCCCTATAATCGAATTGACCCGAAAAACTCCAACGACGGTGCTACCTACTTCTCAATAGTGGGATGGCACTGTCTAAAGGACATTTACACAGCTTAATTCCTTTTGAGTAGGTAGAGGTTCTCAGGTACTTGCTCTTTCAAAACAAAACAACTTTTTTGCACTTACACTTTTTTCAAACAAAAGTTCAAACAAACACTTCATAAACTCTTGAGGACTGATACAAGAGTTAAATCAAAGTTTTCAAACAAAACTTTTTCAAAACCCACAAACACAAGAAAAGCAAAACTTTTTTGAAAACATAGTGAGCAAGTACCTAAGAGCTCATGGATAACCACGGATAGAAAGGGTGCTAACACCTTCCCTTTCTATAATCTACCTCCCGAACCCGAGAAAAATCTCGAAAAGGAATTTTGCTGTGCTTTTGTCCTTTCCTTGTTGGAGAAAATAAAAGACGGTGGCGACTCTTGCTTACCGCGACATTTCGCGAACCAGCATTCCAAAACAGTCAGTTCTATTTCCACCGATCACAGCAGTATCCCCTGGCCGATGACAAATACAAGCATCTGGAAGAACGACTAAGTGCAATGGAAATCCAGAAAGTTCCCGGGCTAGACTTTGAGGAGCTAGGTCTGGTGTCTGGGATTGTCATTCCACCAAAATTCAAGGCACCAATATTTTCTAAATACGACGGAGTTTCGTGTCCCAAAATGCATTTCCGATCCTATGTGAGGAAGATACAACCTCACACTGCTGACAAAGATTTATGGGTCCACTTCTTCCAAGACAGTGTATCCGGAACTCAACTTTATTGGTTCTATCAACTGGAAAGGGCCAATATCCACAATTGGGAAGACCTTGCCGCTGCTTTCTATAAACAATACCAGTATAACCTAGATCTTGCTCCCACCCGTACTCAACTCCAGAGTATGGCTATGGTTTCAAGTAAAGGTTTCAAAGACTACGCTTAGAAATGGAGAGACTTAGAAGGAAGAGTCCAACCTCCCCTTTCCGAAAGAGAGTTAGTAGTCATGTTTTTGGGTACCCTGTCTGGTCCTTTCTTTAATTATTTAATTGGAAGCTCCTCAGCAGGCTTCACTGAACTAATCTTAACCAGAGAAAGAGTGGAAGTTGGGATTAAGAGTGGGAAGATCTAGAAAGACGCATCCTCTGATGCTGTAAGAAAACCATTAATTGGGAAGAAAGAAGTTGGTGTTGTGTATCCTCAAAGGAATAAAGAAAGAACTGAATGCCGCCCAATGGTAGGGGCTATCATGATCCCTAAGCCTGCACCCATTCAACTAAGGAACGATCAACCTAGAACAAAAAGACCCGTAAGATAATTTACCTAGATTAATATGACACTATCTCAAGTCCTTCCACATTTGTTGAGATTTAATCTGGTAACTTTGAAAGAAGCTCCGAAGAATCCTAACACAACATCTCCTCACTACCATCCTAATACTCGCTATAGATACCATTCAGAAAGCCCAGACCATGATACTAACAACTGTTGGGCTTTGAAAAACAAGGTGCAAGACCTTCTTGAAGCAAAAGAAATTGAGTTTAATGCTCCTGAGATCCCAAATGTTATCAGCACTCCTATGCCCAAGCATGGCCGTGGTGTTAACGCTGTCGAAGATGACATGTTTTCTACTGCTGTTGATGAACTTGTTACTCCACTCCTGACCGTCAAGAAGAACCTATTGAAGGATGGTTTATTTCTGGGTTATGATGAAGGATGCCATTTCTGTCTATCCTTACCAACTAGTTGTCATTTATTGAAAGCAGGTGTTCAGCGCCTAATGGATGACAAAGATGTTTTGTTTGAAAAAACTCCCGTTCCAACCGTTTCTTACAAAGATGTTTCAATAGTAACCATTTCCTCCAATCCTTCCAGGGTCTCCACCAAAAGACCCGTTAGTATTACATTTGTTCCTAAAGCAGCTCCACTGATAATTGCTATGCCAGTTCCAATCCCGTACTCATCAGATAAAACTGTCCCATGGAACTATGGGGGCGACATCTACTATCACGGTGTCAAGCAAGATTGGTTGGCTGATGAAGACTTAATTCTTGAGAAGGCTGACCCAAACATCAGTAATATTGCGGGAACTAGCAAGATAACTCGAAGCGGAAGAATTTTCTCTCCAGAGATTGCTCCTCCAAAGACAATTACCGGTCCTATAATCATCCCTGTTCCTATTCCTATTACTACTAAAATCCCTATGGTTACCCCTGTTGACACTACTACTACAATTCCTATAGTTACACCTACTGATACTCCTACCACCGAGTCGACCGAGACTCGGGGAAATGGAATTCTGGTTGAGCCTGTCTGGATGAAGGCGCAATCAATATTTATCCCTGAGGCCTCCCAAAAGGAGATGGAAGAAATTCTGAAGATTATAACGAAAAGCGACTTTAACATAGTCAAACAGCTAGGGCAGACTCCGTTAAAGATGTCCATGTTGGCTTTATTGTTATGCTCTGAGGCTCATGCAAAGGCCTTGGTGAAATTCCTTAAAACTGCCCATGTACCACAAGAAACCTCTGCTTATCAGTTCCAAGACCGTGTGGCCAGTTTGACCGCAGATAATGGTTTAGGTTTTTGTGATGCTGACTTGACACCCAGAGGGAGGAAGCACAACGAGGCATTGCATGTCTCTGTCGAATGCAGGGGCACAACTTTGGCCCATGTCTTGGTTGATACCGATTCATCTTTGAATGTGCTGCCTAAGAAGGCTCTTGATAGACTCAACTGTGAAGGTTTAACCTTAAAACTCAACAATATATTGGTAAGGGACTTCGACGGTTCAAAAAGAATAGTGCATGGGGAGGTGGACATCCCCATAAAAGTTGGAACCCAAACCTTTGATTCAACTTTTTACGCGATGAACATTCTCCCTTCCTACTCTTGCTTATTGGGCCGACCAAGGATTCACAATGCTGGTGCTGTCACCTCTACGTTACATCAAATGATGAAATACCCAACCAAGGGGAAGATCATTACTGTCCATGGAGAAGTGGAAAAAATGGTCATTCATCTAAACTCCTTCAAATATGTGGAATTGGATGGTGAATTCATTGAAACTCCATTTCAACATTTCGAAGAAGTCCCACCAACCGTGGCATCAACCAAAGCTGTTTCTCAAATCCCGAAGAATACAAGACCTCCGCTAAAGATGTCTTCTTTGAAAGATGCCAAGGCAGTGATAGAAGAAGGTGGGTGCACTATTTGGGGCCAACTCCCAGATATCCCATACAAGTCTGATCAATTTGGTTTGGGTTTCACTTCAGGAGCAAGAAAGTTGTACGCCGTGCTCATGCTAGGGGACCCCCTTTAAAGATCAGCAACCACAAAGTCAATCCCGTGGAGGATGATGAGGATAGCTACAACCTGGAGGAATGGATTTTCCCAACAGTCAACAAAGGACTCAACAACTGGGAAGCTAGAGATTTTGTCCCAATTACTTTTATCCAATAGTAATTGTCTTTAAATTTTTGTCGGATCTGTAATAATTAAACAATTCATACTTTTAAAGCCTCGTGGCTTACCCGAGGCACAATGGTTCATTTGTAAGGGTTGTTAACTCATTTTCATATGTCATCAATAAATCATGGACGTTTTTGCATAAAAACTTTGTGTTCTTTGTCTCTCCTTTTTACATTTTTATTTCTTTCAAAGATAGCTATACTCTTACACACACTCACATTCAAAATGCAGATCTACATCCATTCGGGATCCCATGGGTAACGATTCTGCTATGGCCTTTTGTGACTCTGAAAATCTAATCTACCAAGCCGAAGACGAAGGTGAGGAAGATTGTGAAGTTCCAGGGGAACTAGCCAGGTTACTACAACAAGAAGAGAGGACCATTCAGCCCCACGAAGAACCAGTGGACACAGTTAACCTAGGTACCGAAGAGGACAAGAAAAAAGTTAAGGTGGGTGCCAATCTAGAACCCAATGTCAAAAAGCACCTGATTCAGCTACTACATGATTATGCCGAGGTCTTTGCCTGGTCGTATGAAGACATGCCAGGACTTGATACTGACATCGTGGTACATCATCTACCAACAAAAGAAGATTGCCCTCCGGTAAAACAAAAGGTCCGTCACATGCGACCAGACATGTCAGAGAAGATTAAAGCCGAAGTCATGAAGCAATTAAACTCCAGATTCTTGGCCGTTACCTCCTACCTATAATGGGTCGCCAATGTTGTTCCCGTACCTAAAAAGGATGGAAAGGTACAAATGTGCATGGAATACAGAGATTTGAATAGGCCAAGCCCTAAGGATGATTTTTCCCACTTCCCCACATTGATATTTTGGTTGACAATAAATCACAGCATAAGGTGTTTTCCTTCATGGACGGTTTCTCAGGCTAAAACCAAATCAAAATGGCGCATGAGGACATGGAGAAAACGACCTTTGTCACATAGTGGGGAACTTTCTGTTACAAGGTTGTGCCATTCGGGTTGAAGAATGCTGAGGCAACCTATCAACATGCCATGGTAGCTCTATTTCACGACATGATACATCACGAAATAGAGGTCTATGTGGATGACATGATAGCCAGATCTCAAACAGAAGTGGAACATCTGGACCATTTACGAAAACTGTTTTTGAAGTTAAAGTAATACATGCTGAGGTTGAACCCGAATAAATGCACATTTGGGGTAAGGTCCGGTAAACTCCTAGGCTTTGTCGTCAGCGGTAAAGGTATCTAAGTGGACCCTACCAAGGTGAAAGCGATACAAGAAATGCCTGCTTCTCGTACCGAGAAGGAAGTCAGAGGATTCTTGGGACGTTTAAACTACATTGCCAGATTCATTTCTCACCTGACAGCTACTTGCGAACCAATCTTCAAATTATTGAATAAAGATCAAGTAGTCAAATGGAATGATGAATGCCAAACTGCCTTCGGCAAGATCAAAGAGTACCTACAAGAGCCTCCTATTTTGATGCCACCAGTCGAGGGAAGACCATTGATCATGTATCTAACTGTTTTGGAAAATTCAATGGGGTGTGTGATGGGGCAGTATGACGAGTCTGGCCGAAAAGAGTACGCTATTTATTACCTGAGCAAAAAGTTTACCGACTGTGAAACAAGATATTCACTGCTCAAGAAAACTTGCTGCACTCTGGCATGGGCTGCTCGCCGGCTAAGCAGTATATGCTGACTCATACTACCTTATTGATATCCAAGATGGATCCAATAAAATACATCTTCGAGAAGCATGCCCTCTCTGGGAGAATAGCAAGATAGCAGATGATCCAGACGGAATATAACATTCAGTATACTACCCAAAAAGCAATAAAGGGAAGTGTAATAGCTGATCACCTTGCTCATCAAGCTGTGGATGACTACCAGTCCATGAAGTTCGAATTTCCAGATGAAGACATCATGATGGTAAACAACTATGAAGAACTCAAACCATATGAAGGACCTGAACAAGGATCCCGATGGACCCTAGTTTCTGATGGGGCGTCCAACGCACTCAACAATAGTATAGGTGTTGTACTCATATCTCCTGAAGGATGTTACACTCCCTTCATGACAAGACTCTGCTTCAACTGTACAAATAACATGGCAGAATACGAAGTGTGCATTTTTGGTCTCAAAGCCGCCATAGATTTGGGGATCAAGTCCTTAAGTGTATTCGGAGATCCAGCTTTGGTCATCAGCCAAATCAAAGGAGAATGGGACACTAAACACCCTAACCTTATCCCCTACAAAGAATATGTGTTGACATTAATCCCACACTTTGAGAAGATTACCTTTGAGCATTTCCCGCGAGAAGAAAATCAACTAGCGGATGCGCTAGCCACAATGTCATCCATGTTTAAACTTAAATGGGATAACGAGGCTCCCTAGATCACCATTGAACGAATGGATGAACCAGCTCACTATCACGAGATCAATACTGAAGAAGTAGTGGACCGGCCTTGGTTTCACGAAGTCAAGAGGTATCTCGAGGCTCAAGAGTATTCGAAAGGAGCTTCAGTCAATGATAAGAAGTTCCTAAGGAGATTCTCTGCTAAGTTCTTCCTTAGTAATGGCATTCTCTAAAAGCGCAACCATGACTCTGTTTTGCTCTGTTGCATAGTCAAGGTTGAGGCAGAAAAGATCATGGCTGATCTATATGAAGGCACTTTTGGCACCTATTCCAGTGGGTATACGATGGCAAATAAAATCCTACGGGCAGGTTATTATTGGTCTACCATGGAAATAGATTGCTATCAGCACTCTCAAACTTGTCATAAGTGTCATATCTATGCTGACAAAGTGCATGTACCTCCAGTTCCTCTGAATGTCCTGACTGCTCCATGGCCATTCGCGATGTGGGGCATTGATATGATTGGAGAAATCAAACCCACAACCTCTAATGGACACCGCTTCCTCTTGGTGGCCATTAACTATTTCACGAAGTGGGTTGAGGCAGCTTCTTTCGCTTCCGTTACCAAGAATTTTGTCACCTGGTTCATCAAGAAGAATATCATCTGTCGGTACGGTATCCCGGAGAGGATCATCACAGACAATGGTACGAATATCAACAACACTATGATCACCGCACTGTGTGCACAATTCAAGATCCAGCACAATAATTCTTATCCTTACCGGCCAAAGATGAATGGTGTTGTCGAAGCCGCAAATAAGAACAACAAAAAGATCATACAGAAAATGACAGTCAAATACAAAGACTGGCATGGGATGCTACCATTCGCCCTCCACGATTATCGTACCATGGCACGCACATCAACTGAGGCAACACCTTACTCTCTGGTATACGGTATGGAAGTTGTCTTTCCTATTGAGGTCCAGATCCCCTCTCTGAGAATTATGAAGGATGCAGGATTAAATGAAGACGATTGGATCCAAACCCGACTTGATCAACTGAACTTGATTGATGAGAAAAGGCTTACTGTTGTCTCTCATGGTCAAACGTATCAAAAACAGATGATCAAGGCTTTCAACAAAAAGGTCATACGCCAAGTGTATCAAGTCGGGGATTTGGTGATCAAGCGCATCATACTGCCGCAAGGTGATCCCAGGGGGAAATAGACTCCTACATACGAAGGACCATTTGTGATAAAAAGCATATTCTCTGATGGGGCAATGATCTTGACCACTATGGATGGCGACGACCTGCCGCACCCTGTGAACGCTAACATAATCAAAAGATATTACTCATAAGAGACCCCCTAGGTTGACACACCTAGGTAAAACAAGGGTATCCCGTCAAACCAAAAAGGTTCGGGAAAAATTAGGAATAAAAACAAAAAAAATCTATACACCCGGCAAGTTGAAAACCCGAAAGGGCGACTTGGGAAAAAAGGGTATCCTGGTGGACTGAAAACCCGAAAGGGAGGTCCAGGAAAAAGTTTAGGAATTAAAGCGTATGACTATGTCTCGTTGGATCACTTTATAGACAACCTTCAGCTTTGACTGACAAACTCAGCGATTCCGATCAATCCAATCAACTTCGGACAAGGCAGCAAGTGGACAAGACGCTCAAAGACACGAAGGCTATAGCAGAATGGGATCCAATATTGGATCTAATAAGAGATGTGGGGCAGAATGCCGTCGTAAAAAATGAAATTTGATACAAAGAAAAGATAGCTATGTGCAATAATCCCATGGGGTTCCCATTCCGCTATAGCCTTTGTGTCTCTGAGTATATTGTCTATTTTTTCCTTGTCTGAAGCTGATTGAATTGATCAGAACTGTCGAGCTTGTCAGTAGAAGCCAAAGGTTGTCCGTAAGGTGATCCAATGGGACATAGTCATACGCTTTAATTCCCTAACTTTTGCCTGGACCGCCCTTTCGAGTTTTCAGTCCACTGGGATACCCTTTTTTGCCCAAGTCGCCCTTTCGGGTTTTCAACTTGCCGAGTGTACATATTTTTTTTTGTTTTTATACCTAATTTTTGCCTGAACCTTTTTGGTTCGCTGGGATATCCTTGTTTTACCTAGGTGTGTCAACCTAAAGGGTCTCTTTATGTGTAGTATCTTTTGACTATGTCCGCGTTCACAGGGTGTGGCAGGTCATCGTCATCCATGGTGGTTAAGATCATTGCTCCACCAGAGAACATGCTTTTGATCACAAATGGTCCTTCGTATGTAGGAGTCCGTTTTCCCCTGGGATCACCTTGCAGAAATATGATGCGCTTGATCACCAAATCCCCGACTTGATACACTTGTCGTCTGACCTTTTTGTTGAAAGCCTTGATCATCCGTTTTTGATACGTTTGACCATGACAGACAGTAGTAAGCCTTTTCTCATCAATCAAGTTCAGTTGATTAAGTCGAGTCTGGATCGAATCTTCTTCGTTCAGCCCTGCATCCTTCATAATTCTCATAGAGGGGATCTGGACCTCAATAGGCAAGACAACTTCCATGCCGTACACCAGAGAGTAGGGTGTTGCCATGGTTGATGTGCGTGTCGTGGTATGATACCCGTGGAGAGAGAATGGTAGAATTTCATGCCAGTCTTTGTATGTGACTGTCATTTTCTGTATGATATTTTTGATATTCTTATTTGCGGCTTTGACAACACCATTCATCTTTGGTCGGTAAGGGGAAGAATTGTGATGCTGGATCTTGAATTGCTCACACAGGGAGGTGGTCATAGTATTGTTTAGATTCATACCATTATTTGTGATGATCTTCTCCGGGATACCGTAACGACATATGAGATTCTGATTGATGAACCGGGTGACAACATTCTTGGTAACGGAAGCAAAAGAGGCTGCCTCAACCCACTTTGTAAAATAGTCGATGGCCACTAAGATGAAGCGGTGTCCATTAGAGGCTGTTGGTTTGATTTCCCCAATCATATCAATCCCCCACATAGAAAAAGGCCAAGGAGCCGTCAAGACATTAAGAGGAACCTGAGGTATGTGCACCTTGTCAGCATAGATTTGACACTTATGGAAGGTTCGAGAGTGTTGATAGAAATCTACTTCCATGGTAGACTAGTAATAACCTGCCCGTAGGATTTTCTTTGCCATCGTATGCCCACTGGAATGGGTGCAAAAAGTTCCCTCATGTATATCATCCATGATCTTTTATGCCTCAACCGTATCTACGCACCGAAGTAACACAAAGTCATGGTTGCGTTTGTAGAGAATGCCATTACTAAGGAAGAACTTGGTAGAGAATCTCCTTACGAACTTCTTATCATTGACTGAAGCTCCTTCTGGATATTCTTGAGCCTCGAGATACCTCTTGACTTCGTGAAACCAAGTCCGGTCCACTACTTCTTTAGTATTAATCTCGTGACAGTGAGCTGGTTCATCCATTCGTTCAATGGTGATCTGGGGAGCCTCGTTATCCCAATTAAGTTTAAACATGGATGACATTGTGGCTAGTGCGTCCGCTAGCTAATTTTCCTCTCGCGGGAAATGCTCGAAAGTAATCTTCTCAAAATGTGGGAGAAATGTCAACACATGTTCTTTGTAGGGGATAAGGTTAGGGTGTTTGGTTTCCCATTCTCCTTTGATCTGGATGATGACCAAAGCTGAATCTCCGAATACACTTAAGGATTTGATCCCCAAATCTATAGCAGCTTTGAGACAAAAAATGCAGGCTTTATATTCTGCCATGTTATTTGTACAAATGAAGCAAAGTCTTGCAGTAAAGGGAGTATGACACCCTTCAGGAGATATGATTACAACACCAATACCGTTTCTGAGTGCGTTAGATGCCCCATTGAAAACCAGGTCCATCGGGATCCTTATTCAGGTCTGTCATATGGTCTGAATTCTTCACAGTTGTTTACCATCATGATGTCTTCATCTGGGAATTCGAACCTCATGGACTGGTAGTCATCCACGGCTTGGTGAGCAAGGTGATCAGCTAGTACACTGCCCTTTATTGCTTTCTAGATAGTATACTGTATGTCATATTCTATCAAGATCATCTGCCATCTCGCTATCCTCCCAGAGAGGCCAGGCTTCTTGAAGATGTATTTTATTGGATCCATTTTAGATATCAATAAGGTAGTATGGGTCATCATATACTGTCTTAGCCAGCGAGCAGCCCATTCCAGAGCACAACAAGTTTTCTCAAGCAGTAAATATCTCGTTTCACAGTCGGTAAAATTTTTGGTCAGGTAATAAATAGCATGCTCTTTTCGGCCAGACTCGTCATGCTTCCCCAGCACACACCCCATTGAATTTTCCAAAACAGTTAGATACATGATCAAAGGTCTTCCCTCGACTGGTGGCATTAAAATATGAGGCTCTTATAGTTATTCTTTGATCTTGTCGAAGGCAGTTTGGCACTCGTCATTCCATTTGACTACTTGATCTTTCTTCAGTAATTTGAAGATTGGCTCACAAGTAGCTGTCAGGTGGGAAATGAATCTGGCAATGTAGTTTAAACGTCCCAAGAATCCTCTGACTTCCTTCTCGGCACGAGGAGCAGGAATTTCTTGTATTGCTTTCACCTTGGAAGGATCCACCTCAATACGTTTATTGCTGACGACAAAGCCTAGGAGTTTACCAGACCTTACCCCGAACATGCATTTATTTGGGTTCAACCTCAAGTTGTATTTCTTTAGTCTCTCATATAATTTCTGTAAATGATCAAGATGCTCTTCTTCTGTTTGAGATCTAGCTATCATGTCGTCCACATAGACCTCTACTTCGTGATGTATCATGTCGTGAAATAAGGCTACCATGGCACGCTGATAGGTTGCCCCAACATTCTTCAACCCGAATGGCATAACCTTATAGCAGAATGTGCCCCACTGTGTGACAGAGGTTGGTTTCTCCATGTCTTTAGGCTCCATTTTGATTTGGTTGTATCCTGAGAAACCATCCATGAAGGAAAACACTTTGTGCTGTGCCGTGTTATCAAATAGAATATCAATATGGGGAAGCAGGAAGTCATCCTTAGGGCTTGACCTATTCAAATCTTTGTAGTCCACACACATTCGTACCTTGCCGTCCTTTTTGGGCACGGGAACAACATTGGCAACCCATTATGGATAGGAGGTGACGGCCAAAAATCCGACATTGAATTGCTTCATGACTTCTGCCTTAATCTTCTCTGACATGTCTGGTCACATATGACAGACCTTTTGTTTTACTGGTGGGAAGTCTTCTTTTGTAGGTAGACGATGTACTACGATATCTGCATCAAGTCCTGGCATGTCTTCGTATGACCAGGAAAAGACCTCAACATAATCGTGTAGCAACTGAATCAGACACTCCTTGACACTGGGTTCCAGATTGTCGCTCACTTTGACTTCTCTCGTGTCTTCTTCGGTACCCAGGTTAACTGTGTCCACTGGCTCTTCGTGGGGCTGAATGGTCCTCTCTTCTTGTTGTAGTAACTTGGCGAGTTCCCCTGGCACTTCACAATCTTTCTCACCTTCACTTTCAGCTTGGTAGATTAGATTTTTCAGAATCACAAAAGGCCATAGCAGAATCGTTACCCATGGGATCCTGAGTGGATGTAAACCTGCATTGTGAGCGTGAGTGTGTGTAAGAGTATAGCTATCTTTGAAAGAAATGAAAATATAGAAAATAAAAACAATGAGCACAAAGTTTGTATGCAAAACGTCCATGATTCATTGATGTCATATGGAAATGAGATAATAACCCTTACAAATGAACCATTGTGCCTTGGGTAAGACACAAGGTTTTAAGAGTCTAAAATGTTTTAATATTACAGATCCGACAAAATGTAAAGACAAATTACTGTGGGATAAAAGTGATCGGGACAAAATATCTAGCCTCCCAGTTGCTGAGCCCTCCATTGACATTTTGGAAAATCAAATCCTCCAGGTCATAGCTGTCTTCGTCATCCTCTACTGTGTTGACTTTGTGATTGCTGATCCTCAAGGGTGGTCCTCTGGCACGATCGCGATGTACAACTTTCTGGGCACCTGAAGTGAAACCCATCCCAAATTTGTCAGATTTGTATGGGATATCTGGGAGTTGACCCCAAATTGTGCACCCACCTTCTTCTATCACTGCCTGGGCATCCTTCAAAGATGACATCTTGGCGGAGGCCTTATGATCTTGGGAACATGAGACACAACCTTGGTTACTGCCACGGTCTACGGGACTTCTTCAAAGTGCTGGAATGGAGTTCCAATAAATTCACCATCTAGTTCCACATATCTGAAGTAATTTAGATGGATGACCATATACTATTCTTCTCCATGAATGGTGATAATTTCCCTTGAATTGGATATTTCAGCATTTGATGCAACATAGAGGTAACAACGCCAACATTGTGAATCCATGGTCGGCCTAACAAGTAGGAATATGAAGGGCGAATATCCATTACATAAAAAGTTGAATCAAATGTTTGGGTTCCAACATTTATGGGGATGTCCACTTCCCCATGCACTATCCTTTTTGAGCCGTCAAAGGCCCTCACTACTATGTTGCTCGGCTTCAATGTCAATCCCTCACAGTCAATCCTATCGAGAGACTTTTTAGGCAACACATTCAGAGACGAACCAGTGTCCACCAAAACATGAGCCAAGGTCATTCCCCTGCATTCCATTGAGACATGCAATGCCTCATTATGCTTCCTCCCTCTTGGCGTTAAATCAGCATCTAAAAAACCTAAACCATTATTTGTAGTCAAGCTGGCTACGTAGTCTTAGAACTGATCGGTAGATGTTTCTCGGGGTACATGGGCAGTTTTCAGGAATTTTACCAAGGCTTTTGCATGAGCCTTGGAACATAGTAATAAAGCCAACATGGAAATTTTAGATGGAGTCTGTCCCAATTGCTCGACTATGTTGTATTCGCTTCTTTTTATGATCTTTAGAATTTCCTCCATCTCTTTCTGGGAGGTCTCAAGGATACCCACTGATTGTGCCTTCGTCCGGACATGCTCAATCAGAATACCTTTACCTCGATTCTCGGTTGACTCGGCAGCAGGAATGTCAATAGGGGTGATAATAGGGATTGTAACAATTTTGTCAGCAGAAGTCTTAGTAGAGATGATTGTAGGATTGGGAATAACCTTTGAAGGAGCAACAACAACATGAATGATTACGGGTCCAGAAACAGCCTTTGGAGGAACAATTTCCGGAGAGAAAACCCTTCCACTTAGGGTTATCCTACTAGTCCCTGCAATATTACTGATATCAGATTTAACCTTCTCAGAACTTGAATCTTCAGCAGCTGGCCAATCTTGCTTGATAATGTGGTAGTAGACATCCCCTCCATAATTCCATGGTACAATTTTGTCTGACAAATACGGGATTGGTCCAGGCATTGTAATTATCAAAGGAGCTACTTTAGGAACTGATGTAATTCTAACGGGTCTTTTGGTGGAGACCCTGGAAGAATTGTCGGAAATGGTCACGATAGGAACATCATTTTAAGAAACAGTCGGAATAGAAGTCTTCTCGAACAAAATTTCCTTATCGTCTATTAGGCACTGAATGCCCGCTTTTAACAAAGGACAGTTGGTTGGTAAGGACAAACAGAAATGACAGCTTTCATCGCAGCCTTGGAATACACTAACAATTAACAAGTTATTTTTGATAGTCAGGAGTGGGGTCACACGTTCATCAACTGAAGTAACAAACATATCTTCCTCAATGGCGTTGGTATTATGGCCGTGTTTGGGCATAGGGGCAGTAATAACATTGGGAATTTCTGGTGCATCAAATTCAATCTCTTTGGCTTCAAGAAGGTCTTGTACTTTGTTCTTCAGATCCCAACAGTTGTTAGTGTCATGGTCGGGACTCTCGGAATGGTATGCACAACGGGCATTAAGATGATAGTGAGGAGAGGTTGTGTTAGGGTTCTTTGGAGCTTCTTTCAAAGTCACTAGGTTGGATCTTAACAAATGTGGTAATACCTGAGATAAGGTCATGTTAATTAGGTGAAGTGTCTGACTGGTCTTTCCTTTCTTGGATGATTGCTTCTTTGCTGAGCAGGCGTAGGCTTAGGAATTATGACAACCCCCACCATTGGACGACGTTCAAACCTATCTTGATTTCTTTGAGGATATACAGCAACGACTTCTTTCTTTCCAATGAATGGTTTCCTTACAGCAACAGGGGATAAATCTTTTTGAATTTTCCCATTCTTTATCCCGAATTCCACCCTTTCTCCGGTCAGTATCAACTCAGTAAAGCCTGCCAATGAACTCCCAATTAAGTGATTGAATAATGGACCGGACAAAGTGCCCAAGAACATATCTACTAATTCTCTTTCAGATAGGGGATGCTGGATTCTTCCTGCTAAGTCCCTCCATTTTTGCGCATAGTCTTTAAAGCCTTCACTTGAAACCATGGCCATACTCTGGAGTTGAGTACAGGTTGGCGCAAGATTAGCATTGTATTGGTATTGTTTGTAAAAGGTAGCGGCCAAATCTTCCCAGTTATGAACATTGGCTCTTTTTAACTGATAAAACCAATCAAGTTGAGTTCCAGACAGACTGTCTTGGAAGAAGTGTACCCATAAATCCTTGTCAGTGGTATGAGGCTGAATTTTACCCACATAGGACCGGAGATGCATTTTGGGACATGAAACTCCGTCATATTTGGCGAATATCAGTGCTTTGAATTTTGGAGGAATGACAATCCCGGATACTAACCCCAACTCCTCAAAGTCCAATCCAGGCACTTTTTGGATTTCCATTGCACTTAACCGTTCTTCTAGATGCCTGTACTTGTCATCGGCTGGAGGGTATTGTTTTTCGGAATAATATTCTTCTTCCTCTACCTCTTCTGACTCTGGCTGGACAACTATTTCTTTTCCTTTCCCAACTTGATTATCTTTCTCACCAGATGACATTGCAAAGTCTAAGGTCCTTCTTGTCTGCCCTTGGAACCTTCTTCCCATGTTTAGAACTCCGACTATCTTCTTTATTTTCTTCTTTTTCTTTTCAACTAGCAAGGTCTTCAACTCTTCTTATCCTTTGGCTAGAGTTAAGAACATCTATTGAAACTGAGCGTTTTGTGCTTGGAAGTCCTTCACCGTTTGCTCGAGATCCATCTTACTGAAATAAACAGTAGAAAGATGATGAGACTTGGTGCAAGAAACCTGCTTATGTTATGATGAATGGTAAATGCATAAGCAATGATTTCAAGGATTTTAGAGATTCAAATTCGTTTTAGACAAAAAGGAAACACACGTCATATTAATAAATTTAAAGCTTGATTACATCAATGCCTCTTTGGGTTTACAAAGAAATACAAAAAACTCTAAGATAAAAAGGTTGTACGCATCCTCTTCGGTGCGATGTAGGCATTCAGAGTCTGCTCCTCATGAAGTTGCTTGGTAAGCTCCAGATTCCTCTTTTCGCCAGTGTAGAACTGCGCCTCAAAAGTGTCTCGCTCTCCCTTGAGTTGTATCCAATCTCTTTGTAAGTCTTCAAGAGAGGTGGGCATGTCAGGATGCAGGATGGTGTAAGGAACATCTCCTTCCACAACAAGCTCTATGATCACCGAGAGAATGGAGGGATAAGGCATCATAAAACTTTGAGCACGAGCTCGTACCCATTTGAGGTAAGGCTCAAGTGGGATGGAACTCTTGTGCCCCAATGTCTTGCTATCTACCTTGTTCAACATTCTCCAAGCTCGGATGAATCTTTGGCGAAGACCTTGATCATTGTTCTCGTAGTCAAATACCAAACCTTGAATGAGCATCTCATGGGGACCATCCCTTCGGGCATAACCAAACTATCTTAGAGCCAAACAGGGGTTATAGGTGATACCTCCCCTAATGCCAAGTAAAGGGACGTTAGGGAACTCTCTACAACGGTCAATGATGATAACATTCTCTATAGATCAGGAACACCAATGGATGTCTGAATGCTTTAGCGTCATCAACCTTTGTGACCACCTTGAACCTTGCTCATTCTTTAATACAGATTGGGGAAGATGCAAAATAAACCATCTTGCCAAGAGAGGAGTACAACACATAAGGATACCTATTTTCCTCATAGTGCGAGTGTGAAAAGAATGTAGGATGTCTCCAGCAAGGTAGGCACCGGGTTACGAGATATGAAGATTTTGACGGTGTTCACATCTATGAGTTGGTCAGGATTTGGAAACAAAACCATCCCATAGACGAGGAGAGCCATAATTTCCTCAAAAGCTTGTAGATCCAAAGAGTTCCAGCAGTTTTGGGCTTTCTCAAACAAGAACTTAGCTAAGAAACCTTTGACACCACTCCTTGTTTCCCAATTAGTTCTGAGATCAGATGATTGCAAGTGTAGAGCTTGAGCAATCTCTTCTGAATTTGGGTCTTTTTCCGTACCGTTGAAAGGTAGTTGATTGAGAATTGGAATCCTCAAGAGTCGGGAGAATTCTTCCAAAGTAGGCACAAGTTGATAATCGGGAAATATGAAGCAATGGTGTAGAGGATCAAAGAATTGGAAGAGCACCTTCAACATATCTTCATCAGTTTTGGAGGTAACTAAGTTTAGGAGACGACCATTTCTTTCGGTGAACGGAGAGTTTTCATGAATCCTTGAAGCTAGCTCTTTAAGTTGAGGGGGAATCCTTACAAGGTTGACTTGAATAGTTTTCCTGCGAAGAGAATTCATATCCTATAAAACAGAACAAAGATAAATCCCAAGATCCTTGAAATGATTAGTAAATGAGTATGATGTTATAATGTTCATGATATTATGTACAAGTAAAATATACACAAACAAAGCAAACAAGTCCTTAGGTTTAGGCTTGCATGGAGTCTCATAGGTAAGTACCCTCTTGAAGTTTAGTTGGCTCAAACCTGTCCTAGTAATAGTAACCGGGTTCTAAGGAGCTCAATATCACTGGTTTGTTTCCTTGGGCATTGTTTCAGCGCAAGCCTCTTTAATAGCGACCGAAATATCCTAAAGAACCAAACCTCAATGAGTGTAGTATCGAGTATCTAGCAACTTCGGACTGCACCAAAGCCGGTCATCTCACTACGTCTTAATGGCCAAGTTGGTCAAGTAAAGGTTCTAAAAGTTCATTAGTGCTTTATGACATCACTCAGCGGCCCCGTATTCTCCTTGACTACTCAAGAGCTACCAATATCCACAAATATGTCGCACTAACGTAGCTATTGCTTAGACCGTGTCGGTATACCCCGCACAATTTCCACAATGTATTGCTACTTACCTATAAGGTATCCCAAATCTGGGTAGAGGATTCAAACCCAAACAAAGAACCATAATGTAAAGCATACAAGTCAAACAATGAAAGCAAGTAAATATGATCTAACCCTAAGGTAACCCCGCTTTTTGAAATATCCCCAGCAGAGTTTCCAGTTCTGTGATACGATGGGAGAACTGACTCGGGTCGTTTGTGTTTGATCACAATTGTGCGCTTAGCAAGAGTCTCCACCGAATTTTCTTTTATCCAAAAGGAAAGGTAAAAAAGCACAGGAAAGACCTTTCGAGATTACTTCTCGGGTTCAGGGGGTAGATTATGAAAAGGGAAGGTATTAGCATCCTTTTCATCCATTGTTTTCCATGGGCTCTTAGTTACTCGCTAGATCACTTGCTTTTGTTTGAATGTGTTTGTGGTGTGGGTTTTAAAAGTATTTTGAAAATGTCTTTACAATGGTTCTCGTCTCTATAAGAACGCATACAAAGTGTTGTTTCGAAAAATAGTTCAAAGAGGTGTTCGTGTATTTGTGTTTTTTGAAGGTGATTTTGAAAAGATATTATTTGTAATGGTTATCATCTCTATAAGAAGGTATACAAAAAGTTTTCGTCTTTTGAAAAAGGTTTTAATGTGAGATTATTGGTGTGAAATGTTTGATTGTGAGCAAGCGATTAACTAAGAACGAATCCATCTACTCGAAAGGTCTTAAATATTCTTTTCTTCCTTTAGATGTTGCTATCTTACCATTGATTTGGTAAGAAGCCCCATCGTTGGATGTGAAGGGACAGGCGCGTGACGTTTGTATAATCATAGAAGGCAAATTATGAGACGCTTTATCAATTTTCGTAAGGGACTAGGTCATTTTACTGAAGGCAACATCGAGGGATATCGATGGACTACGATCTTTTTTATCGAAGGGTCTTTGCTAAAGCATCCCATATTCGAGGGACATGACTGTATTTCCGAGGTAACGAGCGAGGTTACCCTAGAGGTACGCATGTGAAAAAGTGTGTTTGATTCAAGTTATTTTGTTCTTTGATTAGGTTATCTAGCGATTGATTTTGAATCTTTCCATGCACGCCTAATTACTATACAGTGTAAGGAAAACAGTAAATTGCGGAAATTGAAATTCTACACTATTACAGAGCTTTCGGGAATTGGGGTACAAATTTACAAATAGGGATGGATCAATACGATTAAAAGTCAAAATAGGCAATCAATACAACCAAATCGAATCGAACAAATAATTAAAATTATAACAGTCTATGAAATTAATTGACAAAGTATAGAAATTTTTGGTATTTTTATTATAAAGAAAAATAAACAACTTAAGGCTAAACAAAAAGTTAATTAGCAAATTTTTTTTACAAAGTCCTAAACTAAACCAATTCTAAACAAAGATTAAAAAATTAAGATTTAAAAAATTCTAAGATTTGTGGAAAATTAAATCTAATTTTAACAACAACTAAATTATGTCTAAATTACTTTATACATAAACTAAATTAATTATAAAATTTGTAATTAACCTAATTCATTCTAAAACTATTATTTTACAACTAAACTAAATTATTTAAATAAAGGTGTGAGACAAGAAATTGGAGGGGATGAGTAATCAATTTCGAACGGGCTGTTTTTTTGCAAAAAATGGCAATACGGCCCAAATACCTTCCAAATAAAAAAAACGGACAAGCTAAAGAAAAAGTGGAGGTTGGGCCGGATTGGATTGGCCCGGATCCGGGTCCAACTAGAGAGAAAACAAGTTTGTTTTGAGAGTAAACCTAATTATGGGCGTCGTGGATTTGTGTTCATTAGGGCAAAAGGTTATCACTAATTCCTCTCTTACCAAATGCAAACGAACCCAGACTTCAAATCACACTCTTCTATTAGGGACAAACCTAACTTCATCTTCATCACTCGCCTCCTCTCAATCCCAACCTTCCCTTCATCAACAACAGTTCGCGTCTACCTTCCTCTCTCTGTGCAGCGATCTCCAACTCAATCGTTCTCAGTAACCTTTGTTTCCACTTTATTCATCTTCATCACAACTCTTCACTGTCCCAACTCATTCTTGATACATATGTGTAGAGTAAACCGAGAGGAACCAAAGCCCTAACAGTATGAGCTTCAACATTTTGCATGGACCAATTGATTTAAGTTTCAGAGGCCTAGGGTTTGTGTGGATTTAAAAAGATGCAAGTAGTTACAAAGGAAAAGTTGAGAAAAGAGAAGAACGCAAATGGATTCAGGGAAGCAGTACAGGGCGGATGGTGAAATCTCTTGGGGAAGCCTCATTTTGACAGGGTAACGTTTTTTATCTTTTTTTATTTAATCTGTCTGTATGAATCAGTTCCTCACAAAATTACTACCAACAGTATCATGGTCTAGTTCATGTGATGGATTTGAGCAGAGCTTTGGTTCAGAGTGAAGATTGGTTACTCAATGATTTACAATGAGAACAAAAGTAAGAAGGATATAGGGTTTTTATCTGTGTAGATTTTCACATTACTGTTTCACATTTTTTAATTGCAATCATAACAGTTATATTACTCTCCTTATGCTAGGTAGAAACCAACAATAACATCTTACTCAAAGTCAAGGGTTATGGTAGAAACGAAAATTAATCATGAAGAGCAAAGAAAGAGAATGCATACATAAGTAATAATGGAACATGAGTAAGGATTCAAATGCCATACCTAATCAGAGTCTCTTCAGTAGAGTTCTTTAAGCACATGTATGGTGATTTCTCTTTGACTTTTGAGCTTCTGAATCTTCTCTCCTTTTGATTATGTATATTTGTGGCTTAACTCCAGGTATGAGTTATGGTAGTGGAGGCGAGTTGCTGTTGTTTGAAGTTGGTTCTGAGACTTGAAGCTTTACAGGGAAGCTTCCTCTTTTTGTATTCTTTTCTCTCTTTCTCTCTTTAATTTCTGAAGGGTTGGAAAGGGAAAGTGATGAATATTTCTGGGGTTTCTGTATGCTTGGTCTGTTTTTGAGGTCCTATATTTTCTGGTTTTGCTGTTTGGTCTTGTATTTGCTGGTTCTATTTGGTTTTGTATTTTGCTGGTTCTGTTTTTGTATCCTTGGCCTGTTTTTTTGATATCCTCCTCTTATGCCGGTTATCTCTTTTTTATACAGTCCCCTTGTGTTTTTTGGGGGAAATCAGATCACTTTGAATGTTTTTGGGTTAGCTGACTTTGTGGCCTTTGGGTGCAGAATTTTGGACTGTTTTAGAATGCTGACTTGCTGCCTTTTGAGTGCAGTTTAAGGCATGTCCATTTTGGTGCAAGTTTGTGCAGGTTTAGGGCAACAATAACACATGTTATGCAGGGCTGTCTTTTTTGGTAATTTGGCAGGATTTTGGACTGTTGTATGGGCTGCATTGCTAGATGATATCTCTTTCATCTTTCCTTTTTTTATCTTTCCATGAAATAAAATAATTTGCTTATTTCACAAGAAATTCTGAAGGGTTTATAAAAGCTTTGGAAAATGATGATATGCTTTTTTCTTGTTGAGTAAGCCTGCTATCTATGCTTTGCCCTGTTCCATTTTGTTTTACTTACTGCCACCTTCTTCTGTCATCCTGGCAGCCTATGCTGCCTTGCTTGCTATGTTTTGCTGTTATCTGTTGTTATATTTGTTGTAATATTTGTAGCAAGCTTGCCTGGTATTCTGTTTGTTGCAGGTTTGTTTGGCAGCTTGTGCTGCATCATTGCAGCCTAATGCTGCCTGTTTTGCTGTGTTACTTTTTTGCTTGCATATTGACCTTGGACTTGGCAGCTTGCCTATTGATGTATTGCTGCTGCTTGGCAGCCTTGGACTTGGTAGCTTTTCTTGGCAGCTTGCTTCTTTTGCAGCCTTGGACTTGCTGATATATTTGTTTGTTTGCACATTTTGTTGTTGCTTGCTGCTTATATAGCAGCCTACTATTTGGAAGCCTGCTCCTGCTGCTTATGCTTGCTTTGCTTGCTCATTTTTCCTTCTTGTGAACCAAGGTCCAACCTTGTGATTTGCAAGGATGGGAGAAGAGAGATTATGATAAAACAAAACAAGCTTAAAATCTGATTCCTATATACAAACCCTAGTGATGAATTTTTTTTCCTTTTCTTTACATATCACATTGTTTGAATTGCTAATTTTCTCTTCTTTCTTTCATGAACATGAGGCATGGATAGCGAGCGAGGATTGCTTGAAGATGAAGCAACAAAGACTTGAAGAAACAAAATAAATGTTTTCTCTTTGTAGACAAAAAAATTTGTGATTCTTTGTAATAAAACAAAAACTTGTAAATTATTTCATTTGTAATGTAATAAATACAAAGCCTTGAATAAATTTGGTGTAATGAAGTTTATTGTTCAAAACTTGAATTTATTTAAACTTTGCAATTCTCAATTGAATGTTTTGGATTAAAACATCTTGGTTTGGTAACTTAGATTTCAAGCAATCACAAAATGATCAAATAACCAATGCGCCTTGTACTCCAATCAAATTTCTAAACAAAATAAATGTTTAAAAATTCAATTCTAACTTGGTTAACTCAAACCCAAAGCCATGGTCATCTAAATGACTGTCTTAATCTTCGCCTCTTGTCCACACCAAATTTGCATTCAAAATGAAACTCGCACGCCATGCTTGATAAAAATGGAATTTCATTTTCAAACCAACATGCTTTTAGGAACAATCATCAATCTTGTAGGATTAACAGATTTTAAAACAACTGGGATGGAGAACATTTGAAATCAAACAAAATGACTTGCGATGATTCAATAACTTTAAAAGTCTCCCAAACACAATCTCTTTTTGATCTTTGAAGATAAACTCATGAGCGACATCATTTATGACCATATGCAGAAATAATCGCCTCAAGATCTTGTAATTTGAGGAAATCATAATTCTTAGAAATCAGACGACAGTTATTTGAGATTAGGTCAAAATCCATGAAGCGACTTCTAACGTATTCTAATTTTGGTGACTTTCTACACGTAATCAACCCTTAATTTGTGAAGAGAAATTGGAGATAACATCAGGGAGAATCATATGCAAGAAGAACCGCTCGAAAATATCGAATAATGAAGAAGTTACAGTCGCTTGAACTTGGCCTCGCAAAAGTTAAGCTTTTGGGTTAATGGGATCATTTTCAGTCGTCTGAACCATTGACTGAGCAAACTTGCAATGCGAGGTTTGAAACTCGACACGAACATCCTTGAGGAGACATGAAAATCTATGAAGACCATTTGAAACTTTGAAGAATCAATTTTCTTTGAGAAACGTCAAACCCTAATTGTTGACTTACTGCCTAGGAAGAGAATCTGTTCGATCAAACTTCTGAGCCAAATTGAGTATTCGAGAAGACCTAGGATGGTATCTTGAATAAAAATGAGAGGGAAAATTTTGGGGTACAACAATATCCTAGCAAAGACAAGCAAAATACAACATCATAGTCCCTCGATGCCGCTATCAAAAGTTGTCTTTCAAAATAATCTTAGTCCCTAAAGAAAAGTGCTAAGATACCTTGCAACATTGCTAATCATGGTTATACGATGACCCACTCCCGTCCCTTTTACATCCAAAGATAGGGTTACTTACCAAATCAATGGTAGGATAACAATGTCAAAGGAAAAAGGAAATGAACATGAAAGACTTTTGAGTAGGTAGAATGTTCCTAGTTACTTGCTCCATTTCAAAACAAAAACATCCTTGCTATTTTTCAAAACAAACACCAACACTTTCAAAACATCTTTCAAAACATGAAAACATTTTCAAAAGATCAAACACTTTGTATACATTTTTATGAACAATAATCATTACAAAGTTTTCCTAAACAACGACCTCTTTTCAAAAATATTTTCAAAACCACACAAAGCATAATTTCAAACAAAAGCAAGTGATCTAGCAAGAAACTAACAGCCCATAGAAAACCATGGATGAAAAGAGTTCTAATACCTTCCCTCTTCATAATCTACCCCCCGAACTCATGAAAACATCTCAAAGGTCTTTCCTGTGCTTTTTCACCTTTCCTTTTGGATGAAAGAAAAGTCGATGGCGACTCTTACTAACCGCAACATTTGCGATAAAACGCAAAACACCCAAGTCAGTTATCCCACTGTATCACACCCTTGCCATCTTTATCCCATCAATCCATTGTTGCTCAGATGAAACAAAAGAAAAAGAATTGGCTAGCAACATAAATTTCAAACATGAACATACACATACAGCTTTCAAACAAGTGTTTCATGATTTCATCATTAGGGATTTTATGCAAGGAATCAGAAAATAAAGGGTTGTTTCTCACTAAAGCCTCATAAATCAGTTTTCAAGCAAGCAATCATGGGCCAAATTCTCTACTGCAAATCACAAAATTTTATTTTTGGTTCACAATAGAAGGAAAAAGTCACTGCAGTAAAACAGAAGTGCAAACAGAATTCCATCACAGTCCGGCCCAATAAGCAAAATAAAATTGCAAAGCCCAACACGCAACAACCAAAGCCTCATACAATTTTGTTTCACACAAATCAGATTCTATCATTTACCTAGGAACTTTATCTATTGCAAATAATAAGCTAAGTTGGTTCACAAAAAGACAAAGACGAATAAAAAAAGGTCCAAATCATAATTTCAATCTCAACATCATGTTTTCATGCAACAATCAAAAAAGAGCCTCATGTTGCTTTGTTTCGAAAAATCAGAATTGCAAAATCAAATCATAGGCATAGCCTTCTACTGCAAATCTCAAACAACTATTCAAAAAAAACTTGTTTGGTTCATAGTAAAAGTACAAACTCATGTACTGCATAAGTAAAAAATCAAAAAGTCAACAAGTAACAAGTACAACTTCCAAAAAGGCATCACAGAAAATCAAAAGCCAACAAGAAACATGGATAGTTCAAAAGCTAGCAAGCAACATAACAGAATTGACAAGTCCAAATACAATTTGAACAAAGCATGTTATCTCAAATCAACTTCAACAAGTAAAACCCTTCATAGAGAAAGAAAACAGGGAGTTCACAATATAAAAGGAGGAACACAGTTTATACAAAGGGGAGATATACAGAAACAGGGCCACAGGTCTCAAACCCTAGTTTCCACCATTATTTTCCATCATACACAAACCCTTGAAAAATCATTTCAACAAACCGAAGCCACAGTTCACACAGATACAAAAAAAAACCCAGCCACAGAGACAATTCCAAAACCCTAAACTATCATCATTTTCTCAAAACACACACCCTTCAAAAACTGAAAATAGAAAGGGGAAGAAGGAGAAATTTCGTAACACAGAAAGGTCTCACCGAGAGTGGCAAGCTTGCGTTCGAGTCTCACGACCTACGCCTCTCTCCTTTCCTTTTGTTTTCGTCTCCGTTCATGCATCCATCATCATAAATCTTGATTTCTTTTGAAACTGTGCATCTCAGGAACTAGGGTTTTCAAAAACCCCTTTCAAGATCTACTCAAAATCGCGTACTATCTACAAAAAAGAGCCAGAGATTAAGGATCAGAAGAAGAAGATGAACAAAATAATGTAAAAAATGAAGATCGGAGCTAAGCTGCCATGCACGCCACCGCCTGCCGCCGCCGACCGTCGCTAGGGTGATTTCCAGCAAGCTTCAAAGATAGACAGAGACGAGAGAATTCAGGGATGAAGAGAGATAATATTTTCTATTTCCTGAATAAAAAAATGCAACTTAGTTTTATCATTTTGTTATATTTGTTTTTTAACTCAAATTAATCTGGCGGTGACACTTGTCACCGCCCTTGTGGTTGCAGGCTCTCCAATTCCATGCAGGAAACCCATCCTTAATACCATGCACCTTCATTCATAATCACTGGATCAACATCTGACAACTCAAGAAACGCTTTCCACCATGCGCCCACAGATGTCACAACATTGGAACATGGACATTAATATTGGGCCTTGGACGAATTAGTTTTTCCACCCACCTGATTTCTTTCAACGCAAGCCAATTCCTATTCTTTTTATTTTTCAACAAAAATCTGTTTGGGCCGCCTGGAATTTTTACTAACACCCTCTATTTTCTTTTCAGTACTTAAGCCCGACGTTTTTTTATTTCTTTTTATATTTCCTTCTTATTTAATTATTTATTTTATTTTAATCAAAAATAAAAATATACATATATTCTTAAAATAACTAAATTAAAAAAAATAGTTTAATACTTTATTTCATTTAGTTAATTGAATTAGATTTTTATTATTTCTTTTTTATAAAACATTTTCTTTTCCAAATTAATATTAATTAAATTATTTTCTAGACAATCAAATTAGAGTTAGGGTTTATTTTAACTAATTTAGATTTTAGGTTTTTGTTAAATAATTAATTAATTTCTCTTGTGAATTAATTAGATTAATTAGGTTAACCATAAAACCTTTTCTATCAAAAAACCACAAAAACAACTCCTTTTCATTTTATATTTTCTTGCGCACTTTACTATTTCGCATCATAATTTATGTAATTGTCAAAGCCTTGTAATAGTAATTATGGTTTACTTTACTTGTCATCTCTATTTGTAAATTTGTATCCACCATCCCCTAAAGTATTGTAATAGCGTAGGACTTTTAGATTCCGTAATTTATCGCTTTTCTTATTATTGCTAGTAATTAGGGTTTGTATGACAAGACTTAAAATCAAACAAATAGACAACCCTAATTTAAGAGAAAATAAATGAAAACAATACACTTTGCACACATGCACCTCTAGGGTAACCCACACTCTTTACCTCAGATTTAAAATAGTCATGTCCCTCGAACATGGGATACTTTAGCAAAGACTCTCGATTACAAGATCGTAGTCCCTCGATGACCCTTTGATGTTGCCTTCGGTAAATGATCTTAGTCCCTTATGAAAAATTGCTAAGGTATCTTACAATGTTGCCTTCTATGACTGTACGATGACCCACGCCCGTCCCTTCACATCTAATGGTATGGCCTTCTACCAATCCATGGTAAAATAGGATTATCTAAAGGAGGAGACAAAGAACAAATACTTTTTGAGTAGGTATATTGTTCATAATTGCTTGCTCACAAACTAAAAACCATCTTCACACTCACACTTTCAAAACATCTTTAATAAAAACAAAAATCTCTATTGAACTATTTTCAAAACCAACACTTTGTATACATTCTTATAGAGACGAGAATCATTACAAAGTTTTCCGAAACAAAGACGTTTTCAAAATATTTTCAAACTTACACCAAACACAAAAAAATTTACAAAGCATTTTAAAGTGAGCTAGAAATTAAGAGCCCATAGATAACTACAAATGAAAAGGGGTGGTAATACCTTCCCTTTTCATAACCTACCCCCCGAACTCAAGAAAATTCTCAAAAGGTCTTTCCTGTTCTTTTCACGCTTTCCTTATTGGATAAAAGAAATATCGGTGGCACTCTTGCTATCCGCAACAATTGCGATAAAACGCAAAACACCCAAGTCAGTTCTACCACCATATTACACCAGCGAATAATTCAGGAATAGTTATAATATTAATCAAACATAAATCACCAACAAGGGTGTCACATCTTCGTAAAAAATCATATAAAATATCCTGCTCCATAACACGGGTTTTTAAATCATGTTAGGTAGTTATTTATTTAATAACATAACAAACAATTTAAATCTTGCAGTGGAATCATAGTCTCAAAAATAACTTCATTTAGTTCATCAACATCAAAATACTTTGGTCAATATCAAAAGTCATCATCAAATAAATCTATCATTGTAAAACTCATAAATATATTTATCAAAACAACAAAAACTTTAACTCAAGCATTTCCCCACCCGATGTTACAAAATCATAGCAAGACCACTATCATTAACGAAAATAAAAGAATAATTCCAAGATATTTGCAAGCCTCTATGTCTATTCCTGGTTACCTGTAAGTTACTCACGTATCGAGGCAACATTTCCAAGCAGAAAGGGTGATAAATCATGAATCATTATAAAAGATATACGAAATGAGTATAGTAATTATAACAATAATCTTTAAAGATCCATATATTCATCATACTTCACATATATACTCACACTTTCACATTACCAATATACATATAATATATGATTATATCATCAAATTACCATTTGTCATCAAACATCACTTAGATCACAACATCATCAACATCACTTAACCAACAATCATGCAATGTCACAAAGAATGCAATGCAACATCATTGACTCATGCATGTGGTACCAAACTTCACTGATGACCGAGTCATCTTTCCTCCAAAGATCCCCACCTTAGGATCGATTCCTACTTGGAACTGGAGAACTTCACAAAAATGCATTCAATTCACACCATAGGATTGAATCCTTCACTGAACCAACATCCTAACAACATCACTAGACCGATATCCTAACATACGCCATGAATGCATGATACTCACAAAATAAATAATATCTGACCACATCTAGTCAAAATGCATCATCATCCATGTAATCATCATAATATCATCACATACTTCACAACACACATGGCATCATCATAATTACATTGATTCATTATACAAACATACATCATATTACGTCAAATCATATCCACATCAATTCATCATAGAAACATCACAATTCACCATTAAAAATATAATTTATTCATAGAAAAGCTACTGGAAACATACATCATCTTACTCATTTTATCCTACCAAAACATAGTTCATTGTGTTAAATCTCTAAAGCTTCGAACGACGCGTCAAACAGAGTCCTGAAACTCATGTTACGACACTTTAAAAATTATGTCTATTTCCCCTCACTTGAGGCTCGCTCGGTGAAGTAGTGTGCTCACCTGAGGGTCACCCGGCGAGGCTAGGGCGACAATGCTCCCCTCATACAATTTTTAGAAGCTTTGTTTTTATCCAATTTCTCCCGCCTCTCATTCGCCCGACGAAGCTCGCCTTCGCCATCTCTCTCACTCGACAAACCAGGAGCGAGTATAACCCTCCATATATTTTCCAGGAGCACCTAAAATCACAAGTTCTCTCACCTTACGCTCGCTCGACGCTGACCAGTAGAATTGGATTTGCCCGGAGAAGCAGAAGGCTAGCCCGACGAATCGTGTAAAACAGCAACACTGCCGTTGCATTTTCTGCATAATTCAGTCCCAAATTTCCTACAATGTCACATTAGTACATACCCAAGACTCATATAATTCTACGTGTTTTCATCATACAACAACACTTTATAATAGACATCATATACATCATTTCATGGCATTACAACATCAATCTATCATCAATTTCATCATATAATGCATCACATCATCTATTAATCACAAAGCCTAAACAAACCTACATATATCTAAATCCTATATCAATCATAATAATAAGGATAACTCCCTTACTTTATATTCTAGTTCCAAGCTCTACGATTAATTATCTTCTCTTCCCTTCATGCCCTAGCTAGCTCTTCACTGCTCTCTTCCCGATTTTCACGATTGTGTAGAATGAAACATTGACTCTCTTTTTCCTTTTTGTCCAACTTACCCCTTGGACCCCTAATATGTTATTTCACTCTTTCCCTCACTTACTCCACATAACATGACTAATAATCCCTTAACATCTCTACTCCAATTATTCTATTTTATTTAATTAATAAAAATAATAATTCTAATTATTAATTCTAAATAATTATACTAATTATCTAAATTATTATATTATTCTAATTTCCACCTTAATCCATACTATCTCACCATACACCACACATACATCACACATCAAATCATCAATAATTTCCACATAATCACATCACACACCATAATTCAATAAAACATCATATATTCGTAAATAATCAACACATAATCCATTAAATAAATACCCTTAATCAATTTGGAGTGTTATAACTCTCCCCCACTTAAAAGAATTTCCGCCCTAAAAAATTACGTGGCAGAAACAAAATTAGATAAGACTCTCTCATATGATCCTTACGTTCCCAAGTCCAACTTTCACCAATTGGTTCACCCCAAAATACCTTCACCAAGGCAATGTCTTTACCCTACAATTGCTTCACTTGCCGACCTTTTATCTGCATGGGTGAGGCTTCAATAGTCAGGTTATCTCTCACATGTACATCATCCATTTGGATCACATGCGAAGGATCCATAATGTATCTCCTCAATTCAGACATATGAAACACATCATGAAGATTCTCAAGCGACAACGGTAAAGTAATCAAATAATCCACATCACCTATATTCTCTGATATCTGATATGAACTAACAAAACGCGACATAAGCTTTCATGACTTCAAAGCTCTACCAACACCAGTTACTAGAGTAACTCTAAAAAATGCATGATCGTTATTTTGGAATTCAAGTGCCTTCCTCCTCTTATCGTGATAACTCTTTTGACGAGTTTGAGAAGCTTTCATACTCTCTTGGATCATCTTGATCTTCTCAGTCGTTTCCTACACAATCTCAGGTCCGAGCACAACACTCTCACTTGACTCATACCAACACAATGAGTTCTACACCTCCTACCATACAATGCTTCATATGGTGTAATTCCAACACTAGAATGGAAACTATTATTATAAGTAACCCCAATAAATGGAAAGTGGTTATCCCAAGCTCCTCCTTATTTTAGCATACAAGCCCTCAGCAAAATCCTCCAAAGACTGAATAGTCCTCTCTATCTGACCGTCTGTATGCAGATGATATGTGGAATTCAACCTCAACTTAGCACCACAAGAATTATGCAAACCTTCCCAGAACTTCAACGTAAACCTCAGATCTCTATCTGATACGATACTCGAAGGTATCCCATGCAACTTTAAAATCTCTTCAATATACATCTCAGCCAGCTTCACCATAGGATAATTGACTTCATTGTCAAGAAATGAGACGACTTACTCAACCTATCCACAATCACCTAAATCTAATCATTTCCCTTAGCAGTCTTTGGCAAATCCAACACAAAATCCATAGAAATATTTTCCTATTTCCATTGTAGAATGTTCAACGGCTGCATTAGATCCAAAAGCTTTTGATGCTCAATCTTCGACTTCTGACAAGTCAAACAAGCATAAACAAATTTGGAGACTTCCTTTTTCATACCAGGACACCAAAACAACTTCTTCAAGTCTTGATACATCTTTGTAGCATCAGAATGAATACTTAACACACTTATATGTCCTTCCTCAATAATACTCTTCTTAAGTTCTGGAACATCCAGAATACACACTCTATTTTCAAACCTCATCACATCATTCTCATAAATTATGAGTTCACCTCTATTATCTTGGTTAATCAAGTTCAACTGATCAACCAACTTCAAATCAGACTTCTGACCTTCTCAAATTTCTTCTATAATACCACTAGTCAATTTCAACATTCCCAACCATACACTACTAGGATTTTCTTCACACACCAAGCTCATATCCATTAATTGTTCGATCATTTCTAACTCTTGAACCATAAGCATTGCCACATGCAACGACTTCCTAATCATTGCATCAGCTACCGCATTCGCTTTTCCAGGATGGTAACTCAAACCAAAGTCATAATCTTTTAACAACTCAAGCCATCTTCTCTGTCTCATATTCAATTCCTTATGATCTAATAAGTAATTTAAACTTTTGTGATCATTGAATACTTCAAATTTGGATCTGAACAGATAATGTCTCCAAATTTTCAACACAAACACCACAGCTTCTAAATCTAAATCATACGTAGGATAATTCCTTTCATGAACTTTTAGTTCTCTAGAAGCATAAACAATAACTTTTCCATTTTGCATAAATACACCACCAAGACCCATCTTAGACGCATCACAATACACCAAGAAAGACTCACTCGGATTAGGCTAAATTAATACCAGAGCGGTTGTTAACTTCTTTTTCAATTTTATAAAACTTTCCTCGCACGCAACATCTGACACTTAAGCTTGACCCTTTCGAGTCAACTGAGTTAACGATAATGCTAACTTAGAAAATCCTTCAATGAACCTTCAATAATAAGCTGCCAAACCAAGAAAACTTTGAATCTCAGTCGCACACTTCGGAGTCTCCCATTGCAACACTGCATCAACTTTAGAAGGATACACAACAATTCCACCACTAGAAATTACATGGCCAAGGAAACTCACTTCCTTCAACCAGAACTCACACTTCGAAAAATTTGCATATAATTTCTTTTCTTTCAACACTTGCAATATAATTCGCAAATGCTCACCATGTTCTTCTTCTGATTTAGAATAGATTAGAATATCATCAATGAAAACTACCACAAACTTGTCTAGATACGAATGAAATTTGTTATTGATATACTCTATGAAAACACCTTGCACATTAGATACACCAAACGACATCACAATATACTCATAATGACCATACCTTATTTGAAAATCTGTCTTCGAAATATCATCTGGTCTAACATGAATATGATGATAACCCGACCTCAAATTAATCTTGCTGAAAACACAAGCACCCACTAACTAATCCATTAAATCATCAACCCTCGGAAGTGGATACTTATTCTTAATAGACACTTTATTCAACTGCCTGTAGTCCATACACAATCTCATACTTATATCTTTCTTCTTAACCAACAACACAGATGCACCTCACAGAGAAACACTCGGTCAAACGAAATTCTTCTCAAGCATTTCTTCCAATTGTTTATTCAATTCGCTCAACTCTGAAGCTGACATTCTATAAGGAGCCATTGACACTTAACTTGTACCTGACACCAACTCTATAGAAAAATCCACTTCATATTATGGAGGTAAATATCTTATATCGTTTGGAAACACCTCTAGGTATTCACAGATAACATGTGGTTAACACTCGTAGCTTCACGATCGACTTGTAATAACACAAACATCACAAGTATCAAGGCTTCATCTTCCAGGAGTTCACTCACTTTCTTAGCAGACAAAAACATCAGTTCTCCATTATCACCAAACTTAGGGAACCTCAAAGTTTTATTATAACAATGAATGTGAACATAGTTGAACTCTAACCAGTTCATCCCAAGAATAACATCAATTTGGTGTAAGGGTAGATACACCAAATATATCACAAAACTCTTGCCAAAGATAGTCAAAGGACATATTGAACAAACAAAAGTAGTAGTAACATAACCACTAGCAGGAGTATCTATTACCATACTACCATTCATATAAGACATTTTCAATCCCAACATAGTCGCTTATTCATGTGAAATAAACGAATGAGTAGCATCAATATCAATAATAGAAACCAGCTTAACCTTGTTAATAAAATAAGTACGTTGAATCAAGTAGTCCTTATTAGAATCCTCTGATCCACTCAAAGTGAACACTCTACCGTTAGTCTTGGCAACAACAACATCCTTCTTTGGCTTCTAACATTGGGTACTGTTATGGTCGTGTTCTCCACAATTAAAACAAGTTGGACCAACGTTCTTGCACTAAGGAGCATGATTACCCATCTTACCACATTTGTAACATCTCAGGACCTTATTCTTACATTCATTGGAATGGTGACCTTGTTCACCAAACCTAAAGCACTTGACAGGAGTGGGAGCTCCTTCCCCATCAACTAGAGCATTGTAAGGCTTCACACTATATTAATTCTTCCCTCTCTTATCGTTCATGATCTTATAATGAGCCTGTTGTACCACAAAATTTTCCCTCTCACTTATCAAATATTTTCTCACAAAGATCTCTCTTGGCTCAAGGTTGCAATAGGGTTGATCAGCTCAAGACACCTCCTTAGGCACTAATGACTGAAATTAGGGTTTGAGATTGCACAAGGATAATTTAACTTTCAATGTCTCATATGACTTTCATGGATCATTATGTACCCTCAAGATTACTCATGTCAAGTTTCAAGCCTTGAATCACATTTTTGCTCAGTCAATTGAGCAATTGACCTAAAAATCAACTGTATTGGGGAAAAAGTCAACTATGGTCAATTTACAGTCAAACTTCATAATTTTTGATCCACATCAACATTATAAACTCATATGTATCATTTGATCAAGTTTGGACCATAATTCCTCAAGAAATTTAATCAAATCATCAAAAGGGCAAAATGGTCAAAATTAGGGTTTTGACTAAGGAAGGGCAATTTCTGATTTTTGACCTAGCAAATGGTTAGTTGGTTTGGGGCATGATATCAAGAGTTAAATTGCAACACTTTAACCTAATGACATGACCAAAAACATTTCTGAAAGATCAATTGGATTGATAGTTGATTTTTGGTCAACTGATCAAACGTCAACTGTGTACTAAAAAGTCAAACTTTGACTTTTTGGTCAAAATCAAGTGTCAAAGATCACAATTCATCAAAACATGTCAAAATATAAAACTTGTTCATCAAGAAATAAAAAAGTCAAGATTTCATTTTGAAAAGTAAAAGTTTTCTAACTTAGAAATTTTTTTAAGTGTTTAAAACTTCATGTTTTTTCACAACTTTGAGCAAATTTTTCACCATGATGCAAGACGATTCAAAAGAAACTTCCAAAATTAAAGTTGTAGATATCCATGATATCTACAACATTGCTTTACACAACTTCTCCTAAAAATGCTTGGATCTCAAGTTATTAATTCATGAAGTCATGGTCTTGAAATTAAACACTTAGTGAAATTTTGCCCTAGTTTAGGCAGGATTTTGACCTAACTTCATGGAACTTTTTCATATAGTTCCAAGTGAAATTTTCAAAAGTGATTCAAAGAGTTGTTGTAGAGAACATTGCAAGATTTCTAAAATGTCCAAGAACTCCTTATGTTCATTCTTGAGCAGGGAGAATCGAAGAGAGGAAGTTAGGGTTTTCAAACTTGAATTACAAGTCATTTTTGATGAACACATGAACCAAATCCATGCTAGGCTGCATAATATTTGCTTTGCAGGCCTCAAACTTTTTTTTCACTCCATAATTAATGTTTTTCACAGCTTCTAGAAGCTTTAATCCAAGCATTCAATGCATTTCCCATGCTTAATACCATTTTAGGAAGAAAGGCAACATTGCCATTTTGGAAAAGTGGCTTTATGCACAAAGTCCACTCTTCTTGAGCATCTAACTTGTTTGTTCAGCACACACTGAACATACAAAGTCAGATAAACATATTTAAAGTTGGCAACCACTCTAGACAGCCGTGTACTATGCATTGGGACAATGTGTGTCAAGCTTGCTTCAAAAACAAGAAAAAGAGCCATAACATGTGATTTTTGAATTCTGATCAAGGACAAGTCTCCAAACTTGTTGCTTATAAATAGAGTCACTATTTGTAAGCTAGAACACAAGCTTGAGCACCCTGAAACACACCAAAACTCTCTTAAACTAGAAATTGCCCAAAAACACCATTGTTGCACAGTTTCTGACCTTGAACATCAAACTCACATTTCCCTCGTGCGTTTCTTGGCCTTTTAGTTTCTAAAGCTTCCTTACATAAAGTGTAACCTATCCATGTCCCTGTTTCATTACTGTAACATACTTTACCATATCCTCCATAACCAAAAACAAAGCATTGTACATTGACTTCTCCAAGCCATTCTAGCCATCCATTGCTCAAGCAAACTATTGCATTAGCTTCCTGGAAACTTGAGGAAGCTAACCTGATCATTGCAGCACCTTGAATCAAGCTCATTTGCATTTCACGATTTCCAGTTTGAGGTATTTTTCTTGAACTTCTATCTTATTACTTAGGCATTGTTAGGCTTGCGTTTGTGAAGATAAAATATATACATCATTGGTCTGAAGCTGTACATGTCCATAGATTTCATTTATATTGATTGAGCTAGGAGAATTTTAGGATTGAATATCTAAAAATAATCAGGTCAGAATTTGGTACTTTCAAAATTCTCATTCATATTTGATTTATAGTTCATGATATTTATATGGTTGGATTCGTATGAAAAAATGGAGCAATTTTCATGATTACATTTTTGCAAATGGTTGAGAAATGAACAAGTTGCAGGGATTCTGGTTGGAGGTTGAAGATGAAGTATATTTAGGGCGAGATTTGTGTTATATATTTGTTGTTTTACATAATTTAATGGATGTATCACCACCCCAGTGGTTAAAGCGCGCGCCTGTCACTATGAGGTCCTGGGTTCTAGCCCCAGCGTGACATTTTTTCCATTTTCCCATCTTTTTGACATTTTTTGTGTTTTTGCAGCGCCTGGGCCTCCCACTTTGGGCCTTCCCCTTTTTTGCTTTCTCTAACCCCCTGCTTTGCTTTTGCACCTGACCCAAATTTATTCTTATTTCATTTTTATTTCATTTTTATTTCATTTTCACTTTTTATTTCATTTTCATTTCATTTTCATTTCATATTTTCTTTATTATTATTATTATTATTATTATTATTATTATTATTATTATTAGTATTATTATTTTTATTAACAAAAATTCCAAAAAATATTTTATTTATTATTTACATTTATTTATTTTATTTTCTTATAAAACCAAAAGACTAAAAACATCTTCTTTTAGCAAATTAATTTCTCTTTTTTTAATAATCAATATTTAGACTTAAGTTTAATTATTATATTATTTACTTGTAAATTAAAATTAACTTAGAATTTTGGTTTCTCTTAATTAATTAATTTTCTCATTTTATTAATTTAAAACCTTTTTCTTAAAAATCCCTAAAAATCATTTTTTAACTTAATTTCTTTCTTAATTAGTTTAAACTTAATTTTTTTTAATTTTCATTAATCATTTTATTTAATTAGGTCAAGACTAAACCCTTTTCATTAAAACAACAAAAATCATTTCTTTTTCCATTTACATTTGTACATTATTATTTATTCAATTCTTGTATATTTATTCAATATGGTTGTAATATTATTTAGATTTAATTTCTTGCAATATTCCCCATTTGTAATTTGTATACCCCTTCCCCTAAATGATGTAATAGCGTAGTAATTTTAAATTCCGCAATTTATCGCTTTATATACAAATGCTAGTAATTAGGTTTATGTATGGAAAGACTAAAACCAATAAATAGCAAACCCTAATCAAAGACAAATCAAGCATGAAAATCAATACACTTGCACATAAATACCCCTAGGTTAAATCCACTTGGTTGCCTTACAAAAATGACCATATTATGCATGTGAGGTGTCTTAGCAAAAAATAAGATCATAGTTCCTTGACGTGGCTATCTATGTTGCCTTTTCAAAATGATCTTAGTCCCTAAAGAAAAATGCTAAGATACCTTGCAACATTTCTAATCATTGTTATACGATGATCCACGCTCGTCCCGTTAACATCCAAAGATAGGGTTACTTGCCAAATCAATGGAAAGATAACAATGTCAAAGGAAAAAGGAAATGAACATGAAATAATTTTGAGTAGGAAGAATGTTCCTAGTTACTTGCTCCATTTCAAAACAAAACATCCTTGCTATTTTCAAAACAAAACACCAACACTTCCAAAATATCTTTCAAAACTTGAAAACATTTTCAAAAGATCAACACCTTTGTATACATTCTTACGAACGAGAATCATTCTAAAAGTTTGCCTAGATAATGGCCTATTTACAAAATACTTTCAAAAAACCACGCAAAGCACATTTTTTAAACAAAAGCAAGTGATCTATCAAGTAACTAAGAGCCCATGGAAAACCATGGATGAAAAGGGTGTTAATACCTTCCCTTTTCATAATCTACCCCCCGAACTCAAGAAATAATCTCAAAGGTCTTTCCTGTGCTTTTTTCACCTTTCCTTTTGGATAAAAGAAAAGTCGGTGGCGACTCTTGCTAACCGCAACATTTGCGATCAAACGCAAAACACCCAAGTCAGTTCACCCATCGTATCACAGAACTGGCGACTCTGCTGGAGACATTTATAAAAGTTGGGTTACCTTAGGGATATATCACATTTATTTTCTTTCTTTGTTTGACTTGCATGCTTTAAATTATAGGTCCTTGTTTTGGTTTGTTTTAATCCTACACCCGAATTTGGGGCACCTTTTAGGTAAGTAGCAATAAACTGTGAGGGAACTGTGCGGGGTATACCGACATAGTTGAAACATTAGCTACGTTGATGCGATACTTTGGTGTGTATCGGTAGCCCTTGAGTAAATCAAGGAGAATACGGGGCCACCGCATGGTGTCATAAAGCATCAACTGACTTTAGCACCTTAATTGACCAACTTGGCTTTTTAGGACGTAGTGAGATAGCTGTCTTTGGTGTAAACCCAAAGTCGGTTGATACTCGATACTACACTCATTGAGGTTTGACCCTTGAATTTTGTTTGGTGGCAAGTCAATTGTCTATCAGAACGAGAATTAGGGGAAAGACCGATGATATTGGGATCCCTTAGAACTCGGTTACTATATTTAGGACACGTTGAACCAATCCAACTTCAAGAGGGTATCACCCTAAAACCCATGCAAGTCTTAAACCTAAGGTCTTTGTGTGATTTTCTTGTGCTTATCTGCTATATCTGAGCATAGTCATGACATCATAACATAACATGTCATACTAACCATTTCAAGGATTCTTAGAGTTTATTTTTGTCTTGTTTTGTAGGACATGGCTCTCGCCCGCAGATTCACTATCCAAATCAGTCTGGTAAAAGTACCTCCTCAGCTTAAAGAATTGGCATCAAGGGTTCCCAAAAGCTCCCCATTCACAAAAAGACATGGTAGACTTCTCAACTTGGTCACTTCAAACCCTGATGAAGAAATGTTAAAAGTGCTCTTTCAGTTCTTTGACCCTCTCCATCATTGCCTCACTTTCCCGAATTACCAGTTAGTGCCTACTATGGAGAAATTTTCTCTGCTGTTGGGGGTGCCTATCCTTAATTAGGCACCTTTCAATGGTATGGAAAGAGACCCTAAACCTGAAGATATTGCCAAAACTTTGTCCTTACAACAGTCTGACGTATTAGCAAATTGGGAAACCAGGAGAGCTATCAAAGGTTTTTTTGGCTAAGTTCTTGTTCGAGAAAGCTCACCATTTCTGGGATACCTTAGATTTACAAGCTTTTGAAGAGGTGTTAGCCCTTCTCATCTATGGTTTGTTACTGTTTCGTGATCCAGACCAGCTCATAGACGTGAATGTGGTTAAGATTTTCCTGTCACGTAACCCAGTACCTACTCTGCTTGGAGATATCCTACATTTATTGCATACTCGCACTATAAAGAGGAGAGGAACCCTTCTGTGTTGCACACCTATTTTGGCTAGGTGGTTTATTTTTCACCTACCCCAATCCGTCTCGAAGAATGAACAAGGTTTGAGATGGTCTCAAAGGATGATGACTCTTACACATTCAGGCATTCATTGGTGTCCCCGGTCCTCGGAGAATGTTACCATTATCAATCACTATGGTGAATTCCCTAATGCCCCTCTCTTAGGCATTATGGGAGGAATCACTTACAATCCTTGTCTGGCACTACGACAGTTTGGATACGCAATAAGGGATGGTCCTCATGATGCACTTATTCAAGGAATCATCTTCGACTATGAGAATGATGCTTAGGGTTACCGCAAGAGGTTCATGAGAGATTGGGTCATGGTACATAGAGTTAATAGAAAGACACCGGGGCACAAGAATTCCATCCCTCTTGAGCCTTATCTTAAATGGATACGAGCTTGTGCTCAAATTCTTATGATGCCTTATCCCTCTATTCTCCCGATTATTATAGAGCCTATTATGGAAGGAGATGTCTCGTACACTATCCTGCATCCTGACATGCCCACCTCTCTTGAATACTTGCAAAGAGATTGGATACAACTTAAAGGGGAGAGAGACACTTTTGAGGCCCAATTCTACGCCAGCGAGAAGAAGGTTTTGGAACTCACCAAGAAGCTTCATTAGGAGCGAAGTCTGAACGCCTACATCACGCCAAAGAGGATCACACAACTTTTTTATCTTAAAGTTTCTTGTATTTTATTTGTAAGCCCAAAGAGGCATGATGTACTCAAACTTTGACTTATTAATATAACATGTGTTCCTTTTTGGTATAAAGAAAATTTAAATCTCTAATTTCCTTGAAATCATTGCATATGCATTCACCATTCATCATAACATAAGCAGGTTTCTTACAACAAGTCTCCTCATCTTTCTACTGTTTATTTCAGTAAGATGGACCTCGAGCAGACAGTGAAATACCTCCAAGCACATAATGCTCAGTTTTAACAGATTTTCTTGACTCTAGCCAAAGGACAAGAAGATCCGAAAACTTTGTTGGTTGAAGAAAAGAAGAAGAAAACAAAGAAAATGACCGGAGTTCTGAATATGGGAAGAAGGTTCCAACGACAAGCCAGATGGACCCTAGACTTTGCAATGTCATCTGGTGAAAAAGATAATCAAGAAGGGAAAGGCAAGGAAGTGATTGTCTAGCCAGAATCTGAAGACGAAGAAGAGGATTACTCTGAAGAGCAGTATCCTCTGGACGACAACAAATACAAACATTTGGAAGAACGACTAAGCGCAATGGAAATTCAGAAAGTGCCCGAGCTAGACTTTGAAGAGTTGGGTTTGGTGTCTGGGATTTTCATTCCACCAAAATTCAAGGCACCAATATTTGCTAAGTACGACGGAGTTTCGTGTCCCAAGATGCATCTCCGATCCTATGTGAGGAAGATACAGCCTCACACAGTTGACAGAGATTTGTGGGTACACTTCTTTTAAGACAGTCTATCCGGAACTCAGCTTAATTGGTTCTATCAACTGGAAAGGGCCAATATCCACAATTGAGAAGACCTTTCCGCTTATTTTTACAAGCAATATCAGTACAACATAGACCTTTCTCCTACCTGTACTCAACTCCAGAGTATGGCTATGGTTTCAAGTGAAGCTTTCAAAGACTATGCTCAGAAATGGAGGGACTTAGCAGGAATACTCCAGCCTCCCCTTTATGAAAGAGAACTAGTAGACATGTTCTTGGGTACCCTGTCCTGTCCTTTCTTCAATCATCTAATTAGGAGCTCCTCAGCAGGCTTTACTGAATTAATCTTGATAGGGGAAAGAGTGGAAGTTGGGGTTAAGAGTGGGAAGATTAAAAAAGATGCATCCTCTGCTACTATAAGAAAACCATTTATTAGGAAGAAATAAATTGGTGCTGTGTATCCTCAAAGAAATCAAGATAGAGCTGAACGTCGACCAATGGTAGGGGCTGTCATGATCCCTAACCCTGCACCTACTCAACAAAGGAACGATCAACCTAGAACAGAAAGGCCAGTAAGACAATTTACCCGGATTAATATGACACTATCTCAAGTCCTGCCACATTTGTTGAGATCTAATCTGGTAACTTTGAAAGAAGCTCCGAAGAATCCTAACACAACCTCTCCTCACTACCATCCTAATGCTCGTTGCACTTACCATTCAGAAAGCCCCGACCATGATACCAACAACTGTTGGGCTTTGAAAAACAAGGTGCAAGACCTTCTTGAAGCAAAAGAAGTTGAGTTTGATGCTCCTGAGATCCCAAATATTATCAACGCTCCTATGCCTAAGCACGACCGTGGTGTTAATGTTGTCGAAGATGATATGTTTGTTACTGCTATTGATGAACTTGTTACTCATCTCCTGACCGTCAAGAAGAACCTGTTGAAGGCTAGTTTATTTCCAGGCTGTGATGAAGGCTGCCACTTCTGTTTACCCCTACCAACTAGTTGTCAGTTATTGAAAGCAGGTGTTCAGCGCCTAATGGATGACAAAGAGATTTTGTTTGAAAAGACTCTCGTTCCAACAATTTCTTACAAAGATGTTTCAATAGTAACCATTTCCGCCAATCCTTCCAGGGTCTCCACCAAAAGACCCGTTAGGATTACATCAGTTCCTAAAGTAGCTCCAATGATAATTACTATGCTAGGTCCAATCCCGTACTCATCAGATAAAACTGTCCCATGGAACTATGGGGGTAACGTCTACTATCACGGTGTCAAGCAAGATTGGCTGGTTGATGAAGACTCAATTCTTGAGAAGGCTTACCCCGACAACAGTAATATTACGGGAACCAGCAAGATAACCCAAAGTGGCAGAGTATTCTCCCCAAAGATTGCTCCTTCGAAGACTGTTATCGGTCCTGTGATCATCCCTATTCCTGTTCCTGTTGACACTACTACTACTACTACAGTTCCTATAGTTACACCTGCTGATACTCCTACCACCGAGTCGACTGGGACTCGGGACAAAGGCGTTATGGTTGAGCCTGTCCAGATGAAGGTGAAAATAGTATCTATCCCTGAGGCCTCCCAAAAGGAGATGGAAGAAATTCTGAAAATTATAAAGAGAAGCGACTACAACATAGTCGAACAGCTAGGCAGACTCCGTCAAAGATTTCCATGCTGGCTTTATTGTTGTGCTCCGAGGCTCATGCAAAGGCCTTGGTGAAATTTCTTAAAACTTTCCATGTACCACAAGAAACCTCTGTTGATCAGTTCCAAGACTGCGTGGCCAGTTTGACTGCTGATAATGGTTTAGGCTTTTCTGATGCTGACTTAACACCTAGAGGAAGGAAGCACAACAAGGCATTGCATGTCTCCGTCAAATGTAGGGGCACAAATTTGGACCATGTCTTGGTTGATACCGATTCGTCTTTGAATGTGCTACCTAAGAAGGCTCTTGATAGAGTTAATTGTGAAGGTTTGACCTTAAAACCCAGCAACATAGTGGTAAGGGCCTTTGACGGTTCAAAGATAATGGTGCATGGGGAGGTGGACATCCCCATAAAAGTTGGAACTCAAACCTTTGATTCAACTTTTTACGTGATGGACATTCGCCCTTCCTATTCCTGCTTATTGGGCCGACCATGGATTCACAATGCTGGTGCCATCACCTCTATATTACATGAAATGTTGAAATACCCAAACAAGGGGAAATCATTATTGTCACGGAGAAGAGGAATATATGGTCAGTCACTTAAACTCCTTCAGATACATGGAATTGGATGGTGAATTCATTGAAACTACGTTTCAACATTTCGAGGAAGTCCCACCAACTGTGGTAGAAACCAAGGCTGTTTCTCAAGTCCCGAAGATTACAAGACCTCCGCTAAAGATGTCTTCTCTGAAAGATGCCAAGGCAGTGATCGAAGAAGGTGGGTGCACTATTTGGGGCCAACTCCCAGATATCCCATATAAAACTGATAATTTTGGTTTGGGTTTCACTTCAGGAGCCGAGAAAGCTGTATGTCGTGCTCGTTCCCGGGGACCACCTTTGAAGATCAGCAACCACGGAGTCAACACTGTGGAGGATAATGAGGACAGCTACAACCTGAAGGAATGGATTTTCCCGCCTGTCAATGAAGGACCTAGCAACTGGGAAGCTAAAGATTTTGTCCCAATTACTTTTATCCAACAGTAATAGTCTTAAAAATTTTTCGGACCTGTAATAATTAAACAATTCAGACTTTTAAAACCTTGTGTCTTACCCGAGGCACAACGGTCCATTTGTAAGGGTTGTTACCTCATTTTCACATGTCATCAATGAATCATGGACGTTTTTGCATACAAACTTTGTGCTCCTTGTCTTTATTTCTTACATTTTTATTCTCTTTCAAAGATAGCTATACTCTTACACACACTCACTTCAAAATGCAGATCTATATCCATTCGGGATCCCATGGGTAACGATTCTGCTATGGCCTTCTGTGATTCTGAAAATATAATCTACCAGGCCAAAGACGAAGGTGAGGAAGATTTTGAAGTGCCAGGGGAACTATCCAGGTTACTACAAAAAGAAGAGAGGACCATACAGCCCCACGAAGAACCAACGGACACAATTAACCTAGGTACCGAAGAGGACAAGAAAGAAGTCAAGGTGGGTGCCAATCTAGAACCCAGTGTCAAGAAGCGTCTGATTCAGTTGCTACATGATTATGTTGAGGTCTTTGCCTGGTCATATGAAGACATGCCAGGAGTTGATACTGATATCATGGAACATCGTCTACCAACAAAAGAAGACTGCCCTCTGATAAAGCAAAAAGTCTGTCGCATGCGACCAGACATCTCAGAGAAGATTAAAGCATAAGTCATGAAACAATTCAATGCCAGATTCTTGGCCGTCACATCCTATCCACAATGGGTCGCCAATGTTGTTCCTGTGCCTAAAAAGGATGGCAAAGTACACATGTGCGTGGACTACAGAGATTTGAATAGGGAAAGCCCTAAAGATTATTTCCCACTTCCCCACATCGATATTCTGGTTGACAATACAACACAACATAAGGTGTTTTCCTTCATGGATGGTTTCTCAGGATACAATAAAATCAAAATGGCGCCTGAGGACATGGAGAAAACAACCTTTGTCACACAGTGGGGCACATTCTATTATAAGGTTATGCCATTTGGGTTGAAGAATCCTGGGACAACCTATCAGCGTGCCATGGTAGCCCTATTTCACGACATGATACATCACAAAATAGAGGTCTATATGGATGACATGATCGCCAGATCTCAAACTGAAGAGGAACATCTTGACCATTTATAGAATCTCTTTGAGAGACTAAAGAAATACAAGCTGAGGTTGAACCCGAATAAATGCACATTTGGAGTGAGGTCCGGTAAACTCCTAGGCTTTGTCGTCAGCGGTAAAGGTATCAAAGTGGACCATGCCAAGGTGAAAGCGATACAAGAAATGCCTGCTCCTCGCACCGAGAAGGAAGTCTGAGGATTCTTGGGACTGTTAAACTACATTGCCTAATTCATTTCTCACTTGACCGCTACTTGTGAACCAATCTTCAAGTTATTGAAGAAAGATCAAGTAGTTAAATGGAATGATGAGTGCCAAACTGCCTTCGACAAGATCAAAGAGTACCTACAAGAGCCTCTTGTTTTGATGCCACCAGTCGAGGGAAGACCAATGATCATGTATCTAACTGTTTTGAAAAATTCAATGTGGTGTGTGCTGGGGCAGCATGACGAGTCTGGCCGAAAAGAGCATGCTATTTATTACATGAGCAAAAAGTTTACCGATTGTGAAACAAGAAATTCACTGCTCGAGAAAACATGTTGCACTCTGGAATGGGCTGCTTGCCGGCTAAGACAGTATATGCTGACTCATACTACCTTATTATTATCCAAGATGGATCCAATAAAATACATATTCGAGAAACCTTCCCTCTCTGGGAGAATAACAATATGGCAGATGATCCTGACAGAGTATGACATTCAGTATACTACCCAAAAAGCAATAAAAGGCAGTGTACTAGACGATCACCTTGATCATAAAGATGTGGATGACTACCAGCCCATGAAGTTCGAACTCCCAGATGAAGACATCATGATGGTAAACAACTGTGAAGAATTCAGACCATATGACGGACCTGAACAAAGATCCCGATGGACCCTGGTTTTTGATGGGGCGTCAAACGCACTCGGCAATGGTATAGGTGTTGTACTCATATCTCCTGAAAGATGTCACACTCCCTTCACGGCAAAACTCTGCTTCAACTGTACAAATAACATGGCAGAATACGAAGCGTGCATTTTTCGTCTCAAAGCTGCTAAAGATTTAGGGATCAAGTCCTTAAGTGTATTTGGAGATTCAACCTTGTTCATCAGCCAGATCAAAGGAGAATGGGACACAAAGCACCCAAACCTCATCCCCTACAAATAACACGTGTTGACATTATTCCCACACTTTGAGAAGATTACCTTCGAGCATTTCCCGCGAGAAGAAAATCAACTAGCGGACGCGCTAGCCACAATGTCGTCCATGTTTAAACTCAAATGGGATAACGAGGCTCCCCGGATCACCATTGAACGAATGGATGAACCAACTCACTGTCACGAGATCAATACTGAAGAAGTAGTGGACTGGCCTTGGTTCCATGAAGTCAAGAGGTATCTCGAGGCTCAAGAGTATCCGGAAAGAGCTTCAGTCAATGATAAGAAGTTCTTAAGGATATTCTCTGCTAAGTTCTTCCTTATTAATGGCATTCTCTACAAACACAACCACGACTCTATATTACTTCGTTGCGTAGACAAGGTTGAGGCAGAAAAGATCATGGCTGATCTACATGAAGGCACTTTTGGCACCCATTCCAGTGGGCATACAATGGCAAAGAAGATCCTACGGGCAGGTTATTACTGGTCTACCATGGAAGCAAATTGCTATCAGCACTCTCAAACTTGTCATAAGTGTCAGATCTATGCTGACAAAGTGCATGTACCTCCAGTTCTTCTGAATATCCTGAATGCTCCCTGGCCATTCATGATGTGGGGCATTGATATGATTGGGGAAATCAAGCCAACAATCTCTAATGGACACCGTTTCATCTTGGTGGCCATTGACTATTTCACGAAGTGGGTATGAGGAAGCTTCTTTCGCTTCCGTTACCAAGAATGTTATCGCCTAATGCATCAAATAGAATCTCATCTGTCGGTACAGTATCCCAGAGAGGATCATCACGGACAATGGTACGAATCTCAACAATACCATGATCACTGCACTGTGCGTGCAATTCAAAATCCAGCACCATAATTCTTCCCCTCACCAGCCAAAGATGAATGGTGTTGTCGACGCTGCAAATAAGAACATCAAAAGATCATACAGAACATGACAGTAACCTACAAGGACTGGCATGAGGTGTTACCATTCTCTCTCCACGGTTACCGTACCATGGCGCGCACATCGACCGAGGCAACACCTTACTCTCTGGTATACGGTATGAAGGTTGTCTTGCCTATTGAGGTTCAGATCCCCTCTTTGAGAATCATGAAGAATACAGGGTTGAATGAAGATGATTGGATCCAAACTCGACTTGATCAGCTGAACTTAATTGATGAGAAAAGGCTTACTGCTGTCTGTCATAGTCAAATGTATCAAAAACGGATGATCAAGGCTTTCAACAAAAAGGTCATACGCCAAGTGTATCAAGTCGGGGATATGGTAATCAAGCGCATCATACTGCCGCAGGGTGATCCCAGGGGAAAATGGACTCCTACCTACGAAGGATAGTTTGTGATCAAAAGCATATTCTCTGGTTGAGCAATGATCTTGACCACTATGGATGGTGATGACCTGCCGCACCCTGTGAATGCTGACATAGTCAAAAGATACTACGCATAAGAGACCCGCTAGGTTGACACACCTAGGAAAAATAAGGGCATCCCGGCGAACCAATTAGGTTCAGGAAAAAATAAGGGATAAAAATAAAAAAAATTGTACACCCGGCAAGTTGAAAATCCGAAAGGACGACTTGGGCAAAAATAGGTATCCCGGTGGACTGAAAACCCAAAAGGGTGGTCCAGGAAAAAGTTAGGGAACTAAAGCGTATGACTATGTCCCGTTGATCATCTTACAGACAACCCTTTATGTAACACCCCAATTCTACTCGACAATTATATAAATAAATCAAAGTTATAAAATCATTCATGCAAACGAATCAGGATGCCACAAATTCATCATTAAAAACTCATTGCATTCATCGTGGATACATAACACTTTAAAACTTCAGATGAACCATCAACATAAATACTTTAATTAAATAATTCAACAATTTAACATCTAAGCAGCATAATTCTTAATAACATCTTTATCATCGTTACTGCAACTTCAAAATAACACATATTTAATAATAATCAACTTAAAGTTCAACAACTAAATAATCAATAATCAAAAGCAACAAGTGTTCACCCCTCCGAGTGTTACATATCAGAGCAATGACACCGACTCGAACTACTGAAGGTATACAACCTTCACTCTTGATTACCTGCACGTTACCAACATAAGGGCAACATTCAAACAAAAGGGGTGAGATATCTAACAATACAATAAAGCGTGTGATAATTAATATATTAAATTAGATCACATAACATCACCACTTCTCATCTTATAATCAACAATAATTGCAACAAATAATACACATTCACAACATCAAAACACAACTTCTTTATGCAATCGTATAATGCGACTCAATACTATGCGAATGCATGTGGTACCATTGGAGCAGAACTCAAATCTTAAAAATCTTCCAATAAATAGTGGCATCAACAAGGCATAAGCCTTCATCTTAATATTCGCCAATACATTCCATCTTTAACGAGCATAAGCTCCACCTTGAAATGCAATGTATGCAACGCGATCAAGAATGTAATGACAACACCAAAATCAACAACATCTCAACATAACATCATCGTTGGCCATAAGCCAACATCTTAAAAGCTGCCAATTATTAGAGGCATCTCAACATCTTTCATCAACATCATTTATTCATCAAACATCATACATACATCATATAATCACAACAACTCAGCCAAAACAACAATACAACAGTAAATCGTCAATTTTGCAACGTTGGCCATAGGCCTACAACATGATATTGCCTATAGTTAATTAATCATCTAGGGCGTACTTCTAAATTACCGAACCTCTACATATTACTATTTTGTAATATTGCATCATTATCATCATTAATCCTACTGTTACAACCCAAACATCAATCTATAATCATATCATCCTCATCATTCTTCACAAAAATCAGCATAGCGATTAACGCGGGAATTAACTCTAGTCCTAATTGGGATACTAGGATTATAATTCCTATTATTCATTTTAATCTTCAAGAATAAAGCTCACCGCGTTAGCTATTCAACGCTTTGAACGACACCTCAAACGGATTCCGTAAACTCCAGTTACAACATTCTCAAATTGATTTTGCCAAAACCAGGCAACATGGATCGACGCGTAATGCCTTGGGTCGGCGCGTACTAGAGTTTAACACGCCACATGAGTCGACGCATACTCCTTTGTATCGACTCATACTAAGTCTGTCACACTGCATGCATTGACACATGCCCATACGTATCGACTCATCCTGAGTCTAAAAGCCCTCATGTATCGACATATGACTCCTTTGTGTCGACTCATCCTGAGTCTACAAGCCTTCTTGTATCGACACATAATGTTTGGGGTCGACACATATTGCTCTGCCATGCATAATTTCTGCGATTTTCTCTGTGTTTTCACTACGATTTCCATACTTTAAGCCCTAAAAACATCATCTAATCATAGGTAGTCATCAACTATAATCATCCTATAATTCTACATCATTTATACGACATTGGGACATCATTATTCATCCATAATTCATTGATTCACATCATACAACATTATATATAATTCAATCATGAACAAAACAACATTTTCACATCTAACCTCTCATACCAATCATCATGAACCCTATTATAGAGTCAGAACCCCACCCTTACCTTGGATTGAAGGTTTCTCTAAACTTTTCCGGTTGAATTTCTGTTCTTCTCTTTTCCTCCTTTCCAACAACTTTCAAGTTATTTGTCTTCTAACCCTTATTCTTCTTACTACTTCTTCTTTCCTCCTTATTCTAACAATAATAAAATAACCCTATTATTCTCTTTATTCCTTAATGGGCTTAAAACTACTACACCCCCTTATTACTACTTCTATCCCTTTAAAACAAGCCCACATCAAATAATATCATTCTTCTAATATTATTTCACCACTTAATAAAATAAATTAAATCCAACTAATCACAACACAACTTTACAATTATTCCAAAAATAATTTAATTAAATAATTAATTAAATTACGGGCGTTACAACTCTCCCCCACTTAGAATATTTTCGTCCTCGAAAATTTACCTTAATCAAACAACTCAGGATAGAAGTCTCGCATATTGCTCTCCAACTCCCAAGTCATGCTTTCTCTGGAAGCTCCTAGCTAAACCACTTTAACCAAGGCAATATCTTTTCCCCTCAACGTATTAGTTTCATGATCCGCGATCCGTACAGGCATCGTCTCCACCGTAAGATTATCCCGTACTTGCACTTAGTCCATATGAATCAAATGAGATGGATCTGAAATATACTTCCGGAGTTGTGACACATGAAACACATCATGCAAATTCGAAAGATTAGGCGGTAAAGCCACTCTGTAAGCAACATTCCCCACTCTCTCCGAAATCTGATATGGTCCAATAAAACGAGAAGTGAGCTTCTTAGACTTCAACGCTCGCTCAACACCAGACACAGGTGTAACTCTCAAAAACACATGGTCACCCGCTTGAAATTATAAATCTTTCCTTCGCTTGTCATGATAACTCTTCTGTCTACTTTGGGAAGCTTTCATCTTTTCTCGAATCAACTTCACCTTCTCAGTAGTCTCACGAATAAGGTACTACACTTTCACCAGATTCATGCCAACATAAAGGAGTTCTACATCTTCGACCATACAATGCTTCAAAAGGTGCCATCCCAATACTGGAATGGTAACTGTTATTATAAGTGAACTCTATCAACGTAAGATAAGTATACCATGAACCTCCCTTCTCAAGAACACATGCCCTCAACAAGTCTTCTAACGATTGAATAGTCCGTTCAGTCTGACCATCTCTCTGAGGATGATACGCTGAACTTAACCTCAACTTAGAACCCAATGCTTCTTGCAAACTCTTCCAAAAATAAGAAGTAAATCTTGGATCTCTATCTGACACAATGCACAAAGTAACACCATGCAACTTCACAATCACACTAGTGTAAATCTCAGCCAACTTCGACACTAGAAAATTGATGTTAATAGGAATAAAATGAGCCGACTTTGTAAGCCTATCAACAATCACCCAAATCGAATCATGCCCTCTTAAAGTATTAGGAAACCCTGTCACAAAGTCCATTAAAATTCTATCCCATTTCCATTCTGGAACTTCTAATGGTTGCATCAACCCTGCAGGTTTCTGATGTTCAACTTTCAACTTCTGACAAGTCAAACATGCATACACAAGCCGAGCCACATCACTCTTCATCCCAGGCCATAAAAACAAACCTTTTAAATCTTGATACATCTTTGTAGCTCTTGGATGAATACTCAACTTACTCTTATGACTCTCTTCAAGTATCACTTTCTTCATCTCAGCATCATCAGGAATACAAATCTGGTTATGAAATCTCAACACACCTTGCGCATCTAGCTTAAAATCATTATTCTCAGATTGATCGATTCCAACCATCAAATCTACCAGTTTAACATCCAACTTCTGAGCTTCTCTGATACTGTCTAGAAATTCATTATTAATCTTCAACATACCCAACATAACACTCTGCGACGTAACCTCACAAACTAAGCTCATATCTTTGGACTGCTCAATTAATTCCAACTCTTTAATCATCATTGCCGACATATGTAAAGTCTTTCGACTTAACGCATCAACTACCATATTCGCTTTTCCTGGATGATAATTCAAACCAAAATCATAATCCTTTAACAATTCCAACCATCTTAGTTGCCTCATATTCAACTCATTCTGATCGAATAAATACTTTAAGCTCTTATGGTCACTAAACACTTCAAATCTAGAACCATAAAGATAATGCCTCCAAATCTTTAACACGAAAACAATAGCAACAAGCTCTAAATCATGCATAGGATATTTCTTCTCATGAGTCCTCAACTTCCTTGACGCATAAGCTACTACCTTACCATTCTACATAAGCACACCTCCTAAACCCATCTTAGAAGCATCACAATATACCACAAAAGGCTCTCCTGGATTAGGCAACCTCAAAATCGAAGCCGACATCAACCTCTTCTTCAATCCTGTAAAACTTTCTTCGCATTGAACATCCCATACAAAAGCTCTACCTTTACAAGACAAATTAGTCAACGGATGTGCCAACTTAGAAAAACCTTCGATAAACCTTCAATAATAACCAGCTAATCCCAAAAAGCATCTAATATCAGTAGCTGACCTCTGAGTTTCCCATTGCAACACAACATTAACCTTCGATGGATCTACAACAATGCCACTACCTGAGGTCACATGACCAAGAAAACTAACCTCTTTTAACCAGAATTCACACTAAGACAGCTTCGCATACAACTTCTTCTCTTTTAAAACTTGCAATACTACTCTTAAGTGTTCTGCATGCTCTTCTTCTGACTTAGAGTAAATCAAAATATCATCAATGAACACCACTACAATCTGATCCAAATAAGTATGAAAGATACGATTCATATATTCCATGAATACTCTCGGTGCATTAGTAACACCGAAAGGCATCACCGAATACTCATAATGTCCATAACGCATTTTAAAAGCCGTCTTCTAGATATCTTCCTCCTTCACTTTAATCTGATTGTAACCCGACCTCAAATCAATCTTACTAAACACACGAGCATCCACCAATTGGTCCATCAAGTCATCTATCCTTGGAAGTGGATACTTGTTCTTAATTATCACTTTATTCAACTGTCTATAATCAACACAAAGCCTCATACTTCCATCTTTCTTCTTTACTAACAACACTGGAGCACCCCACGGAGATACACTTGGTCTTACAAACTTCTTCTCAAGTAACTCTTCTAATTGCTTCTTTAACTTTGACAATTCAGATGCAAGCAACCTGTATGGTTCCATAGACACAGGTCTGGTACCAGGTACAAGAACAATTGAAAATTCAACTTCCCTCTCTGGCGGTACATCAGGAATTTCATCAGGGAAAACTTCAAGAAATTCAAACACCACATGCCATTCCTTAATTATAGTTCGAGTCTCTACAGATAGCGACGCCATCAACGAGAACATCTGTGCTTCTTCTTTCATCAACTTCCTCAACTGTATAGCAGACAATAGACTATCTTCCTCTTCTTTAGGAGTAGAAAACCTCACAGACTTATCATAACAGTTAATATGAATATAGTTATGCTCTAACCAGTTCATACCCAAAATCACATCCAAACCTCTCAACAGTAAACAAACCAAATCAACAGAAAAGTGTATGTCGAAGATCGACAAGGGGAACTTTAAACACACAAAAGAAGTAGTCACCGACCCCTTGGTTGGAGTATCAACGACCATTTCTCCATTCAAAGAAGACAACATAAGACCCAATCTTTCAACACAATCATAAGAAATAAAACAATGAGTAGCACCGGTATCAATAATAGTAATTAAAGGAGTAAGATTAATGAAACATGTACCTCTGATAAGTCTATCCTCATAAGCTGTCTGATCCTCAACCAAAGCGAACACTTTACCACTTGTCTGCGCCCTCTTTGGTTTCTGACACTGACTACCAATATGCCCTTCTTCACTACAATTGAAACAAATCATATCCTTATGCTTGAACTCAGATACAACATGTCCATTCTTACCATAACAGAAACACCTCTTTACTTCAGTAGTACACACATTACTCTTATGCCCAGGTTTCCCACATTTAAAACAAACCACACCAACAGGAGAATCTCCCCCACTAGTCCTCTGACCCTGAGCAACTTTCTGTTTACCCTTACCAGCTGGGGTATCATAAGGCTTACCACGATTATGTTGGTGCTTACCCCTCTTCTCACTGATAATCTTGTAATGAGCGTTATTATCCTCCTCGTAAATCCTGCAACTATCAATCAAATCAGCAAAGACACAAATCTTTTGGTATCCAACTGCCTTCTTGATCTCCAGGCGCAACCCGTTCTCAAACTTGATACACTTCGAAAACTCAGCATCTGCCTCAGTGTAGTGCGGATAAAACTTAGCCAACTCAACAAACTTGGCAGCATACTCAACAACTGACAAATTCCCTTGCTTCAGCTCAAGGAATTCAATTTCCTTCTTACCACGAACATCTTCAGGAAAGTACTTCCTCAAAAATTCCATACGGAACACAACCCAAGTGACATTTTCACCTGCAGCTTCTAATCTCTGACGAGTCTCTAGCCACCACTCATCAGCCTCGACTGCTAGCATATGAGTACCATATCGAACCTTTTGCGCTGGAGTGCAATCCATCACACGGAAGATTCTCTCAATCTCTTTCAACCAATCCAATGCTCCGTCAGGATCATTCTTTCCCTTGAAGGTAGGCGTATTCTCTCTCTGGAAAGTCGCCAAACTATGAGATCCAGCATTCCCGTCAGCATTCGGCTGATTCTCCATCGCATAAGCCATTGCTTCTAGAGCAGCAGTAAGTGCAACATCATTCCTTCCAACCATCTCAACTTATCACTACCACATAAACAACGGTTAGAAGTCAAATTAACAATACTTGATTGTTAGACAACTACGACTCGACGACAAGGTCGGACCAACCTTTTGCTCTGATACCAACTTTGTAACACCCCAATTCTACCCAGAAATTATATAAATAAGTCATAGTTATAAAATCATTCATGAAAACGAATCGGGATGCCACAAATTCGTCATTAAAAACTCATTGCATTCATCGTGGATACATGACACTTTAAAACTTTGGATGAACCATCAGCATAAATACTTTAATTAAATAATTCAACAATTTAACATCTACGCAGCGGAATTCTTAATAACATCATTATCATCATTACTGCAACTTCAAAACAACACATATTTAATAATAATCAACTTAAAGTTCAACAACTGAGTAATCAACAATCAAAAGCAACAAGGGTTCATCCACCCAAGTGTTACATATCAGAGCAATGGCACCGACTCGAACTACTGAAGGTATACAACCTTCACTCTCGATTACCTGCACGTTACCAACGTAAGGGAAACATTCAAACTGAAGGGGTGAGATATCTAACAATATAATAAAGCGTATGATAATTAATATATTAAATTAGATCACATAACATCACCACTTCTCATCTTATAATCAACAATAATTGCAACAAATCATACACATTCAAAACATCAAAACACAACTTCTTTATGCAATCGTATAATGTGACTCAATACTATGCGAATGCATGTGGTACCATTGGAGCAGAACTCCCATCTTAAAAATCTTCCAATAAATAGAGGCGTCAGCAAGGCATAAGCCTTCATCTTAATATTCGCCAATACATGCCTTCTTTAACGAGCATAAGCTCCATCCTGAAATGCAATGTATGCGACGCAATCATGAATGTAATGACAACACCAAAATCAACAACATCTCAACATAACATCATCGTTGGCCATAAGCCTACATCTTAAAAGCTTCCAATTATTAGAGGCATCTCAACATCTTTCATCAACATCATACTGTTGTACTCCAATTTTTGCCCCTAAGAACCCTTCATCATACCATGTTGATTTGTTTACAACAAGATCACACTAGGATTCTTTGTTCCCCTCCCTACTTTGAGTTTTGCTCCTTTTGAGGGATTATCAAGCACCTGAACTTATGTTCCTTTTATGATCATTAGTATTGTTTTGTTTTCTTCATTTAACTAATAAAATGCAATGTTGGTTTATCTTGCTTGTTATACATGTAGGTGAAGGGGAATGAGATTTAACAAATTACTCCATGGGTTCATGAGTTTATTTCCACGCCCTAGCCAATAAAAGCTTGAGAAGTTCAAACCTTATCATTGAAGTTGTTTTGGAATAAATGGTATGTCAAGGTTTATTTTGGTTCACCACATTTCAAAGTTATCAAGATTTATTCAAAAGTACAAGGGATTGATTGGAGAAGCTATTATGTTTGGACAAAGCCTTGTTCATATTGGTCACAAGGGCATAGTTCTCTCAAATTTCAAGACATGGAAGTGGTTTTGGTGGCTAATAGTTCTCATTATCATCCTCAACAACTTCTATTCACAAATAAAGAATATTGGTACAAGAAGTTTGTTCAAACTTGTCAAAGTTCCTCAAGGCATTTTCTTGATCTAGAAGCTAGGGTTTTGAACTTCAAAGGAGTATATCTTGCTCATCTTTTGGTATTTTTGAATGATTCCAAATACATACTTCTCTATAAAGGGTTATCAACAAATCACTTCAAAAGTTCCAAGTATTTTTCACGTGGAAGAAACTTGATGAAGAAGAAAGATTACAAGTCCTTAAGATGAATCCCCAATTTTACATAAGTAAATTCAATTGATCATAACTTGGTCAATTTTCATCACCTTGAGTCCATTATTTCTCCATAATGATCTTGAAGATGTTAAATTTATGACTTCTTTTATGTGCAAAGTGGGAAAATGGATGGAGGTTGCCTTAAACATGCAAAAGATTATAGGTCATTTCATGATTTTTGGCCAACTTCAACAAGTCATAACTTGCTCAATTTTTGGAGATTTTTGGTGTTTCAAGTTTAAAAATGTCATTCAAGAGATCTACTGCATTCCATATTTTTTGGTCAAGAGCAAATTTCAAGTGGAAGGCCATGTTTGGATGCAAAAGATTATAGGTCATTTTTAAAGAAGAATTTGAAATATTTCTAATTATGGAAAGTCAACCCTTTTTCTTCAACTTTGACTCAATGCAACTTTCAGCTCAAGCATCCATTTGATTCCATTCTTTTTCCATTGCAAAGCTTGTAACATCCTCTTTCTAAAGCATCAAGAATCATGCCTTAAGACCCCTTGAGTTAGAAATGCCATGGATTTGAATTTGGTAACTTGAAATTGAATTTTCCACAAAGTCAGAATTTTGAAATCCATAATGTGACTTCTAAACACAAGATTTATGTGTGTTTTTGATTTAAACTTGATTATCAAACTTTCTAGAAGTTATTAGCACCCCAAAACATAAGATTTGGTTGAGTTTTGATGGAAATGAAGTCACATTTCACTCGTGCTCGACCTTCATTCAATTTCCCTCCAAACATCCTTATTTCTTTCAATTTTCATTCCCATTCACTTCCATATAAATAGAGTTTCTGAATTTAGTTTCTGAGATTTAACTCCTTTTTCCAAAATTCTTTGCGCATTCATCATCCTTAAGCATCATAAAAACTCTCCAGCACTTACACCAATTAAAACGAGCCATAATTCAAGCTACAGAAGTCCAGTTTCAGAGCTTCTTCCTTGAACTTCGAAAAGGTAGAATTCTCCACCAATTGGATCCAAATTAGGCACTAATTTATTCTACTCCTTACCTTGATTCTAATGTTTCTTACAATTTTTAAATCCATTGAGAATTGAGAGAGAAATCTCAAATTGAAGGTGCTCGCTATTTTCTGGGTTTTTGATTCATATCTCTCTCCATACCTTATATAAATTTGGGGCGATGGTGGTGTTAGAATCGTCTTGAAGAGACGAGTTTAATGATACTAGCCTGTGATTCTAATATTTCTATTTGAAGGATCTCACAAAATACCCATTGGAGGGTGTTTGGAGGTTGAAGACGATGACATGTCTCGTCTCAACCAATGATAGCGTGCCAAACATTTTAATTTCATTGGTTGCCCTTTTTCTAATCCTATGTGTATCTCACAAAGGTCCATATCAAGCACAGTGCGTCTGGTCCACTGGATCAACTTACTAATACGTTTTAACTATGATCTGATGGTCCACATCTTTTTGGTTTTATTTTATTTTTTGATTTTATATTTTTATTGATTAAATTTTCAAAAAATTAATAACTCTTTTATTTTTTATCCAAAAATTATGAAAAAAATCACAAAAATACTTTGAATTATTTCTGATCTAATGACTATTTTTTCACATTTTTATTTTAATATTTTAAATTTTTTTATTTTTTGAATCATTTTCTTTCTTTTAAATACTTAAATAATACTTTCTAACATTTTTTAATTCTGAAAAAATTCATAAATATTATTTTGCATATTTTTGACTTTCTGAAAATTTTATGGAATTTTATATTGAGGTTTACTATTTTTGACCTATTTTCTATTTGTTTGAGCAATTTTAAATAGTTTAAAAATAGTTTTTGACTTTTAAAAATTACCAAAAATTTTATAAAAATATTTGGATCCATTTCTGATTTTTCTATGGTCTTACTTTTTATTTTTTGATTAATTTGAACATAGTTGATATTTTTCTCTTTATTTTCTATTTTTAAACATTATTTTTTACCCTTTTGTGTATATATATTAAAATGTGATATTATTTTGTGACTATTTTCTGGTTGATCTTGGGTTAGTTTTTAGATCATGAAATTTATTAACATCATTGGATCCATGGTGTTGTGTTTAACTCCACAAAAATGGATGAATGGTTTTAATAATAGTTTGATTAAAATTCATTTCAAATGTGGTTTGTATATTTTTTCCCTATCCCTTTTCATCTCATTCCCTTCTTATTGCACTAGGTGTTATTGGAGCATGATCTCTATATCATGTCTCAAAAAAATGGTGCATTAATTGCTATTGATCGGCCTCAAAATAGGTGCGACTTCTATATAAGTCCACTTACGATTGCTTAACATAACGCTAAATTTTGTCCCAATTCAAATAAATGATCATTCGTGGCCCAAACTTATGATTGCAAGCCCAAGTATGTTAATTTGATCTCTTTGATCCAATAACCTTGAGATTCATTGTGTGGAGGCTTTGGTTCTACCAATCCTCTAATGGATCTACAACACCTTTGGTCAACGCGGATCACTTAAACATCATTGATCATTAAATGGTACTTATGAGAATTCCAAATGGATGATATACTTGACAAAAAGCAAATGCAACTTATTGTGTGGAGGCTTTGGTTCTACCAATCCTCTAATGAGTTCCAAATGCAAGTTTCAAGATGGTCATCCAACTAACCACTAATTATTGACTTGTTTTACCTTATGCTTTTATTCTTTTTTATGCTTTATGTACAATTTACTTTTAGCATTTAGGTTTCATGTCATTTTCATCTTTGCTCATTTGAGCATTTATTTTCTTGCCATTTTGTACTTTGCTCACTTGAGCTTTTCTTTTCCATTCTTAAGATACTTAATAATCAACCTAAACCCTAAAAATCTTTAATGGTACTTGGACTATTTGGCTACTATCCTTGGCATTATGGATCTTGGGACTTTTCTTGGACTTAGGATTAGAAACCTTGGCCTATCTTGGGAACCTTGTGATCTTATCTGATTATTTTGTTTGGAGTTCTTGAGGTTTACCTCAAGACATTGGGTTGTTTGTTTGTTTTTGTGTGCAGGTTTTTTTGTGATTACACCCTTTCTTTGTAATCTGGGATTCACCCGTATACAGCCGTTACTCTGCCCAATTTTTATGAAGACTTAATACACTTGAAGTTTGGTTCTCTCAAGAGGTCTAGTATTTATTTTCTTGGTTGGTTTCAATCCAAGAAATGGGAATTCTATCTTGGCTCATAATGTCAAGTATTGGCTTCTTGTTGGTTAGATGGTTCTTATCCCTATCTTTTACCTTGTGCTTTAGGATAGTCCCTTCTTCTCCTCCCATCTTCTTTAATTTCAAAAATCTTCTTTCCCCTTTTGAAAACTCTTCCTGTTTTTGAACTTGAACCATTTTCATAATAAACTTGGACTTATGTCCAGGTATTTTTAAAACATTTTCAAAAATAAACTCCAAGCAACTTAATAATACCTTGACATTTTTTGTGAGAAGACTAAAAGTCAATCAATTTTATTTCAAACCATTTTTCCATTTTGGCTTTTTCATCTTTAAAACTTTTCTTAAAAGATTAAACTCTTGTCAATCCTTGTAGTGATGCAAACAACTATACTTCTACAATATGTAGTGAAGAGAGATATTTTCCACTTGGGTGTTGAGTGAGGCATTGTTGATTTTGAAATCCAAGCCATATCCTCCTCTTTGAGATGATGCAAATTCTCCTTTCTCATGATTGTGGGTAGTAGGTGTGTTTTCCACACGGACAATGGCGATGATGTTTTATCTTATAAAATTAACCAACACATTTGGGTTTTAAATTTTTGAAAGAGGAACTACGTGTACCCTGATCCCCTATTTCACGAAAAGGTGGTACTTAGGCACTAAAGGTTCGCAACCGTGGAGGGTCCAAAAATTATAAGATAAATATATTTCTTTCCTCACCTCCACCATCCATTTTTTTATATATATAACATTTTTTATAGCCAAAATATACAGATTTTACAAAGAGGTTCCCTCGGAGTACCGTAGATGTTTAGGGTGCTAATACCTTCCCTTTGCATAACCAACCCACTTACCTTGAATATTTCCCCCTCTTTTTGGATTATTCGCTCTTTTCCCATTCCTTTGGAAACAATAAAGCGCGGTGGCGTTTTTTATTTTGATTTGTATAAAGTCTAGTCAATCCAATAGCTTAGTCTTGAACATTTCTACCGCTATAGAAAAATGGCGACTTCTCTGGGGACAGATTGACCTCTTGCTGGTCCATCCCTAAGTGAGGTTAAGCCTATCTTTGTTTATATCTGCGTATGTGTTATTACTGTTTTTTGTGTTATATGTTATATGTATGTTTGTCTGGATTTTCCTGGTTTTCAGGGTGCTTGGTGATTACTCATAAGTCCTTTACCCAGACTTGGGCAAACTTTAAGATAGGACGGGCAATATAGTCATTATAACTTTGAGGGAGTAATCCCAAAAAAGGAGGCATGAGATCCCCCACTCAGTGGAGGCCCCTTTGACTGTAGTGTCGTTTACCGAGTAATCGGGAAGACGTACTGCTTTCGACCTGGGAGCCTGCTGAAACTGAGGACCATAGAATACCAAACCCATCTTGGCCTTTTAGGTGTAGTTCAAAAGCTATGATGGAGTAATCCGGAAATAGTTGTCACGCGATACTACGCTCGGACGAGCCTTTCTTGAGAATATTACTAATTATCGAGTTAATCAGGAAGTTGGTAATATCCGATGGAAGGATGTAGACTTTGGGAACCTCTAGAACCTTGTTCGGCAGGTGATAACTTTAGAACAACACCTTATGGGTAGTACTTTCGACCTCATGCTCGTGATCTTGTGTGTGATTGTTGCATCATGCATCCATGCACTCATAAGCATCTTTTGAAGAAACCATATTTCAAGGGATTTAAAGGTTGACTATTTATTAGTATCTCAGGTACTTTCTAGCCATGGATTTTGGAAAGAGAAAGACCGGAAAATACAGTTTCAAGGATCCCAAGATAGATGAGTTGATCGGTCTAATTCCTAAGATCGAGTGTTCTGCAGACTTTCGAAAGAAGTATGGATCCATTATTACTCTCATGAAGCTGAAAATGAAGGAGGGTCTTCTCTCGACATTGGTCCAGTTTTATGATCCGATGTATCATTGATTTACTTTTCACGACTATCAGTTGATGCCTACACTGGAGGAGTATTCTTATCTATTGGATTTACCTGTTACCGATCGTGTTCCTTTTACTGGTTTGAAGAGTGAGCCAAAACCACATGAGATTGTTGCTTTGATTCATCTGGGGAAGTCTGATATGGAAACCCATATGACTACTAAAGTAGGGATTAGAGGATTACCAGCTCAGTTCTTATTGGAGAAAACTCGTTACTTTGCCAGAATGAAAAGTGCAGTTTCTTTTGAGGCCATCTTTGCTCTACTTGCTTACGGGTTGTTTTTATTTCCTAATCTGGACAAGTTTATCGACATTAACTCTATCATATTTTTCATGTTGTACCAATGGTTTATCTCTCATATGCTCCAGTCTGATGCTTTTTGGGATGTCAAGAAGGAACCTCGTTAGGATCCTAAGATTATGGCACTTACTCACTCGGATATTGATTGGTATCATCGATCCTATTAGGATATAGAGGTTATTGGAAGTTGTGGTAGTTTCCCCAATGTACCTCTTCTTGGTACAAAGGGAGGAATTAACTATAACCCTGTTCTTGTACGGCGACAACTTGGTTATCCGATGGGGGATACACCGAATAGTATTCATTTGAGTAGTTTCTTTCTGAAGGAAGGGGAAGAACATAGGGAAGCTAGGGAGCATATTGTGAAGGCCCGACTTCACATTCATAAGAAGGGTATGAAGGATTTGGGACCTAGGGGTGTTGTTTCTTTGGAGCCATATCTTCAGTGGATCCGATCAGGAGCCATTCAGTTAAAGATGTCGTATACCCGGGAGACACCTATGCCTGATCTTTTTGTGAAGACCACTCCTCCCTTATTAGATGATTTGGAAGAGCTGCAACTTGCTTTGGTTAGGATGCAACAAGAAAAGGGATGATTGGAAGAACAAGTTGTAGACTTTAGAGAGTTCCTACAGAGCATACCTGAAGGAGAAAGATGACTTGATAGAGATCCTTGAGAGTCGGGCGGTAGAGTCTATGGAGAGGCAAGGGGATTTATTTTCTCCTAAGCCTCAATCAGGTGCTGATCACTCACTTCCTGATTCAAATGATTAAAAAGAGATTGCCATCAAACATGCAGAAGAAAACCAGAGGTTGGAGGCTCAGATTTCTAGGCTCACGGGGAAGCGCCAGCGTATAGAGTGATCTCCATCAGTTCTTTTTCTCAGGATTTTAGATTGTATTTTCCTCTTGTACTTGAGATCATTGAAACTTGTAATCCATTTTGGAATTATTATAATAAAAAATTTTGGTATTTCAAAAGCTTTATTAATTTGATGTTTGCAATATGTCTATAAACTTTAAATCCCTTGAAATATTAAATAATGAAGTAAAAATAATAATATGCATTGCATATCATGCATCATATTTCACATATTTCTTGCATTTGTTATGCATATCCAGGTGTCTTACCCAGCTTCTTTACTTCATTCAGCAAGCTGACTCATCACTATAATACTTGAGCTAATTTTATTAAGAAGATGTAAAACTTAGAACAAGAGAATCGCGAGCTACGCGAAGAAGTTTCTGCTTTGAAGGCCGGCATGGCCAATCTCACTGCTCTGATGGAAGCTCTGGTGGCTGCTCAGAATCAGCCACCGAGTGTTCAACCTCAACCAACAAGGGAAACTACTGAAGCTCCGACTGTTCCTGTATCTGCTACTCCGGCTGTTGTTTAGAATCACATGCCTCAAGGTTATCCATGGGGAATGCCAGAGAATTTTTCACCTGAAGGTTTCAATCTTGGTCCTCAAGATACTCCAGTGGTTCAGACTATTGTTACTCTGGTACCTCATGTGGTGCACGCTGTTCGTTATGCACCTCCTTCGGTGAATATAGTTCAGTTTGTTAATGATAATGTGTGTCGTCATTTCCCTCCACCGAGTGAAGACTTGGGTCTTTATGACATAATGGATGATTTTCAAGAGCAGTTTGACAAAATGCAGAGAGAGATGAAGGCCCTCAGGGGAAAAGAGCTATTTGGGCAGAATGTTAATGTGTCTGCGATCGACCTAATGTGTCTAACAGTATCTTAACTGCAAGTGCACAGTCTATCGCGGTAGTAATAAAAGATGTCGAACCCACAGGGACTTCGTAATCACTCTAGTGTTATAAAACAGGTTAGTTTAGCTAAGGCGGAAATTGTCACGTTTGGTTTTTAGAAGTTTAAAACAAAAGGGAAACTAAATTCAATTAAGGGAATTAATATTAAAGTGGTCGGAGCGTGATGATTTGAACCTATGCGAATTAAGTTGTACCTAAGCATATACAAATATTTAACTTAATTGTTCTGTAGTACTTATCAGTTTAAAAACCCTCGATTCACACTCTCGTGGTCTTACCTCGGATCATACTCCTAAAGCCAAATGTCTGCTCTCGCTAGTCCATAAGTGTTTAGAAAGCATCTTTTTGAAAACTAAATAAGTCTAATTCGTTTTAAAGCGCTCTCGCTGTATTTAAATCGAATGCCTAACTTTAGCTATCCGGTTAAAACCTCACACTCTCGTGGTCTTGATTTCTCCCTATTTCACTTTCTTTACTCTCGTAATAAAAAGCTTAATTTTTAATTATAAAAAGTCACGGCCAGAAATTAAGTTGATTAAGGTTTTAGCTTAGAAACACATTAATTTATTCGGTTATTTCATCACACCCCGACTACGGGTATTTAGCTACTCATAATGCTCGGAATTAAAAAGCAGGAAATAAATTCAGAAAACAATAGCGCATGCATCATAAATAAAGAATAGAAAGATAACATAAATAAAATTGCGATTATATCAAATACAATAAAAACCTGAAAAGCAATAAAATCCGAGATCCTTCTTCCACAAGCCGGCAAGATTGGAACATCGGAATAAGAATTTAAATGGACGAAGTTCGGAAATAAAATCGAGACTAAAAGTCGGCAGAGCTTCCGCAAGGTTTTTGTGAACTAAACTCTCTCGTTTTTTTCTTTCTAAGTCTAAGCTATATATAGAGAGTAAAAGTACGGTTGGAATTATATTTGAGTTCCTAGATTCTTGGTCTTACTGAGAAAAATGAGGAGAAAGTGGCCTTGGAAGTTGGAGAGAATTTAGGCACGTATGCATGCTTTGCTTGACCACTTCATTTTGCTTTATCACGTTCTGTTGCTTGACCACGTTCAAAATTTAACACTTATAAGCTTGTTACGGGCGTGGCTGGGGCGTTACACGCAGTTTGTATGAAATAGCGCGTTACGTTCATGGTAGGGGTGTGACGGTCGTCACACTCTTCTGAAGCGTCTTACGGTCGTGGCAGGGGTGTGACGACCGTAATAGCAGCAAAAATGGATTTTTTTTGACAGATTTATCTTTTCTCTTTGGTCTTGGCCGCAATCTCGCACATTTCACGTTTCTTCTTAGTTTAAGCTGAGATATGTTGTACCTGCATAAAACCATACAAAACTCGGAATATTCGAGAGTTAATCGGGTAAATACGACATAAAACGGATAAATTTTATGGTAAATATATGATATGATTTCGCGTTATCAAATCCTACCATACTTAAACCTTTGCTTGTCCTCAAGCAAATAGTCGTAAAAAATTCGGACAAGTGTTCGCTAGGCGCACGTGCACGACATACCTTTTGTTTTCAAGATAAAACACAGGAAACCAATCGTCAGTCGGCTGGTACTTGAGTGAAACGTCAGTGATATGCCAATGACACAATTGAGTCGTGTATTTCCACCTTAACAAACCGCTTAATCGTTTTGTCATATTTAGACCTCGATCCTCTCGTGCTTTTTCGCCCGGTTTCGTTCTGGCACAATCACATTAAGCCCTTTGTCTTTGCACGCACGTAGTGGAGTAGCCGGTTAGTAACTTTGATCCTATCTTTGTCGCGGGGTCTGGTACACGGATGTGGTTACCCTATATTTTTCCAAATCGGAGGTTGCGGGGGATCGAGCCGTAGCACGCCCTACCAAGTTCAGAACCAGATACCTCTGAACCAACCAACAATGGACTTCTTCTCTTATACTTATGTCTCGTATGTGATCTTTGTCTTTTGGCACAAGATTTTCTTTGCTTAGCATCGAGATGAGAAGGGTGTTTCATTGATTAGGCATCAAACACTTATATTCATCGGCTCCCCACGTGGTTTGTGTCCAGACGGTGCTGACTGCTAGTATAAACTACTAGGGGTTACTTCAGAACTTAAAAATCGAGGTGTACATATAACGTCTCGTTTGGACGGGTTGCATAAGTAGGATGTTCACGGTGTCATAGTCGTATTGATTTTGTTTACTCGTTCTCGTCTACCTAACTAGGTTTCCGCTTTAAGGTAGGTAAGTCGAGCTGTGCTAGCAGAGAAATTTTTTTGGTATGGCTTAAAATACGGGGAAAACTTGAAAAACTTGAAAATATCATAAAGTTACCATAACTTTACTACAACATGAAGGAAATATAACGTCTCTCCCACACTATATCAGACATTGACTCAATGGCATGATATAAGTTAGGAAGGAATACAAATAGAAAGACTGACGGAAAAGGGAAATAAATGAAATACAAAAACAAAAGAAAACTACTGGTGGCCTCTGCCTCTGCTACGTGTGCGGGAGCGTCGGGTAGGTGTGGCCTCGAGGTCGGTATCATGCGAGCCAAGAGCGGTGACGTCCATGCGTAAGGTGTTAAGCTCAGAGAAAACCTCGTCCAGCTTCTCGTTGATGTTGCGCTGGCCGCTCAGGATTTGGACGTTTTGTGCATGTAGAGTGTCATACTGCTCCTGATGCTTCCTTTCGAGAACTACAGCCATCTGATTTTGCTGATGGAGGGCTCTGAGGATGTCCTCCATAGTAAAAGGAGGTGGTGCAGAAGAAGACTCAGGAATGTCGGGAGCAGGTGTTTGACGGTCCAATTCCTCCTGGATCTCGTCAGTAGGAGCATCTGGCTGGGCATCGTGCACGGGAGCATGGCCGTCAGGGGCATCAAATAGCCAATTGGCTCGGTTATTCGGATCGATACGGTCCCTGCAAGGCAAAACAATGTTAGAATAAACAACGTTACGAATCACTGGATTGAACCGGCCGTCGTCCCGTTGGTGAATGAGATGAGCAGATTTGCAATGGTCTAGAGTAAGCAGGATCGGTGCTCTGGAGGGAAGATGGGCAAGGGTGTCGCCATGATTCAGGGCCAATGCTATAGAAGTGACAAGCCCTCCGAAATAGAAGGGTTTGCCGCCGCGAGTGCAAATAGAATGAATATGGGCCAAGAGGAATGGTGCGGCATTGATTTTCTGATTGGTAAACACACATTGCATGAAGAACAGCACTTTGGAGTTAAGCTTGTGGTTACTATCCCTTGCGAAAATGGTGTTGGATAAGATGCGATGGAAGTAGCGAATGGCGGGGTTATGGATTTGGGTAGCATTGAGGTGATCGTAGGAGTTAGCCCGATTGTTGGTCAGGCTATGCCAAAGGTTGAAGGATTCCTCATGGAAGGTGTCAGGCACACGGAGGTGAGCGCCTTCATCAGTACAGAAGTCGAGCAATCTACCGAATGCATTTTGAGAGAAGTCGTATTCGGTTCCGAAAATGTGAAACCGCACCGCACCGGTGAGTTGATTTGTGGGACCATTTGGAGTGATGTAGCAGAATGAACTGAGGAAATCGAGGGTGAGATTCTCGTACGTTGGTTGGGGCTGGCTACAGAGGGTCCAAAGGTTGACATTCTGTAGGAGATGTTGGACACTGTCAAGTAATCCGAGGTCTCTGAGGCAGTCAATGTCGACGAACCTCGTTGGATGGAGGCCTCGGCGTTGGAACTTCAGGAACCTCGTGCGCTGGGTTTCACCTGCTTCGCCATCGCGTAAGTAAATGCCTGGGATTTGTTGGTTGATGTTTACCATTTTAGAATGCTAAAGTGTTAGAGATAGTGGGTTTGGGTTGTGGGATGGAGTTTGTGAGGGGTCGGTTGTGAGATGTATATAATGAGGAGGGAAAATATTGGGAAGGTTGAAAATTAATGGAGAAATGAAGGTGGGTTAAGTGGTGTGAGTGGGGATTGATGGAGGGAGTGGGAAGGTTTTGAAATAGTGGAGAAAGAGGGAAGGTTGCAGAAGAAGTGCTACTGTCTGCTACAAGGGTCACTGATGTAACCCGTGTTACGGTCATAACACAGGGATGACGATCGTAACACGCTGAAAGGCGTGTCGCGAACGTAAGAGGGTTTGTTACGGTCGTAACAGCTGCAAAATGTGCAATATCTTAACAGACTGTGCTGTATCAAGTCTGCAACATTCTATCTCTACACAGAGGCCTTTTAATAGCAGTATAAATTTACTGGTATACCAAGAAAATGCAAGCATATATGTTCCAAAACATCACACCATCAGTAATTAGAGTAAAAGCCCGCAATTTATGTAAAGCAGTATAATTCGTGCAGAGGAATCTAGCAAACCAGTATTAAACAACTGAAACGATGATTTCGTAAAATTGTATGTTCAACAACAGAAACTCAAAAATTACATAAAGATAAAATTGTTCTAAATTGAAACGAAACTGAAAATATTCGGAAACTTCCTAGAAACAAAACGAAATGAAATATAAAACTGTAGCTGCCTTTTGTGACTTCATCCAAGCTTTGCTTTAATTTCGTCGAGTGAATTATGAATGTAATAAAATTGCTCCACGGTTATGTCGGTTAACCCCATTATCTCCAGACGCATGCTTTTTATTTCATCTTTTAATCCATTAATGTTAGTCTGGTAGGTATTAAGTGTGGTGGCAATTTTGTTAAGGTTATCAGTGTTATCCGTCTTTGTTGTTTCAGGTGCTGTATGGGCTTCCGCCATGTTGACATTTTCGTAATAACCAGGAGGAGTCTCGGGGTCACCCATGTCGGACATAATATCATCAAAAATTTGATAATCTTGTGGTGTCTCAGGTGTAGGAGGGTAGTCGGGTGGGTTTAGCTCATAAAGCCAGTTATCACGGTTATGGACACTCACTTTGTCATGGTTCGGAAGGGTGAATAAGTTTACAACTTCATCTCTTATCAGATAATCATAAGGTGGGTAAGCATGGTTTGCTATCATACGGCGGTTAAAGCAAAAAGCAAGATTCATGGGACGAATCGTACCAAAATGCGGGCACCTATTCAGCTGGTGTCTTAGGCCGAGGGCATGTGCAATCATTGTGACCAGGCCACCTATGATGATTGGTTCATCAGGGTTATCGATAATGCGGCAAAAGGTTTGCATCGGGAATGGTACGGCATTAACAGGGTGGCCTTGGTGCATACAATATAATAAAAATATCTCGTCCTTAGACACTGCAGTCTGGTTCTCCTCTTTCCCGAATACAGTATGGGCTAGCATCTTATGGAAATAGCGGATAGCAGGGTTATGAATTTCATCATTATCCATGTTATCCGGATCAGGGTGATAGTTACCAGTCAAAGTTCCCCAAAAGTAGTCTAGCTCAATATCCATCAGCTCAACCTGGGTAGTGGAAAAGGAAAAAGGGCCGCTAGGGAATCCTAACAGGTCAGCTAATTCCTTATGATTGTAAACAAAATTAATGCCGAAGAGACGGAAACTTATGAATCCTTTACGGGTTCCTTTCCCGTGTTCTGGTAAATGGACTAGGGAGCTTAGAAATTCAAAGGTGAGCTCACGGTAGGTGGAAAACCTAGTCTTAATAAGGGCTTTTTCCCACCCCAACTGGTTAAACAAGTACATAACATTATCCAATATACCTAGGGCATTCATAGTGGGTTCATCATGGTAAAGTGTTATGCCAATGTTTCTTTTAGATAATTCCTCGAATTTTCTCTTCTGGTTTATACCCCTAAAGGTGGTTTCTAAGAAATTATGTGGCTTTGGTTCCATGGTTATTGTTAGGGAAACTAGTCAGAAGAGAAGGTGCAAAAGAAACAAAAACTTTTCAGAAATCCTGTGGCAAGTAAAATTGTTTTTGAAATTAGTAGCAGTTTTTATAAAAAGTATAACAGAAGAAAGAAAATGAAAATGAAACTTAAATAGAAATAAATGCAGAAATGAAAAGTATAATAAATAACAATTAACAAATAGGTGGGTTGCCTCCCACTCAGCGCTGTTTTTAATGTCAAAAGCCTGACATAGTGCCTAGCAGCAGATTATTCGGGTGAAATATTGGGTAATTTTAAAAGTCTTAGACTATTCGTATAGTCTCTATTTTCAATGTTATTGTATATTTTTAACCGCTGCCCGTTTACTGTAAACGGGTCAGTATTTCTACCCTTAATTTATATCGCTCCGCTAGGAAACACTTTTGTAATTTCATACGGACCTGACCATCTAGATTTTAATTTACCAGGGAAAAGCCTAAGTCTTGAGTTAAATAATAGTACGACATCTCCCACACTAAATTCTTTCCTAGCTAAACGCTTATCATGCCATTTTTTAGTTCTTTCTTTGTATATTTTAGCATTCTCGTAAGCATCTAATCTTAACTCTTCTAATTCATTTAAATCCAGGACTCGTTTCTCTCCCGCAGCAGTGTAGTTCATGTTGAGCGTTTTAATTGCCCAATACGCTTTGTGTTCTAATTCTACTGGGAGGTGACAGGATTTTCCGTATATGAGCTTGAAGGGTGTAGTTCCTATAGGGGTCTTGTAGGCCGTCCTATAGGCCCATAAAGCTTCGTTGAGCTTTGATGACCAATCCTTCCTGGTTGTGGCTACAGTTTTTTCTAAGATCTGCTTGATTTCTCTGTTCGATACTTCGACTTGTCCACTGGTTTGTGGGTGGTATGGTGTTGCTATACGATGTTTCACTCCATACTTAAATAGTAATTTGTCGAATATCTTTGAGATGAAATGGGAGCCACCGTCACTAATGACGAGTCTCGGTACACCGAATCTTGGAAAGATTATGTTTCTAAAGAGTTTGATTACCACTCGGGTGTCATTTATAGGAGAGGCTATGGCCTCGATCCATTTTGAGACATAATCAACCGCGACGAGTATATATTTGTTTCCAAAAGAAGATGGGAAGGGTCCCATGAAGTCGATTCCCCATACGTCAAAGATTTCTACCTCTAGTATTCCCCTTTGAGGCATTTCATCGCGTCTTGAAATATTGCTGGTGCGTTGACACCGATCGCAATTTCTAACAGCGACATGGACATCTTTCCACAGATTAGGCCAGAATAGGCCGGCTTGTAAGATCTTTGCACAAGTTTTGGAAATGCTTGCGTGTCCCCCGTAAGGAGATGAATGACAGTGGGAAATGACATCTTCTATCTCTTCCTTGGGTATGCATCGACGGAAGATTCCGTCTGGTCCTCTTTTAAATAGTAAGGGCTCGTCCCAATAGTAGTGTTTGAGATCGTGGAAGAATTTCTTTTTCTGTTGGTAGGTAAGGTCTGGTGGGAGCGCGTTTGCAGCTAGATAGTTAACTATATCGGCATACCATGGAAGTCCCATGGTTGCATAAATGGCTTCTACGGCTTCCTTGGGTTTTGGTTCGTTTAGGTTTAACTGAGCCAGGTCGTTCCTTATTTGGGTTATCAGATGTTCATATGGAAAATCATCGTTAATCGGCACTTGTTCGGGTTTTATATCTTCTAATCTTAAAAAGTGATCCGCTACGACGTTTTCGGTCCCCTTTTTATCCTTAATTTCTAAGTCAAATTCTTGCAAAAGAAGGATCCATCTGAGGAGCCTTGGTTTTGCATCTTTCTTATTTAATAGATATCTTATAGCAGCGTGGTCCGTGTAGATGATGATTTTCGCTCCTACTAGATAGGAACGGAATTTGTCAAGCGCGAAGACGACTGCTAATAGCTCTTTCTCAGTCGTGGCGTAGTTCATTTGGGCTTGGTCTAGCGTTCTGCTAGCGTAGTAAATGGCGTGTAGTTTCTTGTCTTTCCTCTGTCCAAGAACTGCGCCTACGGCGTAATCACTCGCGTCGCACATGATTTCGAAGGGTAAATTCCAATCGGGCGGTTGCATGATTGGTGCGGTGATAAGGGCTGATTTTAGAGTTTCAAACGCTTTATGACAATCATCATCGAATGTGAACTCAACATCTTTCATTAACAGACCGATAAGTGGTTTAGTAATTTTTGAGAAATCTTTAATGAATCGCCGGTAAAAACCGGCGTGTCCTAAAAAGCTTCGTATTTCTCTAACGGTCTTAGGTGGTCGAAGTTATTTTATGACTTCTATTTTGGCTTTGTCAACTTGAATCCCTTTATTGGATATGACATGTCCTAGTACGATTCCTTCTCGGACCATGAAATGGCATTTTTCCCAATTGAGCACGAGGTTTACTTTTACGCACCTTTCTAAGACTTTTTCCAGGTTTGATAGACATCCTTCGAAACATCCCCCACACACTGAGAAATCATCCATGAATACTTCCATGATGTTGTCTATAAAATCTGCAAAGATTGACATCATACATCGTTGGAAGGTAGCTGGGGCATTACACAATCCGAAGGGCATTCGTCTATATGCGAATGTTCCATACGGACACGTAAAGGTAGTCTTTTCTTGATTGTCGGGGTGAATGGGAATTTGAAAGAATCCGGAGTAACCGTCTAGATAGCAGAAATAGGAATGTTTGGCTAACCGTTCTAGCATTTAATCTATGAAGGGTAGAGGAAAATGGTCTTTTTGAGTGGCTTTGTTTAGTTTTCTATAATCTATACACACTCTATGTCCATTGACTACTCTTTGAGTTATTGGTTCGCCTTTCGCGTTCTTAACAACGGTGATACCTCCTTTCTTGGGCACCACGTGTACTGGGCTCACCCACTTACTATCAGAGATCGGGTATATGATTCCAGCTTCCATAAGCTTTGTAATTTCATCTCTGACTACAGTGCTAAGAATCGGGTTAATCCTTCTTTGAGGTTCTCTAGAGGTTTTACAATCCTCTTCTAGCAAAATACGGTGCATGCAAATTGAAGGACATATTCCTTTCAAATCAGATATGTTATACCCTAGTGCGGTTGGATACCTTCTTAGGACGCCTAAAAGTTTTTCAGTTTCGAGCTTCCCTAAGTTGGAGTTTACTATTACTGGTCGCGTGTGTTCGGTATCAAGGAATTCGTATCTTAGATTTTTAGGTAAAATTTTCAATTCTACACTGGGGTTCTTCGGGCATGGCATGTGATCAGGCGTGAGTGCTAAGCTTTCGTTTAGACTGTCATCGTTTTCGAATATTGGAGAGGTTTGGATTTCCATTATCTCGGAATATTTTGTCTGTTCTGCTTCCAATTCCCTTACACACTCGTCAATGACATCTATAAGATGACATGTGTCGTTCATGGCTGGTGCTTGTAAGAATTGAGTAAGGATGAATTCCACGTTTTCTTCCCTAACTTCGAACGTTAGTCTGCCCTTCTTTACATCAATTATAGCTCCGGCGATGGCTAGGAAGGGGCTTCCTAGTATGATAGGGGTAACTGAGTCCTCGGTTATATCCATGATGATGAAATCGGTCGGGATATAGAATTGACCTATTCTAACTGGAACGTTTTCCAGTATACCTACAGGGTATTTAACCGATCGGTCGACTAATTGGACGGACATTTTCGTGGGTCTGAGTTCTCCCATCTCTAGCTTTTTGCAGATAGATAAGGGCATGACACTAATGCTTGCTCCTAAGTCACATAGAGCTTTATCTATGACAAATTTTCCAATATTACAAGGTATAGAGAAACTACCTGGGTCTTTTAGCTTAGGAGGCATATTGTTTTGAATGATCGCGCTACACTCGGCAGTGAGTGTAACTGTTTCGTTATCTTCTATCTTTTTCTTGTTGGATAGGATTTCCTTAAGAAATTTAGCGTACGAGGGCATCTGAGTGATGGCTTCTGTAAAAGGTATTGTTATATTGAGTTGTTTCAGAAGTTCAACGAATTTCTTGAATTGGCCCATCGTTTTGGAATTTGTAAGTCTCTGAGGGTACGTGATTGGTGGTTTATAAGGTGGTGGAGGTACATAAGGCTTCTCTTGCTCCACTGCCTCTTGCGTTTCGCTTTCCTTTTCTTTTTCTCTGGGTTCATTGGCTTTTTCAGTCGGCTCGCTCTGTTTTTGGTACATGGCTGGATTTTCTAGTCTTGAGTCAACAGGTCCGTCGAGTTCTTTTCCACTTCTCAGTATCACAGCATTAGCATGTCCTTTTGGGTTGGGTTGTGGTTGACCAGGAAAAATTCCAGCCGGTGCTGAAGTAGGTGCTTGTTGTTGAGCTACCTGTGAAATTTGTGTCTCAAGCATCTTGTTATGGGTGGCTAAAGCATGAACCTTGCTAGTTAATTATTTTATCTGTTCATTAGTATGTAAATTTTGATTCATAACGTCTTTATTAGTCTGAGCTTGGGAAGCAATGAAGTGCTCTATTATGATTTCTAGGTTAGATTTCCTAGGAGCATTAGGTCCATTACCAGGATGATTTGGGGTAGCTTTTGGATAACCGGGTGGTGTGGCAGGAGCTTGTCCAGGCGCGTATAACGCGTTGTTACTTTTGTATGAAAAATTCGGATGATTTTTCCAGCCAGGGTTATTGGTACTGCTATAAGGGTTCCCTTGTACATAGTTTGCTTGTTCAGTCGGAACTCCTGTTAAAAGTGGGCATTCTGGAGCAAGATGTGATTGAAGACCACATAGATCGCAAGTTTGGACAACTGCAGCCACGGTAGCTGCAGGAGTAGTGGTAAGGTTTTCTAGCTTTTGGGTAAGAGCTTCCACTTTAGCATTGACTTGGTCCAGGATATTCACTTCAGACATTCCACCTTTGGTTTGGGATTTCTCCACATTAGCTCTTTCTCTTCCCCATTGATAGTGGTTTTGGGCCATACTTTCGATAAGTTGATTTGCTTCGGCATATGGTTTATCCATCAGTGTGCCACCAGCAGCGGCGTCTATAGTCATTCTTGTGTTATACAAGAGACCGTTATAAAACGTATGAATGATTAGCCATTCTTCTAAACCATGATGAGGACAGAGTCTAATCATATCCTTGTAACGTTCCCATGCTTCGAAAAGTGATTCGTTATCTTTTTGTCTAAAACCGTTGATGTTAGCTCTAAGCATAGCAGTTTTGCTTGGTGGGAAATATCTAGCCAAGAAGACTTTTTTCAATTCATCCCATGTGGTGACTGAATTTGAAGGAAGAGATTGGAGCCAGGCTCGGGCTCTGTCTCTTAAAGAAAAAGGAAATAGGCGCAATCGTATCGCCTCGGGGTTTACACCATTCGCTTTTACAGTGTCTGTGTACTGCACAAACACTGACAGATGTAGGTTAGGGTCGTCAGTAGGAGATCCAGAAAATTGGTTCTGCTGAACGGCGGATAGAAGCGAAGGTTTCAGCTCGAAATCGTTTCGAGCGATAGCAGGGGCGGCAATGTTGTTGTGAGGCTCTGCTTGCGAAGGAACTGCGTAGTCCTTAAGAGCGCAAGGCGGATTTGGTACGTCAGCCATTGTCGATTCTTCGGTAGATTCTGATAACGGGTATCAGGAATTTTAGTCGGAGGAAGATTGTTGAGAGATCGGTATTCTTGAATTCGGCGTCTTAATCTTAAGTAACGCTCGATATCGTTAATTTGTAAATGCAAAGGCTCGTTTTGAGAATGAGTGTTTGGCATACAACAGAGGGAAATATAAAAAGTTGCCTTAGTCTAGACAGCGTTGTTTTCAGATTACACTAGTGACTAAACTAAAGTCCCCGGCAACGGCGCCAAAAACTTGATGTGTCTGTGATCGACCTAATGTGTCTAACGGTATCTTAACTGCAAGTGCACAGTCTATCGCGGTAGTAATAAAAGATGTCGAACCCACAGGGACTTTGTAATCACTCTAGTGTTATAAAACAGGTTAGTTTAGCTAAGGCGGAAATTGTCACGTTTGGTTTTTAGAAGTTTAAAACAAAAGGGAAACTAAATTCAATTAAGGGAATTAATATTAAAGTGGTCGGAGCGTGATGATTTGAACCTATGCGAATTAAGTTGTACCTAAGCATATAAAAATATTTAACTTAATTGTTCTGTAGTACTTATCAGTTTAAAAACCCTCGATTCACACTCTCGTGGTCTTACCTCGGATCATACTCCTAAAGCCAAATGTCTGCTCTCGCTAGTCCATAAGTGTTTAGAAAGCATCTTTTTGAAAACTAAATAAGTCTAATTAGTTTTAAAGCGCTCTCGCTGTATTTAAATCGAATGCCTAACTTTAGCTATCCGGTTAAAACCTCACACTCTCGTGGTCTTGATTTCTCCCTATTTCACTTTCTTTACTCTCGTAATAAAAAGCTTAATTTTTAATTATAAAAAGTCACGGCCAGAAATTAAGTTGATTAAGGTTTTAGCTTAGAAACACATTAATTTATTCAGTTATTTCATCATACCCCGACTACGGGTATTTAGCTACTCATAATGCTCAGAATTAAAAAGCAGGAAATAAATTCAGAAAACAATAGCGCATGCATCATAAATAAAGAATAGAAATATAACATAAATAAAATTGCGATTATATCAAATACAATAAAAACATGAAAAGCAATAAAATCCGAGATCCTTCTTCCACAAGCCGGAAATATTGGAACGTCGGAATAAGAATTTAAATGGATGAAGTTCGGAAATAAAATCGAGACTAAAAGTCGGCAGAGCTTCCGCAAGGTTTTTGTGAACTAAACTCTCTCGTTTTTTTATTTCTAAGTCTAAGATATATATAGAGAGAGTAAAAGTACGGTTGGAATTATATTTGAGTTCCTAGATTCTTGGTCTTACTGAGAAAAATGAGGAGAAAGTGGCCTTGGAAGTTGGAGAGAATTTAGGCACGTATGCATGCTTTGCTTGACCACTTCATTTTGCTTTATCACGTTCTGTTGCTTGACCACATTCAAAATTTAACACTTATAAGCTTGTTACGGGCGTGGCTGGGGCGTTACGCGCAGTTTGTATGAAATAGCACGTTACGTTCGTGGCAGGGGTGTGACGGTCGTCACACTCTTCTGAAGCGTCTTACGGTCGTGGCAGGGGTGTGACGACCGTAATAGCAGCAAAAATGGATTTTTTTGACAGATTTATCTTTTCTCTTTGGTCTTGGCCGCAATCTCGCACATTTCACGTTTCTTCTTAGTTTAAGCTGAGATATGTTGTACCTACATAAAACCATACAAAACTCGGAATATTCGAGAGTTAATCGGGTAAATACGACATAAAACAGATAAATTTTATGGTAAATATATGATATGATTTCGCGTTATCAAATGTGAATGAGCTATGTTTGGTCCTAAATGTTAAGATACCTGCTAAGTTTAAGGTCCCGGAATTTGAGAAGTATAAGGGCAACACTTGCCCTCGTGCTCATCTGGTGATGTACGTGAGGAGAATGTCTACCCATACTGATGATCAGCGTCTGCTGATTCACTTTTTTTAGGATAGTTTGACTGGTGCGGCGTTGAAGTGGTATATGAGTTTGGATAGCACCAATATCCATACTTTTAATGATTTGGGAGAAGCATTCATCAAACAATACAAGTACAACATGAACATGGCGCCTGACCGTGATCAACTTAGGGCCATGGTTCAGAAAGACAGGGAATCATTCAAAGAGTATGCACAGAGATGGCGTGAGGTAGCCGCCCAAGTGATTCCTCCCATGAAAGAGAAGGAGATGACTAAGATTTTCTTGAAGACGTTGGGTGCTTTCTACTACGAGAGGATGGTAGCAAGCGCGCCAAGTGACTTTACTAAGATGGTAGGAATGGGTATCCGCTTGGAAGAGGCTGTAAGAGAAGGCCGTTTAACGAAGAGTGAAGGATCTGGAGGTGAGAAGAAGCCATCTTATGGGTTTGCCAAGAAGAAAGAGGGGGGGGGGGTGCAAATGTTGTTATACAAGAGAGGAGGGTAAACACTCCTAGAAGAAATTATCAGCGTCATCAGCAAGTCGCCTCAGTTACTCCTGTTATGAATGTCGCTCCAACTACTGTTGCTTATCAGAGACCGTCCTAGAAGGGGAATCAAGGGTATAATCAGAGAAGGGAGAGTTAAGACCCTATTCCCATGACCTATACATAGTTGCTACCGGCCTTGATTCAGAAAAAGTTGGTCCAGACACGACCACCTCCCGTCGTACCATCACCATTGCCTTAGTATTACAAAGCATATCAAACATGTGCTTTTCATCAGGGAGCACCATGACATAGTGTTGAGAATTGTTATACTTTGAAGAATGAGGTGTAGAAATTAGTAAAGTTTGGTATTCTATCTTTCAAGGACATGGGACCTAATGTGAAAGATAATCCTCTACCCAAGCATGGGGGAGTAAATGTTATAAATATGGTGGCCGGTTGTCCAGGCGACTTCCAGATTTTTGACATTAATCTGGTTAGAGGAGATTTGGTGAAGATGCACGCAGACCTCTGTGAATTTAGCTACTACACACATGACCATTCCAGTTGTGCTATTTGCAGTATAAATATACAAGGTTGCAATAAGATAAAGACTCATTTACAGGAGATGATGGATGAGGGCCTCATCCATATAATCAGGCCTAGGGCAGAGTATGAAGAGGAAGTGAATATGGTTTCTGGATGTCATGGTGAATTCAGAATTTTTGATGTGGAGCATTTGAATGAGAACCTCGTGCAGTTGCACGCTACTTTCTGCCATGCGGCAGGTCAGGTGGAGCACCAATATGGATCTTTCCTAGTTTTTATCGAGATCCCCGAGGATGTTCAATCATGAAGGAGGGTGTTCAGTTGCTGTTAGACAATGGAACTATCAAGATCACAGGTCAGAGGGATGATTATCATGAGGTTGATATGGTTGAAGTTGGATTAACAGAAGAAGAGTCAGAGGAAGAGTATGCTTCTGCAGATGAGTATTTTTCTTCAGACAAAGATTTGTTTTCCAGAAATGACTTATTGATGACTGGTTGTGTTGAAGAAGGGGTAAACGTCATTGTGCCTTGTTTTGGTGCACCCGCTCATTTTGAAGTAGAGTACCATAGCAAGCAAGCTGTTACCCCATTGGTAATTAGTTTTCCAGGTCCTACCCCCTACAAGTCAGATAAGGTTGTGCCTTACAAATACAACACTACAATCCTAGAAGACGGGGTGGAAATTCCCATCCAGCCAATGCCCGATGTTGGGAATATAGTTGAAAATAGCAGGGTGACCCGTAGCGATCGTGTGTTTGCGCCGGTTGTTCAGAGAGATGTTGTTGTTGGAAAGAAAATTGCTGAGAATGATGAACCTAAGAAGGCTACGGGAGAGACTAGTGGAGCTATGTTATAGAAAGAAGTGGATGATATTTTGAAGATAATTAAGATGAGCGACTACAAAATTGTAGATCAGCTACTGCAGACTCCTTCAAAAATATATATCTTAGCTTTATTGATGAACTCCTCTTCTCATAGAGAATACCTGATGAGAGTACTGGACCAAGCTTTTGTGGAGAGTGACATGCCAATAGATCAATTCAGCAGCGTAATTGGAAATATTACATCATGTAATAACTTGAGTTTCTACGATGATGAATTACCAGATGAAGGGAGGAATCACAACCTGGCCCTCCACATATCTATGAACTGCAAGAATGATTCGCTATCCAATGTGCTAATTGATAATGGATCCGCGCTGAATGTTATACCGAGGAGTACTATCATGAAGTTGAAATACCAAGGAACACCTATTCGCCCGAGTGGCATCATTGTGAAAGCATTTGATGGGTCGAGGAAATCTGTCATCGGTGAAGTGGAATTACCCATCCATATAGGACCACATTTGTTCCAGATAACCTTCTAGGTCATGGACATTATTCCCACGTATAGTTGTTTGCTATGACGGCCATGGATACATGAAGCAGGGGCTGTCACTTCAACCTTACATCAGAAGCTAAAGTTTGTGAGTGAAGGGAAGGTAGTGATCATAAGTGGGGAGTAAGCATTGGTGATATCTCATTTTTCCTCCTTCAGTATTGTAGAAGCGGATGAGGCTACTGTTGGAACCCAGTTCCAAGCCCTATCCGTTGACAACATAAGGAGAAATGAGAATTACATGGTTTCACTGAAGGACACGCAACAGGTTGTGCGTAATGGTCATAATGCAGTTTATGGACGAATTGTGGATCCACCCGTGAACAAGAACATAACTGGTTTGGGTTTCTCTTCGAAGAATGGTAGATTTGAAGGTTTGAAGTCAAAGTCTACTATGAGCAGCTATCATGATGTTTTCCGCAGAGGAGGTTACCTCCATCCAACTGATTCTGGAATTAATGCTGTTGAAGAGGATGAAGCAGAGCAGGAAATGCCGAATTATGTGACGCATGGAGTCAGGGTTCAGAACTGGGTCACCATTGATATTCCCTCTTGCACACATATTTCAAAGTAATTTGATTTGATTAATCTTTTTTTTTCTTGAAAAGCTTTCACTCTGCCCAAGGTGGAAGTATTAATGTTGTAGGGCTTATCTATTTGTTGTGACTGTTAAGATCATTAATAAAAGGTGACTTTGTTTCCCAAATTGTGTTTTTCTTTTTTTCTTTTTTCTTGGAAATGGTAATAAAAAAACCCTTTCAAAATAAATAATAACTGAAATTCAATCTGCATGATCACTTGTTATATGTGTCAGTTTCTAAAAGCAATCATAAATCATATGTGTAGATTAATTAAAAAATCTGTTGAATATAATGACCCTGCACCCTCTCCCAACTTTGAATGTCCTGTGTTTGGGGCTGAAGAAGAAGATTATGATGAGATTCCAGAAGAGGTCTCACGGTTGCTTGAGCACGAGCAAAATACCATTCAGCCATATAAAGAGCCTTTGGAAGTGATCAATATGGGTTCAGAAGAAGATCCGAAGGAAGTCAAGATTGGAGCATCGTTGCATCCCGATGTGAAGAGAAGGTTGATTGAGTTGTTGAAAGAGTATGTGGATATTTTTGCTTGGTCTTACCAAGATATGCCTGGTCTAGATACAGATATTGTCGAGCATCGTTTTCTGTTGAAGCCAGAGTGTCCTCCAGTTAAAAAAAAGTTGAGAAGAACTCACCCAGATATGGCAGTAAAGATCAAAGAGGAGGTTCTAAAGAAGATTAATGATGGTTTTTTTGTGACGTCAGTGTATCCTCAATGGATTTCCAATATTGTCCCAGTACCGAAAAAAGACGGAAAAGTACGCATGTGCGTAGATTACATAGATCTAAATAAAGCTAGTCCAAAAGATGCTTTTCCTTTTCCTCACATCGACATGTTAGTGGATAGCACATCAAAATTTAAAGTATTCTCGTTCATGGATGGATTTTCCGGGTATAATCAAATAAGAATGACTCTAGAGGATATGGAAAAAACAACGTTTATTACACCCTGGGGAACATTCTGTTACAGAGTGATGCCCTTCGGGTTGAAGAACACTGGTGCAACGTACCAAAGGGCTATGACAACCCTATTCTATGATCTGATGCACAAGGAAATTGAAGTATATGTTAATGATATGATTGCCAAATCCCATACTGAAGAAGGGCATATAGAAGAATTGTTGAAGTTGTTTCAACATTTGAGGAAGTATCATCTCCGCCTGAATCCAAATAAATGCACCTTTGGTGTTTGATCGGGGAAGTTGTTGGGTTTCATTGTTATCCAGAAAGGAATTGAAGTCAACCCTGATAAAGTCAAATAAATTTAAGAAATGCCAGCACCAAGAACTGAAAAGCAAGTTAGAGGTTTCCTCGGGCGTTTGAATTATATTTCCAGATTCATTTCCCACATGACTGCAACATGCGAAATGATCTTTAAGTTGTTAAAGAAAAATCAAGGTTGTGTATGGACGGATGACTGCCAAAGGGCATTTGAAAGTATTAAGGAATATCTTCTTGAACCTCCTATCTTGCTCCCCCCCCGTAGAAGGAGGACTGTTGATTATGTATCTGACAGTGTTAGATAAATCCACGGGTTGTATTCTGGGACAATAGGATGAAACATGGAAGAAGGAGTTTGCCATCTATTATCTCAGTAAAAAATTCACCGATTGTGAGTCGCGGTATTCCATACTGGAAAAAACATGTTGTGCTTTGGCCTGGGTGGCAAAGCGTTTGCGGAAGTATATGTTGAATCACACTACTTGTTTGATCTCCAAAATGGATCCAATCAAGTACATTTTTGAAAAGCCTGCTCTTACTGGGAGAATTTCTCACTGGAAGATGTTGTTATCTGAATATGATATCGAATACCACACTTAAAAGGCTATTAAAAGTAGTGTGTTGGCAGATCACCAGTCTGCAGAATATGAATTCCCTGATGAAGATGTGATGTTCCTGAAAGTGAAAGATTATGATGAACCATTACCTGAGGAAGGTCCGAACTCTGAATCTCGTTGGAGTATGATATTTGATGGAGCCGTGAATGCTTATGGTAAAGGAATTGGTGTTGTGATTGTCACTCCTAATGGATCGCACATTCCTTTTACTGTAAGGTTAACATTTGATTGCACTAATAATGTGGCAGAATACGAGGCTTGCATCATGGGTCTCGAAGAAGCTATTGATCTCAGAATTAAAATTCTCGATGTGTATGGTGATTCAGCTTTGGTAATAAATCAGATTAAAGGATAATGGGACACTCGTCACCCTGGCTTGATCCCTTACAAAGATTATGCTAGAAGATTATTACCATTTGTGATCGGTGGAAATAGAACTGACTGTTTTGAAATGCTGGTTCGCGAAATGTCGCGGTAAGCAAGATTCGCCACCGTCTTTTATGTTCTCCAACATGGAAAGGACAAAAGCACATCAAAATTCCTTTTCGAGATGTTTCTCGGTTCGGGAGGTAGATTATAGAAAGGGAAGGTGTTAGAACCCTTTCTATCCGTGGTTATCCACGGGCTCTTAGGTACTTGCTCACTATGTTTTCAAAAATGTTTGCTTTTCTTGTGTTTGTGGGTTTTGAAAAAGTTTGTTTTGAAAACTTCTAGGTAACTCTTGTATCAGTCCTCAAGAGTGTATGAAGTGTTTGTTTGAAAACTTTTGTCAGAAAAGTGTAGGTGCGAAAAGTATTTTTGTTTTGAAAAGAGCAAGTACCCAGGAGAAATCTACCTACTCAAAAGAAATTAAGCTGTGTAAATGTCCTTTAGACAGTACTATCCCACTATTGAGAAGTAGGTAGCACCGTCGTTGGAGTTATTCGGGTCAATTCGATTATAGGGACATGTGGTCACCAAAGCAATTGTAGGACGCCTTAGCGGTAACCCTAATGTCCTAAATCCTTTTTATCCGAGGCAACCGTTTCGAGGCAACTTGGATCTTTAGACAGGAGGGCGACCTCTAAAACACCCTATACTCAATGACCACGTCGAGGCAACCAAGTGAGACGTACCCTAGGAGTGGCATGTGCGAGTGTGTTAGGTTTCATGTTAAGTTATCTTTGCACATGTTATGGTGAGCTACGTTTTGATTTTAATTGTCAGCCAAGTCTTGTCATGCATAGTTAACAGTTAATAATTTGCGGAAAGTAAATTGCGGAAAGTAAATCTACGCTATTACAAGGCGTCGGGTATTTACATCGCCAAAAACATAACCCTTGAAAAATAAATTGTGGGAAATTAAAGAAAGCGATAAAAAGGGTCCTAATTACACTATTACATCCTCGGAACAATTACATAAATATGATCAAAAATATTATGCGCGAAAAGAAATTAAATTGGAGAAGTCCTTAGGGTTTTGACCCTTTTTGAGAAAGAAAGAAATTTGTCCTTTTTGTATTTAATCAAACCTAATCCTAATTAAATGAATAATTAAAAGAAATGTTTTTTAAGTTTTTTATGTTTTAATGAAATAAAAGAAAAGAAATTGAAATTGTCAAGAAAACCCTAATTCTAATTTATTTTATTTGTTATGAAAATAATTAAAGTTAACCTAATTAAAACAACTAAATTAATTAATTACATTTATTTACAAAAAAATAAAGTGAAATTAATAATAATAAAAAAATATTATATTTTATGTTTTCTGATTTTAGTATGAAAAAATAATTAATTGAGTTAATTAAATAATAATAATAATAATAATTATTAAAATAGTTAAATAAATAAAATAGAAAATATAAAGAGAAAAAAGAAACCAAGGGGGTGCTGGCCCAACTTTGGAGGTTTGTTAGCAATTCTCAGGCCCATTAATCTCTCAAGCCTGTTTGACTTTTGGAGATCATCCACGCGTGCTTTGAATAGGGAGTACCATGGTCATCATCTCATGGCTATTAGATCTGTGTTTGTGGCCACTTGGCGCGTTGTTGTATGGAGTACATGGTAGAACGCCTTTGGAAGCCTGCATGTAATCACATGAAGAAAAATAGAAACAATTATTTGGGGGACCTGGGATTCGAACCCAGGTCCCAATGATTCCATGCCAGCACACTAACCACTACGCCAATTGCCTGCTTTTGTTATTATAATAAGAAACAAATATAATATATAAAAATTAATAAATGCGCTGTAAACACAAAAACAAGCGCGCGTTTTTTGAACTGTCCAACCATATGCTTACACGTCCTTGTCTTCCTTGCTGAACCTGTAAAAGCAACGTTAGATAGCGGGGGTTTTTAACCCCCACAAACCACAACGAGGAAAAATAGCGATTAGGCGTGTGGTTAATAGAAATATTTCGCGAGGGTGCCAACATGTTCGTCTTGACCTAACGAATTCAGCCATGGGTCTTATGAGTCTCAATTTTTCATGTATTGTAAAGCCCCAATTTTAGAGCTCAAGAACCCTAGAATTCATCAATGGCGTTTTATGATCATGTGCATTATAACTCAATTAAACCATGCCAATAGCTTCATATGAGTTCTAGCAATGCAAAACAAACACAAAATCATGTTAAATATGCATGAATCATGAGTTACGATTATGAAAATAATATGCAAACCGTGGGTCTGTAACTAGTGATTCTTTGGGCTATGAAGCTGGAAATTGATTGCCAATCATCCTGGGAACCTCCTGCAGTGTATTGAAATCAACAAATGTCCTTAATTCGCCCTAGAATGCAGAAAACAATTTTGAGTTTTCTTGGATTTTTTTGAATGTGGTTATGGATTTTCTGCAGAGATTTCACGTGTGCATGATTAGGGTTCACTTGTGTATTTATAGAGGATTGAAGTTAGGTTAAAATCTTGCACAAAAATCCATTGGAATGATGATTCAATATTTGATTGGAAATCACATCTTTTTGAATCTTTTTGATTGAAGAAAGTTGCCAAACTTGGAGATTTTTGCATCCTTGATTGGTACACAAAATTTCCAGCCTTTTTAGGTCATTTTTGCTTCACAAAAAGATTGAATAATCAAATCTTTGTATTTCCTACAATTTAAATTAATTAAATGAATTAATATTAATAAAAAATCCAATTAATAAATAAAAAATAAGAAAATAAATCAATTAAGCTTGACGGGTCGTGCATAGGTCATGGATAAAGTTTCAAGAAGAAATTTGAGGCCCATTAGCAAAAATAAGGTGTTTTGAGCAAAGTTGACTTTTACAAATTCACAAAAATTTCCCAACTTCTCCATTGCATATCTTGCTCAATTTTGATCATATGAACATGTTCTTGGACATTTTGGAAAGGTATTGAAGTCCTCTAACCAATGCATTTGGTCCCATGTCATTTGGATTTACCAATCTCAAGTTATGGTCTTTGACTTAAAGTGCATTTTTGTTGACTTTTGAATTTGACCTATAATGTAGAAATTGATAACTTTTTGTGAGAGCATTTCTTGGACTTGGAATGTGAAGATGGATTGTATGAAATGTCATCCCCTTCAAAATGAGCATTGGATGGGATTTTTCTGATGAACCATGAAAAAGTTATGCCCTAGTCAAAGTACAGTTGACTTTTCTACTGTCCAAAAATAGTAACTTTTTGCATCTTGATGATTTTTGAGCCATTCTTGTGGAATCATGATCAAGATTTGATCAAATGATGATTATGGACTCAAAATAAGATGTTGACCAAAAATTCTGACTTTTGACTGCAAAATGACCATTTTGCCCCTGCAGTTGATTGTGGATCAAATGGAGCTTTTGACTGTGCAAATTGGCATTGTGAGCCTTGAGACTTGACATGTAGGTGCTTGAGCATGCATATAGGCTTATGAGACTTGATTGAGCCATTGAAAACTCCAAATTCCTTGAAAGAACCAAAACCCTAATTTTGACTGGCTTAGGAGGTAGTTTGGACTGTGCAACCCTTGAGAAATCTTGAACCATTTGAAGATGATTCTTGGCAAACCTTGAAGAATATGGGAGGGAAAATTTTGGGTTACAACACCATTCTTCAATAAAGTTGAATTCCATCACATCCCTAGAGACGAAAATCAAATGGCAGATGCTCTGGCAACACTGGCTTCTATGTACCAAGTGAATACTTGGAATGATATACCCCGAATTACGGTTCGACGGCTGGATAGGCCCGCTCATGTGTTTACAGCAGAGGAGGTAGCAGATGAAAAACCCTGGTATTATGATATCAAGCATTTTCTTCAGACTCAAGAATACCCGATTGGTGCGTCGAAGAAAGATAGAAAGACATTGAGAAGATTGGAAGGCAGTTTCTTCCTCAGTGAAAATGTGTTATACAAGAGAAATTATGACATGGTCTTGCTCAGATGCGTGGATAGACATAAAGCAGACATGTTGATGCATGATATTTATGAAGGTTCATTTGGCACTCATGCCAATGGACACTCAATGGCTAAAACAATGTTAAGGGCAGGTTATTATTGGCTGACAATGGAATCTGATTGTTACAAATTTGCAAATAAGTGCCATAAATGCAAGATTTATGCAGACAAGGTCCATGTGCCTTTGACACTTATCAATATGATTTCCTCCCCGTGGCCTTTCTCTATGTGGGGTATTGGCATGATTGGTATGATAGAACCCAAAGCTTCGAATGGGCACCGTTTTATCTTGGTAGAAATTGATTACTTCACCAAGTGGGTGGAGGCTGCTTCATATGCCAATGTTACTAAGCAGGTGGTTGTACGCTTCATTAAGAATAATCTTATATGCCGGTATAGTGTGCCGAGTAGAATCATCACTGACAATGGCTCGAATTTGAACAACAAGATGAGGACAGAATTGTGTGAAGAATTCAAGATTGTCCATCACAATTCATCTCCATACATGCCAAAGATGAATGGGGCTGTTGAAGTTGCTAATAAGAATATCAAGAGAATTATCCAGAAGATGGTTGTTACTTATAAGGATTCGCATGAAATGCTTCCTTTTTCTCTACATGGATATCGAACATCTGTTCGCACTTCAACAAGAGCAACCTCGTTCTCCTTAGTATATGGAATGGAAGCCGTACTCCTGGTCGAGGTAGAGATTCCCTCATTGCATGTGAAAATGGAAACCAAGTTGACAGAGGCTGAATGGGTCTAGAACAGGTTTGACCAATTGAATTTGATTGAGGAAAATAGAATGATAGCTTTGTGTCATGGCCAGTTATATCAGAGAAGAATGAAGAAAGCTTTTGATAAAAAGGTCAAACCTCGTGAATTTAGAGAAGGCGACCTCGTGCTCAGGAAGATCATGTCTTTTAACACTGATTCTAGGGGCAAGTGGACTCCCAATTTTGAAGGGCCATATGTTGTCAAGAAAGCCTTCACTGGTGGTGAATTAATTCTTGAAACTATGGATGGCGAGGAGTTCCCACGTCCCATGAATGCTGACGCAATCAAGAAATACTTCACCTAAAGAAATAAAAGAACAGCTCGCTAAGTTGAAAACTCGAAAGGGCGGCTTAGGCAAAAAGGAGCGTCTCGGTAGGCCGAAAACCCGGAAGGGCGGTCTAGGCAAAAATTAGAGACATAAACAGAATAAATCTCCCGCTAAGTTGAAAACCCGCAAGGGCAGCTTAGGAACAAGTTAAGGATTTTCTTGGCAAGTAACTACGTCAGACAAGACTTGATCGTTGAAGCAACAATCTTCTCGGATCCTCACCATACTTCAACAAAAGCTGTTGCTCAGGATTTCAAAAGTTGTTAGGGGGGATAGTGGTCATTGTATCTCAATGTATCTTTTCCATTGTGTATTACCATTTCCCAAACTTTGTAATCATGTATGGAGTCTCGCAATTCACAGACTACCATTATATTAATGAAATTCGAGCTTTTACCCAATTCTTTATGTTTCTTATTTTATTTAGCTTGCAAAGACTCCATTTATTATTGATAATAACTTTCAAAGCAAAGAGATTAAATAACAAAATTGATTTTTCAAAAAAAATGGATTTTTACAATTTACTTTTACTTTGAAATTTGTGATGAAACAATGACAACAAAAATGGTGATCCCAGGAATGGACAAACTCCGGTTGTTTTGAGAAGTTTTGTTCCCCTCAGGAAAGTTTACTCGGTTTGTTTTCACCGTATTGGGTTTATGGTTCCGGTATCCTCGGTCAAGTTTGGATTCGTTTCTCCTCTTTTCTGAGTTTTCATAATGAGAAGTTTCAATCTGCGTTTTTCTCCAGTGAAGTGGGTCTGAATTCCCCAACGAAGTTTGATTGTTTCAGTGTCAGTCTGCTTTATTTGAGACTGGTCTTGCAATCTCCAATAGGCATGTTACTTTTGAAAAAACACTGGTTTTCCCGATGAAGCCTGAAGAAGGATGTTCTACCCCGGTATCTGTTTGATTTGTCCACCTCCAGATTATGTTTCTCCTCGGTAAAGTTAAAAGCAAGCAGTAGGTTTGGTTTCCGCAGCTGATCTTTACCTTTCTTCGAATGATCATCTTGGTTGAAGCTTAGTCGAGCATTATTAGTGCCCGAGGAAGCTTTTCCTGGTTGTTCCCCATGTTGTGTGTCTGTTTTGTCAGTATGCACACGAAAACACTCATACATTCATACATGCATCATGCATAGTTAAAATTGACAAATCATTGTTCATTTAAATTTGTTAATATTTTTGTTGACATATTACCCTATTTTTAAGAGATAAGTTACCCTCTTTTCATTAGAGCGTCGGTCTTAAGCAGAAAACACACACTCTTTCAATTTCTCTACTGAGTTGTCCCTCATAGAAGATCTTTGCTTTAAACCTTCCGACACAGTTCCTTGTTTGGACGAATTTTGTTTTCCCTTTTGAGTTTATTTCTCAAAGGATGTATTCTGGTTGACTGTTTCATTCCAGTTTATTTTTGGTTTGGATCTGTGGTCCCCCGACAATATTATTTACTTTGGAATTCTGGAAAAAAACTCCAAGCTTTGGTTGGTGCATTTATTTTACACAAGAAGACTTTATCCCCTTAGTGAGAATATCATGGCATCTCCCCAGGAAGTCATACCTCTCGCCCCAAAAAGTCATTTATTTTTACAATCCTCTGTGACCGTAAATAGCAGGTTCTCTTTATTTGAGACAGCTTATGTATTATCCTTTCCAGGCAGAGTGCCTCGGTTAAAGAAAAAGTTGAGACCCGTTCTAGGCGAAACACCAGAATCTTGGGGAAACCTGTTATCTTTTTGCTATCTTCAGTGAACGTTGATAGTTCATCATCAGTGAACGGAGGTGATATGATATTTTCTCTTTCTACCTTTTATGAAAGTTGGTAGACCATCGGCAGTGAATGTCGATATTTGTTATCTTTTTGCTATCTTCAGTGAACATTGATAGTTCATCGTCAGTGAACGGAGGTGATATGATATATTCTCTTTCTACCTTCAGTGAAAGTTAGTAGACCCTCGGCAGTGAATATTGATGTTTGTTATCTTTTTGCTATCTTCAGTGCACGTTGATAGTTCATCGTCAGTGAACAGCGGTGATATGGTATTTTATCTTTCTACCTTCAGTGAAAGTTGGTAGACCATCGACAGTGAACGTTGATGTTTGTTGTCTTTTTGCTATCTTCAGTGAACATTGATAGTTCATCGTCAGTGAACGGCAGTGATATGATATTTTCTCTTTCTACCTTCAGTGAAAGTTGGTAGACCATCGGTAGTGAACGTCGATATTTGTTATCTTTTTGCTATCTTCAGTGAATGTTGATCGTTCATCGTCAGTGAACGGCGGTGATATGATATAATCTCTTTCTACCTTAAGTGAAAGTTGGTAGACCATCGGCAGTGAACATTGATGTTTGTTATCTTTTTTCTATCTTCAGTGAACGTTGATAGTTCATCGTCAGTGAACGGCGGTGATATGGTATTTTATCTTTCTACCTTCAGTGAAAGTTGGTAGACTATGGGCAGTGAACGTCGATGTTTGTTGTCTTTTTGCTATCTTCAGTAAATATTGATAGTTCATCGTCAGCGAACGACGGTGATATGATATTTTCTCTTTCTACCTTCAGTGAAAGTTGGTAGACCATCGGCAGTGAATGTCGATGTTTGTTATCTTTTTTCTATCTTCAGTGAACGTTTATAGTTCATTGTAAGTAAATGGCGGTGATATGATATTTTCTCTTTCTGCCTTTAGTGAAAGTTGGTAGACCATCGGCAGTGAACGTCGATGTTTGTAATATTTTTTCTATCTTCAATGAACGTTGATAGTTCATCATCAGTGAACGGCAGTGATATGATATTTTCTCTTTCTACCTTCAGTGAAAGTTGGTAGACCATTAGCAGTGAACATCGATATTTGTTATCTTTTTGCTATCTTCAGTGAATGTTGGTAGTTCATCATTAGGTGAACGGCGGTGATATGATATATTCTCTTTCTACCTTCAGTAAAAATTGGTAGACCATTGGCAGTGAACGTCGATGTTTGTTATCTTGCTACCCTCAGTGAATGTTGGTAGTTCATCGTCAGTGAACGGCGCTGCCATGATATATTCTCCCTCTACCTTCAGTGAAAGTTGGTAGGCCATCGACAATGAACGTCGATGTTTGTTATCTTTCTTGCTGCCTTCAGTAAACGTCGGTAGCTTCACCTTCGGTAGAAGTTGTGGTGTCATTTGACCATCCTACCATCCTCTCTGATTCAGTTCTTTTGGTCCACCAGTGATTTATTTTCCTGGTGGTGTTGCTCCCTTGTTTCTTTATTATTGTTACACCCCTAGTGTTATCTTTGCGTCTCTTTGGTCCTGTTCATATGCATAAGCATTTTCATGGCATCTTAGGGCCAAAAATAGTGTTTGTTTTATATTTAAGTGTCTTCGATCGCGTCGATACGAAGATTTTTACCCTTCGTATCTCCGGATAGAAGAACCTTAAATAAGGGCAGCTGTTGTACCCCAATTTTTGCCCCTAAGATCCCTTCATCATACCATGTTAATTTATTCACAACAAGATCATACTAGGATTCTTTGTTCCCCTCCCTACTTTTAGTTTTACTCCTTTTGAGGGATTACCAAGAAACTGGACTTATGTTCCTTTTGTGATCATTAATATTTTTTTTGTTTTCTTCATTTAACTAATAAAATACAATGTTGGTTTGTCTTGCTTGTTATACATGTAGGTGAAGGGGAATGAGATTTAACAAATAACTCCATGGGTTCATGAGTTTATTTCCATGCCCTAGCCAATAAAAGCTTGAGAATTTCAAACCTTATCATTGATGTTGTTTTGGAAGAAATGGTATGGCAAGGTTTATTTTGGTTCACCATATTTCAAAGTTATCAAGATTTATTCAAAAGTACAAGGGATTGATTGGAGAAGTTGTTATGTTTGGACAAGGCCTTGTTCATATTGGTCACAAGGGCATAGTTCTCTTAAATTTAAAGATATGGAAGTGGTTTTGGAGGCTAAGAGTTCTCATTATCATCATGAACAACTTCTATTCACAAATCAAGAATATTGCTACAAGAAGTTTGTTCAAACTTGTCAAAGTTCCTCAAGGCATTTTCTTGATCTAGAAGCTAGGGTTTTGAACTTCAAAGGAGTATATCTTGCTCATCTTTTGGTATTTTTGAATGATTCCAAAAGAAATCCTTCTCTTAAAAGGTTTATCAACAAATCACTTAAAAAGTTCCAAGGATTTTTCATGTGGAAGAAACTTGATGAAGAAGAAAGATTACAAGTCCTTCAGATGAATCCCCAATTTTACACAAGTAACTTCAATTAATCATAACATGGTCAATTTTCATCACCTTGAGTCCATTCTTTCTCCATAATGATCTTGAAGATGTGAACTTTATGCCTTCTTTTATGTGCAAAGTGGGAAAATGGATGGAGGTTTCCTTAAACATGCAAAAGATTATAGGTCATTTCATGATTTTTGGCCAACTTCAACAAGTCATAACTTGATCAATTTTTGGAGATTTTTGGTGTTTCAAGTTTCAAAATTTAATTCAAGAGATCTACTTCATTCCATATTTTTTGGTCAAGAGCAAATTTCAAGTGGAAGGCCATGTTTGGATGCAAACGATTATAGGTCATTTTTAAAGAAGAATTTGAAATATTTCTAAGTATGGAAAGTCAACCATTTTTCTTCAACTTTGACTCAATGCAACTTTAAGCTCAAGCATCCATTTGATTCCATTCTTTTTCCATTTCAAAGCTTGTAACCTCATCTTTCTAAAGCATCAAGAATCATTCCTTAAGACCCATTGAGTTGGAAATTCCATGGATTTGAATTTGATAACTTGAAACTGAATTTTCCACAAATTCAGAATTTTGAAATCCATAATGTGACTTCTAAACACAAGATTTATGTGTGTTTTTGATTTAAACTTGATTATCAAAATTTCTAGAAGTGATTAGCACCCCAAAACACAAGATTTGGTTGAGTTTTGATAGAAATGAAGTCACACTTCACTCGTGCTCGACCTTCATTCAATTTCCCTCCAAACTTCCTTATTTATTCCAATTTTCATTCCCATTCACTTCCCTATAAATAAAGGGTCATCCCCCATTCATTTCTTCAAGCTTTGAGAGCCAAAAACACCCTGCCAAAACCTCACACGAACCCATCTTTTTTGAATTCAGTTTCTGAGATTTAAGCTCCCTTTTCCAAAATTCTTTGCGCATTCATCATCGTTAAGCATCATACAAACTCTCCAGCACTTAAACCAATCAAAACAAGCCATAATTCAAGCTACAGAAGTCCAGTTTCAGAGCTTCTTCCTTGAACTTCGAAAAGGTAGAACTCTCCACCATTTGGATCCAAAGCAACACTAATCTATTCTACATCTTCCCCTAATTCTAATGCTACTTACAATTTTTAAATCCATTAAGAATTGAGAGAGAAATCTCAAATTGAAGGTGCTCTCTATTTTCTAGGTTTTTGATTCATATCTCTCTCTGTACCTTATATAAATTTGGCGAGATGGTGGTGTTAGAATCGTCTTGAAGAGACGAGTTCAATGATACTAGCCTGGGATTCTAATTTTTCCATTTGAAGGATCTCACAAAATCCCCATTGCAGGGTGTCTGGAGGTTGAAGACGATGACATGTCTCGTCTCAACCAATGATAGCGTGCCAAACGTTTTAATTTTATTGGTTGCCCTTTTTCTGATCCTATGCGTATCTCACTAAGGTCCATATCAAGCACGGCGCGCCTGGTCCATTGGATCAGCTTACTAACGCGTTTTGACTATGATCTGATGGTCCACATCTTTTTGGTTTTATTTTATTTTCTGATTTTATATTTTTATTGATTAAATTTTCAAAAAATTCATAACTCTTTTATTTTTTATCTAAAAATTATGAAAAAATTCACAAAAATACTCTGAAATATTTCTGATATCATGACTATTTTTTCACATTTTTATTTTGATATTTGATATTTTTTTTTTGTATTTTTTGAATCATTTTCTTTCTTTTAAATACTTAAAAAAAATACTTTCTGACATTTTTTAATTCTGAAAAAATTCATAAATATTATTTTGCATATTTTTGACTTTCTGAAAATTTGATGAAATTTTATATTGAGGTTTACTATTTTTGACCTGTTTTCTATTTGTTTGAGCAATTTTAAATAGTTTAAAAATAGTTTCTAACTTTTAAAAATTACCAAAAATTTTATAAAAATATTTGGATCCATTTCTGATTTTTCTATGGTCTTACTTTTTATTTTTTTGATTAATTTGAAGATAATTGGTATTTTTCTCTTTATTTTCTATTTTTAAACATTATTTTTTTACCCTTTTGTATATATTAAAATGTGATATTATTTTGTGACTATTTTCTGGTTGATCTTGGGTTAGATTTTGGATCATAAACTTTATTAACATCATTGGATCCATGGTGTTGAGTTTAACTCCACAAAAATGGATGAATGATTTTAATAATAATTTGGTTAAAATTCAACTCAAATGTGGTTTGTATATTTTTTTCCCTATCCCTTTTCATCACATCCCCTTCTTATTGCACTAGGTGTTATTGGAGCAAGATCTCTATATCATGTCTCAAAACAAATAGTGCATAAATTGCTATTGACCGGCCTCAAAATAGGCGCGACTTCTATATAAGTCCACTTACGATTGCTTAACATAGCAGTAAATTTTGTCCCTATTCGAATAAATGATCATTCGTGGCCCAAACTTATGATTGCAAGCCCAAGTATGTTAATTTGATCTCTTTGATCCAATAACCTTGAGATTCATTGTGTGGAGGCTTTGGTTCTACCAATCCTCTAATGGATCTACAACACCTTTGGTCAACGCGGATCACTTAAACATCGTTGATCATTAAATGGTGCTTATGAGAATTCCAAATGGATTATATACTTGACAAAAAGCAAATGCAACTTCTTGTGTGGAGGCTTTGGTTCTACCAATCCTCTAATGAGTTCCAAATGCAAGTTTCAAGATGGTCATCCAACTAACCACTAATTATTGACTGGTTTTATCTTATGCTTTTATTCTTTTTTATGCTTTATGTACTATTTACTTTTAGCATTTACATTTCATGCCATTTTCATCTTTGCTCATTTGAGCATTTATTTTCTTGCCATTTTGTACTTTGCTCACTTGAGATTTTCTTTTCCTTTCTTAAGATACTTAATAATCAACCTAAACCCTAAAAATCTTTAATGGTACTTGGACTATTTTGCTACTATTCTTGGCATTATGGAGCATGTGACTTTTCTTAGACTTAGGATTAGAAACCTTGGCCTATCTTGGGAACCTTGTGATCTTATCTGATTATTTTGTCTGGAGTACTTGAGGTTTACCTCAAGACATTGGGTTGTTTGTTTGTTTTTGTGTGCAGGTTTTTTTTGTGATTACACCCCTTGTTTGTAATCTGGGATTCACCCGTATACAGCCGTTACTCTGCCCAATTTTTATGAAGACTTAATACACTTGAAGTTTGGTTCTCTCAAGAGGTCTAGTATTTCTTTGCTTGGTTGGTTTCAATCCAAGGAATGGGAATTCTATCTTGGCTTATAATGTCAAGTATTAGCTTCTTGTTGGTTAGATGGTTCTTCTCCCTAGCTTTTACCTTGTGCTTTAGGATAGTCCCTTCTTCTCCTCCCACCTTCTTTAATTTCAAAAAATCTTCTTTCCCTTTTTGAAAACTCTTCTTGTTTTTGAACTTGAACCATTTTAATAATAAACTTGGACTTATGTCCAGGTATTTTCAAAACATTTTCATAAATAAACTCCAAGCAACTTAATATTACCTTGACATTTTTTGTGAGAAGACTAAAAGTCAATCAATCTCATTTCAAACCATTTTGCCATTTTGGCTTTTTCATCTTTAAAACTTTTCTTAAAGGATTAAACTCTTGTCAATCCTTGTAGTGATGCAAACAACTATACTTCTACAATATGTAGTGAAGAGAGATAGTTTCCACTTGGGTGTTGAGTGAGGCATTGTTGATTTTGAAATCCAAGCCATATCCTCCACTTTGAGATGATGCAAATTCTCCTTTCTCATGATTGTGGATAGTAGGTGTGTCTTCCACATGGACAATGATGATGATGTTTTATCTTATAAATTAACCAACACATTTGGGTTTTAAATTTTTGAAAGAGGAACTACGTGTACCCTAATCCCCTATTGCTCGAAAAGGTGGTACATAGGCACTAAAGGTTCGCAATCGCGACGGGTGCAAAAATTATAAAATAAATATATTTCTTTCCTCACCTTCACCATCCATTTTTTTATATATACAACATTTTTTATTGCCAAAATATACAGATTTTAGAAAGAGGTTCCTGCGGAGTACCGTAGATGTTTAGGGTGCTAATACCTTCCCTTTGCATAACCAACCCCCTTACCTTGAATCTTTCCCCCTCTTTTTGGGTTATTCGCTCTTTTCCCATTCCTTTGGAAACAATAAAGCGCGGTGGCGATTTTTATTTTGATTCGTATGAAGTCTAGTCAATCCAATGGCTTAGTCTTGAACATTTCTACCGCTACACATACGTCAACATCATTTATTCATCAAACATCATACATACATCATATAATCACAGCAACTCAGCCACAACAACAATACAACAGTAAATCATCAATTTCGCAATGTTGGCCATAGGCCTACAACATGATATTTCCTATAGTTAATTAATCATCTAGGGCGTACTTCTAAATTACCAAACCTCTACATATTACTATTCTGTAATACTGCATCATTATCATCATTAATCCTACTGTTACAACCCAAACAACAATCTATAATCATATCATCCTCATCATTCTTCACAAAACTCAGTATAGCGACTAACACGGGAATTAACTGTAGTCCTAATTGGGATACTAGGATTATACTTCCTATTATTCATTTTAATCCTCAAGAATAAATCTCATCACGTTAGCTATTCAACGCTTCGAACGACACCTCAAACGGATTCTAAAAACTCTAGTTACAACATTCTCAAACTGATTCTGCCAAAACCAGGTAACATGGATCGACGCATAATGCCTTGGGTCGATGCGTACTTGAGTTTAACACGCCACATGAGTCAACGCATACTCCTTTGTATCGACTCATACTAAGTCTGTCACACTGCATGCATTGACACATGCCCCTACGTATCGACTCATTCTGGGTCTAAAAGCCCTCATGTATCGACACATGACTCCTTCGTGTCGAATCATCCTGAGTCTACAAGCCTTCTTGTATCGACACATAATGTTTGGGGTCGACACATACTACTCTGCCATGCACAATTTCTATGATTTTCTCTGTGTTTTCACTACGGTTTCTATACTTTAACCCCTAAAAACATCATCTAATCATAGGTAGTCATCAACTATAATCATCCTATAATTCTACATCATTTATATGGTATTGGGACATCGTTATTTATCCATAATTCATAAATTCACATCATACAACATCATATATAATTCAATCATGAACAAAAAGACATTTTCACATCTAACCTCCCATACCAATCATCATGAACCCTATTATAGATTCAGAACCCCACCCTTACCTTGAATTGAAGGTTGCTCTAAACTTTTCCGGTTAAATTTCTGTTCTTCTCTTTTCCTCCTTTCCAACAGCTTTCACGTTCTTTCTCTTCTAACCCTTATTCTTCTTACTACGTCTTCTTTCCTCCTTATTCTAACAATAATAAAATAACCCTATTATTCTCTTTATTCCTTAATGGGCTTAAAACTACTACACCCCCTTATTACTACTTATATCCCTTTAAAACAAGCCCACATCAAATAATATCATTCTTCTAATATTATTTCACCACTTAATAAAATAAATTAAATCCAACTAATCACAACACAACTTCACAATTATTCCAAAAATAATTTAATTAAATAATTAATTAAATTACGGGCATTACACTTGGCTTCGACTGACAAAATCAACGGGTCTAATCAGTCCAATCAACTTCAGACAAGGCAGCAAGTGGACAATACACTCAGAGACACGAAGGCTATGCAGAATGGAAACCCCATGGGATTATTACACATAGCTATCTTTTCTTTGTATCAAATTTCCATTTTTTATGACGACATTCTCTTACCAGGATGTTCATCTCATTGTACAAAATACTTATTCAAGTTAATACAAAGATTTCCTTTGAAAGTGCAAAACTATCTGTTTTCTCTTTATTTTTGTGTTTTGTTTACAAAAAAAGTCCAATGATTTATTTTTGAACATATGAATTTGAAGGTAACTACTGTTTACAAATGAGCAAAAATAGAAGACAATCACTAATGGCTTTAAGAAATAGGATAATATATTTAGACTATTCCATAAAATTCCCCACAACGTGCAGCTTAATGATATCAAGCTCTCTCACACTCCCGGCGGAACAAAACTTCCAATTATCAATCCCTAATAGAAGTCGTCCAATTTCTCAGGATTTTCCAACAAGATTTCACAAGCAATACACGGTGTTTCCCATGCAATAGAGTTTATTTCTCTAAACAAATAGAAGCTCATCAACTCATCAGCGCTTCAAAACATGAATACTTACACTCCACGTCCCCAGCAACAGTCAGGGATTTATTTTCCATAATCCAACAATATTACAGTAGCATAGCTTACATGCCCATACATCACATCCATACGTCATAACATTGACAACACGAATACATACAACATGATCTCATTCACTTTTTGGAGAACATTATTGTACAAAGCATTTCATACATCATTACATTACATACAACTAATCTTTCATATCTTCAGGAAAGGTCAGTCAGCAGATGGCTATCATCAACAGGTCAGAGATTGATACCTGAAACAAGCCAAGACAATTATCTACACAACCAGCCCAACTTTCAGATATAGTTCAGATACTCTCCAGACACGGATACCATTCTGATACTCTTTCAGATTCAGCTTTCAGATATAGTTTAGATACGCTCCAGACACGGATGTCATTCTGATACTCATTCAGATTCAACTCTCAGATACAATTCAGATACGCTCCAGACACGGATGCTATTCTGATACTCATTCAGATTCTATTCCTACCAGCAATCATTTTGGATGGCATCTACAAGCCCATACCTGTTAACTTTCCATCACCTCTTCGAATGGCATCTTTAAGCCATTCCCTACGCCATCAACCACCACATCCTCGAGTACAAATTTTTGGGCACTCTAGTGTCCAATCATCTCCCACCTTCAAGTCACGAATGGAAAAGCTGCCAATCTAACTCTTCAGGTTTAAGAAGATTGAACAGGGGCAGCCGTTGTAACTTAAAATTTCCCCTCTCACTTATCAATATTTTCTCACAAAGATCTCTCTTGGCTCAAGGCTGCATTGGGGTTGATCGACTCAAGACACCTCCTTAGGCACTAATGACTGAAATTAGGGTTTGAGACTGCACAAGGATAATTGAACTTTCAATGATTCATATTAATTTCATGGATCATTATGGACCCCCAAGATTACTCATGTCAAGTTTCAAGCCTTGAATCAAATTTTTGCTCAGTCAATTGAGCAGTTGACCTAAAAATCAACTATATTGGGGAAAAAGTCAATTGTGGTCAATTTACAGTCAAACTTCATAATTTTTTTCCAAATCAACATTATAAACTCACATGTATCATTTGATCAAGTTTGGACCATAATTCCTCAAGAAATTTGATCAAATCATCAAAAGGGCAAAATGGTCAAAATTAGGGTTTTGACTAAGGAAGGGCAATTTCTGATTTTTGACCTAGAAAATGGTTAGTTGGTTTGAGGCATCATCCAAGAGTTCAATTGCATCATTTTGACCTAATGGCATGACCCAAAACATTGCTCAAAGAATAATTGGATTGATAGTTGATTTTCAGTCAACTGATCAAAAGTCAATTGTGTACTGAAAAGTCAAACTTTGACTTTTTGGTCAAAATCAAGTGTCAAAGATCACAACTCATCAAAACATGTCAAAATATGAAACTTGTTCATCAAGAAATCAAAAAGTCAAGATTTCATTTTGAAAAGTCAAAGTTTTCTAACTTAGAAATTTTTCTAAGTGTTTAAAACTTCATGTTTTTTAACAACTTTGAGCAAATTTTTCACCATGATGGAAGATGATTCAAAAGAAACTTTCATCATGAAAGTTGTAGATCTCCATGATATCTACAACATTTATTTACACAACTTCTCCTAAAAATTCTTGTATCTCAAGTTATTAATTCACGAAGTCATGGTCTTAAAATTAAACACTTTGTGAAATTTTGCCCTAGTTTAGGCAGGATTTTGACCTAACTTCATGGCACTTTTTCATATACTTCCAAGGGGAATTTTTAAAAGTGATTCAAAGAGGGGTTGTAGAGCACATTACAAGCTTTCTAAAATATCCAAGAAATCCTTGAGATCATTCTTGAGTAGGGATAATCGAAGAGAGGAAGTTAAGGTTTTCAAACTTAAATTACAAGTCATTTTTGATGAACACATGAACCAAATCCATGCTAGGCTGCATAATCTTTGCTTTTCAGGCCTCAAACTTGTTTGTCACTCCATAATTAATGTTTTTCACAGCTTCTAGAAGCTTTAATCCAAGCATTAAATGCATTTCCCATGCTTAATACCATTTTAGGAAGAAAGGCAACATTGCCATTTTGGAAAAGTGGCTTTATGCACAAAGTCCACTCTTCTTTAGCCTCTAACTTGTTTGTTCAACACACACTCAACATACAAAGTTAGATAAACATTTTTAAAGTTGTAAACCACTCTAGACAACCTTGTACTATGCATTGAGACAATGTGTGTCAAGCTTGCTTCAAAAACAAGAAAAAGAGCCATAACATGTGATTTTTGAACTCTGATCAAGGACAAGTCTCCAAACTTGTTGCTTATAAATATAATCACTATTTATGATCTAGAACACGAGCTTGAGCACCCTGAAACACACCAAAACTCTCTCAAACCATAAATTTCTCAAAAACAACATTGTTGCACAGTTACTAACCTTGAACATCAAACTCACATTTCCCTCGTGTGTTTCTTGGCCTTTTAGTTTCTAAAGCTTCCTTACATCAAGTGTAACCTATCCTTGTCCCTGTTTCATTACTGTAACGTCATTTACCATATTCTCCATAACCAAAAACAGAGCATTGCACATTGACTTCTCCAAGCCATTCCAGCCATCCATTGCTCAAGCAAACTATTGCATTAGCTTCCTGGGAACTTGAGGAAGCTAACCTGATCATTGCAGCACCTTGAATCAAGCTCATTTGCATTTCAAGATTTCCAGTTTGAGGTATTTTTATTGAACTTATATCTTATTACTTAGGCATTGTTAGGCTTGTATATGTGAAGATAAAATGTAGACATCATTGCCCTGAAGTTGTACATGTCCATAGATTTCATTTATATTGATTGAGCTAGGAGAATTTTAGGATTGAATATCTGAAAATAATTAGGTCAGAATTGGGTACTTTCAAAAATTCTCATTCATCTTTTATTTATAGTTCATGATTTTATATGGTTGGATTCGTATGAAAAAATGGAGCAATTTTCATGATTACATTTTTGCAAATGGTTGAGAAATGAACAAGTTGCAGGGCTTCTGGCTGGAGGTTGAAGATGAAGTATATTTAGGGCGAGATTTGTGTTATATATTTGTTGTTTTACATAAGTTAGTGGATGTATCACCACCTCAGTGGTTAAAACGCGCGCCTGTCACTATGAGGTCCTGAGTTCAAGCCTCAGCATGACCTTTTTTCCAATTTTTCCACCTTTATGACATTTTTTGTGTTTTTGCAGTACCTGGGCCTCCCCCTTTGGGCCTTCCCCTTTTTTTCTTTCTCTAACCCCCCTTCTTTTCTTTTGCACATGGCCCAAATTTATTTCTTATTTCATTTTTATTTCATTTTCAGTTTTTTATTTTATTTTCATTTCATATTTTCTTTATTATTTATTATTATTATTATTATTATTAGTAGTAGTATTAGTATTTTTATTAACAAAAAGTCCAAAAAAGTATTTTATTTATTATTTACATTTATTGATTTTATTTTCTTATAAAACCAAAAGACTAAAAACATCTTCTTTTAAAAAATTAATTTCTTTTTTTTAATAATCAATATTTAGACTTAAGTTTAATTATTATATTATTTACTTGTAAATAAAAATTAACTTAGAATTTAGGTTTATCTTAATTAATTAATTTTCTTATTTTATTAATTTAAAACCTTTTTCTTAAAAAACCCTAAAAATCATTTTTTAACTTAATTTCTTCCTTAATTAGTTTAAACTTAATTTTGTTTAATTTCCATTAATCATTTTCTTTAATTAGGTCAAGACTAAACCCTTTTCATAAAAACAACAAAAATCATTTCTTTTTCTATTTACATTTGTACATTATTATTTATTCAATTCTTGTACATTTATTCAATATGGTTGTAATATTATTTAGATTTAATTTCTTGCAATATTCCCCATTTGTAATTTGTATACCCCTTTGTTGTACCCCCAAATTTTCCCTCTCATGTTTTCCAAAGTCTTCCCCCTGCATGGCTGATCATAAACCCTTGCCTAAGGAAAAAGAAAATTTTTGTGTGGTGCTTTAAGTACTTTTCGATTGGCATTCTGAAAGACCCTTCGATTGGCATTCTGAAGGAGCTTTTCGATTGGCATGGATAAACACTTCGATTGGCATTCTGAAAGACCCTTCGATTGGCATTCTGAAGGAGCTTTTCGATTGGCATGGACAAGCACTTCGATTGGCATTTTGAAAGACCCTTCGATTGGTATTCTGAAGGAGCACTTCGATTGACATTATGTCAAGGCCTTCGATTGGCATTCTGAAAGCCCCTTCGATTGGTATTCTGAAGGAGCATTTCGATTGGCATTATGGACAAGCACTTCGATTAACATTATGTCAAGGCCTTCGATTGGCATTCTGAAAGACCCTTCGATTGGTATTATGAAGGATCCTTTCGATTGGCATTATGGACAAGCACTTCGATTGGCATTGTGTCAAGGCCTTCGATTAGAATTCTGAAAGACCTTTTCGTTTGGCACCCTGGGCCAAGCCTTTCCTTTGGCATGCCAAGGGATCCTTCGATTTAGCATTGTGTCAAGGCAGCTTCGACAAACATGTTAACCATGTCCTTCGATTAGTATGAACAACACCTTTTGATTGGTATTGTAGCAGTGTCTTTCGATTGGAATTTTAATTAATACCCTTCGATTGCTGTTTGGACAAGGGCCATTTGAAGAACTCCTTCCATGCCATTCGAAAGAGGCCATCAAGTGGGCACTCAAAAAACATGTCCAGGTACACTGAACATGAGAAAATGGCATGTTTTTCTTGCAAATATAGAAATAATTAAATGCTGATTGTGGATTCAATTCTTGAGTTAAAGGCCAGATTCTTGCCTTTTCTGTTCCTAACTCCACAAGAGCTGATTCGACCAGAGTGACTCTTTTCAAATCAAGAAGTCGAAGCAGAAGAAGTCCATTCGAAGGAGACAACTTAAGACCAATCGAAGAGCATGGCCTGAAGGCATTCGAAAATAAAAAATGTCCAGGTTCATTCAAGAGACAGGAATATTTCAAAAAAAGAAATTTTTTAATGTGTCTGATTCTTGTCTCATGGCTTTAAATGCCTGGTTAAATGGTTGTCCCTTACCATTTTCATGCACCCTCACACTCCTATAAATACAAGGGCCAGCATACAGTGCAGAACACACGAAAAAAGAGAGAAAAAATAGAGGAGGGGAAAAGAGAACACAGACAAAACTCTACACACGAAAAAACGCACAAAGTCTGCAGAAACGACCATACCACTTTGCAAAAAACCTTGAAAAAGTGTGAGATCAAGAACCACATTGGAGGCAGATTCAGACCAAAAGAAAGAAGCAGCTCTCTTCCTTGATACCTAGTGGAGCTATACCTATCAAAAGGGAGTCTTTCCATCGCCCATAACACACTGTAAGTCTCAAGGAACTTTGCTCTGCACATGGAATCATAACTCGATTTTCTTGCATCTTTGTGTCAAATTTCTTGCATATTTGTACTAACCATTAAATTCCTAAGCAAACTGCATTATTTGATTTTATTTTCGTGACCTCTAACCCCATATCCAGAACCTAGGGTTTTTGTGTATGTTTTTAGGCGTTTTGTGTGCAGGTTAAATCAAGGCCAATAATGGCCATGGTTGAGTTCAGAGGAGTGAGACGAGTACATTGGTACTCTTGGATTCCATTTTTTTGGCCTAGGGAGGATTTTGGAGAGATCCTAGGAACCTTCCTGCGGATAAAAATCCGCAGGTAAACGAACCAGGGGTTTGTGGGGAAGACGAAGACGTGTCTTCTTCCCACTGGTCCATTTAAAACGTGCGCCACATTTTTTTATTTTCAGGGAATAATTGTTGGTTTGTTTCATAATATTTGATTAATAATCTACTAACAGGTTAACATCATGGCTCAGTTGGTAGCACGTTGGTTGAGTTGTCCAATGGGACCTGGATTCGAATCCAGGTCCCCCCAAAACTTTGTTACATTTTTCTTCAGGTATTCAGGTGCAGCATTCCAGGCGTGGTTCACCATATGCCCCAGGGATCAACATGCCAAGTGGCCCACCCGGCAGATCTAGTGACCCAGATTGCACGCCCATCATAGTCCTCAGTCAATAAACATGCATGGAATCACAAAAAGTCCAACAGGTTGGACGTTTGGGCCTGGGAATTACCATTCAAATGCCAACTTCAGGCCCAACACCCCCCCTGAGTTTGTTTATTTTATTTTTTTTTCATTTCACTACTTTCTATTTTCTATTTTCTATTTTGTTATTATTAACTAATTAAATTTTCATAAAATCAGAAAACCCAAAAAAAAAATATATAATATTTTTTTTAATTTCATTATTTTATTATTTTTGTAAATAAATTGCAGCAAATTAACTTAGTTTTTTTAATTAGTTTTAATCTTAACATATTTTGCAATAAATTAAAATTGACTTAGAATTAGGTTTTTTTTAATATTTCTCATTTTATTTCCTTAATTAAAATAAAACTCAAAAATATTTTCTTTTTAATTAATTAATCATTAGTTAGGCTTAAATCAAAAATGACAAAAAATATGCTTTATTCAATAAAAGGGTCAAAACCCTAGGACACTCCAATTCAATTTTTCTCGCGCGCATATTATTTTTGATCCATATATTGTAATTGCTCCGAGGATGTAATAGCTTAACTAAGACTTTTATACTTTACTGCTTTATTCCCCCAATTTTGGACATGTAAATAATCCCCCTCTCCGAAGCCTTGTAATAGCTAAGGATTTACAATTCCCGCACTTTAAATTCCTGTACATATATTAACTGCTTAGATGTATGCTAACTAGGATTGTATGACAAGATCTATCTTAACTTAAAATCAACAGTAGCTCACCATGACATGTAAAGATAATATAACTGAAAATTGACACACTTGCACATGCCACTCTTAGGGTACACCTCACTTGGTTGCCTCGAACGTGGTCATTGAGTATAGGATGTTTTAGAGGTCGCCCTTTTGTCCCAAGATCATAAGTTGCCTCGAAACGGTTGCCTCAGATGAAATGATCTAAGATATTAGGGTTACCGTTAAGGCGTCCTAACGTTGCTTTAGTGACCACACGTCCCTTAAATCGAATTGACCCAAAAAACTCCAACGACGGTGCTACCTACTCCTCAATAGTGGGATAGCACTGTCTAAAGGACATTTGCACAGTTTAATTCCTTTTTGAGTAGGTAGATGTTCTTAAGTACTTGCTCCTTTTTAAAATAAAACAAAACTTTTCGCACCTACACTCTATTCAAAAACAAAACTCTTTTCAAAACCCACAATCACAAACAAAAGCAAACTTTTAAAAACATAGTGAGAAAGTACCTAAGAGCTCGTGGATAACCACAGATAGAAAGGGTGCTAACACCTTCCCTTTCTATAATCTACCTCCCGAACCCGAGAAACATCTCAAAAAGGAATTTTTCTGTGCTTTTGTCCTTTCCTTGTTGGATAAAATAAAAGACGGTGGCGACTCTTGCTTACCGCGACATTTTACAAAAACAAACGCAAACGCGAACCAGCATTCCAAAAAACAGTCAGTTCTCATTCCCACCGATCACAGAACTGGCGACTCTGTTGGGGAATTTAATAAGTGAGGTGTACCTTAGGATTAGATCACTTGTGTCTTCAATTGTATGCTTTGTATGCTTTAATTTTGTGGGCTTGTATCGGAGTTCTATAGATCCTAACCCGGTTCTGGGGATACCCTTTAGGTAAGTAGCAATAAAATGTGAGGGATCTGTCCGGCGTAGACCGACACGGATGAAGCAGTAGCTACATTGGTGTGGCACCTTAGTCTGTACCGATACCCCTTGTGTTGAAACGAGGAGAATATGGGTCTTCTAAGGAGTCATTAAGCACCAACTGACCTTAGAACCTTAAATTGACCAACTTGGCCATAGAACAGTAGCAGTATGCTACACTCATTGAGACTAAACTCTCGCGATGATTCCGGTCGCAAGAAAAGGTTGCTAAACTGGAATTATGACCGATTAAGGGTAGTCAGTGATATTGAGATCCGTTGTACCCCAATTTTTGACCTAAGATCCCATTTTCATTTTTGCATTTTTATATAAAGGTCAAGGTCCCTAAATACAGTTGGTTTTCAACCTCTCACCTTTGAGCATTGATTGTGCAGAAATTGTCAAGTGTTTTGAACATTTTTTTCCTATGTATCACTAACTTCTAATCAAGCACGAAATGTGTGTTTTTGTTTCTTTGATTTCATGTGTTGACATGTATCCTTAGAATGCAAGTTTAGGCCTATTTCGATTTGGAAAAGTAGCTGCCTGCAAGCCTGCTTCGATTTGGACAAATTTGCTGCCTGCAAGCCTACTTCGACCTAAACAAAATTTGCTGCCTGCAAGCATGTTTCGATTGGGCAACAGTCTCCCTTCGATCCACAGGCTTCGATTGCATAACATTGCTTCTTTCGATCCACAACCTTCGATGGGCAATATGTCTCCCTTCGATCCACAAGCTTCAATGGACAATACAGCCTCCTTCGATTCACAAGTTGGACCACTGTACTACCATGCAACAAACACTACCGAGCCTGCTGCACAGTCCTGCACAACCTACCACTAAACTCCAAAAGACTGAAAAGCCTACTACAACAGTCCTGTACTTTCCCAAAAAGGAGTGCACAAGAGCTGCGTAGGAGAAAGGATCGAAACAGCATTCCCAAACTGTTCAAACATTATTTTGTTTTCCCCCCAAAACTTCAGCAAGCTCGCCTATAAATACAAGGCTTCACAACATGAAAAAAAAGGATCTTTGTGCCAGACGAACCTCTCCCAAATTTTCTTAAACACTGTAGAAATCTGCAAAAATTCTCAAACATAAAAAATCTCAAAGTTCTTCAACACTTGTGAGAACAAACCCAAACTTTCTCAAACACAAAAATCTCTCAATTCTCTTCAATACTTGTGAGAACAAAAAAATCCCAAACACATACTCCCTTCGATTCTGAAGAACAACTACACTTCAGTCTCCTTCGAATCAAAGAAGCACACTTGCTTTTTCCCTCTTTCGAATCCAGCGCTCCAGGCAGCCACCACTCAAGGTCCCTCAACACACATTCCAGAAGCTAGGTAAGTCACTCCTACCTTGAACATTTCGTTTCATGCCATGACATGTAAATAATACTTTTGTTCGTTTCTTAACATGTAAATACAATTCCTTTTCGTTTGAAACTTTGTACATACCGTTGTTCATTTCGTTTCTAGGCTTTTAACATATTTTTTAGAACTGGGCTCTTTCGTTTCTGTTTAATGTTTACTTGAAATAGCTGTAATTCTTAAACTGTTTTACTAGCATGGCCTCAGGCCATGTTGCCATTTAACGTTTGAAACGAAAGATACAGGAAACATGAAAGAAGAAACAAAGCTTCTGGCTTCTACCCTCATTCTCCAGGTCGAACGAAAGAGACAAACAGGAGGCAAGCCATGTCCAATCGAAAGACATCCCCTCACTGACTTCCAGGCCCGAGTCGAAAGATATAACCTGATTGCTGCCAAAGCCCAGATCGAAAGACAGGACTTCGCCTCTGCCAGCTTCCAGTCGAAAGATACAACCTGACTGCTGCCAAAGTCCCAATCGAAAGACGTGACTTCACTGTTGCCAGCCCCAATCTAAAGAGGCCAACAAAATGCCAGTCAAAACTTGCTCCTTCCTGGGTCGAAATGCACTCAGTTTTCTTACTTTTTTTCCTTTCCTTCATATTTTTTTATGCTTTTGATAAGTTTGTAATAGCGTAGGTTTTTATCTTTCTGCATTTTTATTTACTTTGTACAAATGCTAGTAATTAGGCAAGATAAAATCAACAAGAGAACAAACACAAAAAATAAAAAACACTCTTTAATCATTATTTGAACATACTTTAAAACATGCAAAACACTCAACAAATCCAAACCCCCCAAGGGCATGTTATCCCCGTTCTATTGCGATACCGGCCATGCCTATTGCTAGAATGTGTGCATTAATGTCGCCCACTAAAAAACACCAACAAATCAATTTTTTTCTAGAGGAACTACGGTGTTTTGATTCCTTCATTGGATACGCAGGCAAAGGGTCGCGAAACCCTCACGAACACAATAATAAAAAACTCATTTTCCCCTTAAGCAAACATATTTATAGATACATACACCCTTGTACATAACAAACAATTTTAAACCAAAAAACAGATATTTCAAAAGGTTCCTGCGGAGTACCGCAGATGCATTGGGTGCTAATACCTTCCCATTGCATAACCAACCCCCGAACTCTTGATCTCTTTCAAAAACGCATTGTATTACTTTTTATTTTACATTGCATGTTTTTAGGGTTTTATTTCGCTCTTTTCCCTTTTCCCTTAGGAAATAATAAAGCGCGGTGGTGAATCTTGCTTTTTGTGAGTCAAGTTAATTAATAGCTTGATCTCCAATTTTCACCGCTACAGAATTGGCGACTCTGCTGGGGAAAGATTGACCTCTTGCTGGTCCATCCCTAAGTGTGTTAAGCCTAATTTGTCTTATCTGTTTTTATTATTATTTGTTTGTTTGTTTGATTATATGTATATATTGTGGTTATTTGGGTGTTGATTACAAAGGACTAAGTTACACTTAGGAATAGGACGGGCGGTAAAGTCATGTTAACTTTGAGGGAGTAATCCCGAAGAAGGAGGCATGAGATCCCCCACTCAGTGGAAGGCCCTTTTGAACGTAATATTTGTTTACCGAGTAATCGGGAAGACATTATTGCTTTTGACCTGGGAGCCAGTGAAGCTGGGAACCGTAGAACCCTAACATATCTTGGCCTTTTAGGTGTAGCGCGAAGATTATAACGGAGTAATCCGGAAGTAATTGTTACGCGATGCTACGCTCAGACGAGTTTCTCTTGAGAATATTGCTGATTATTGAGTAATCAAGACGTTGGTAATATCCGAAGGAGGAATGTAGACTCCGGGAACACTTAGAACCTTGTTCTACAGGTGTGATTAAACCCTTAGTACATACCTTGGGGATGTTCTTTACCTTTGACTCCATGCTCGTGACGTTAAACCTTTTGACTTTATTTGTGACCTTGCTTGTGGTTGTTGCATAGCCATGCATTCACGCATCCATGAAACCCTTTTCCCTTGATTTTCAAGGAATTTGGAGGTATTTCTTTGTAAACATCACAAGTTTCATCAAATTCAATGGATCTTGGGTGTTGATAGGGTGAAAACCCTAATCCACCAAAATGGATGATTGATCTTGATGATAACTTAATCAATGTTTGGAGCCAATTTAAAATTCATCTTCTATCTTCATACTTGGATGTTTACAACTTAATATCTTGAGCTCCTTGAAAGTCAAATAAAAACTCTCTTTTGCGTATCATGCACCATTCTACATTTTTTGGTTTCACTTTCAAAGGTCTTTTTCCAAATCTTATTTTTCCTTTGGTCTCACCAGTACAACACTCGCGCTAAGAGAACAATGGAGAATATCAAGCAAGATATTTCTAAGCTCTGTAGAGAGATGACTATTTTGAAAGCTAGAATGGAGCACTCAACCGGTTTGGTTGAAATTTTGGTTGCCGCCCAAGTCAATCCCTTTGCAAAAGCATAAGTGAATCTTTGTTGATTTTGGCCTCGAGGTTTAGGACAGGTTTCCTTCAGCACAAATCCAGATGGAAAGCCTTCCCGGATTACTGACTTATTTCTGCTTTTGTAAATTATCTTGTTTATCAAAACATGTTTGCATGTAAGAACTTGTTTGCATCTGAATGATCATCTTAATACAATGAGTATGTTTGTCTTGAAGAAATTCACATTTGTTTTCAAAACATACAATTTCTTTTTGCATTATGATACCAACTTGTTCCCCATTCTCTTGCCTAGGCAGAGATTGGAGGGAGGATGATGATCTGAAAAACACAAAATCTCTGGTTGTATTGCTTTTGGATAAAATCTTGTTGATGATGTACATGCATTGTTTCTAATCCCAAAACACCGGAGATATAAGGAAGATAATCCCTTGCTAACCCCTTTTGAGCCTTTGAAGTAGGAGTTTCTTTTCTATACGAAAAAACCCTCAAATTTTAACCTGGGGCAGGGTAGTTTTTAGTTAATCTGACTGAGTGTTCAAAATTTATAAGGAAGATGTTTTTTTGAAGAGAAACTACGAGGGATATCCTTCATGTATAATGAATCTAGAGGATGTGGAACCACAATGTTAACCCTCATTCATCAAGAAACAAGGCAATCACAATCCTCTCAACAAGCAAATACAAGCTAATGTCACACATTTTGTTCAAAAGTCAAAAATCAAGAAGAAAAAAAAAGAAAAAGCCTGCTAAGTCCAAAAACATGAAAACAAGTGACTTATGCAAAAATTAAGGCATCCCGCTGGACTATCAATTCAAAAGAATTAGTTCAGGCAAAAGTTAGGGAAAATAAAATTGCAAAGAAAGGAATACAAAGAAAAATTCCTCAGCAAAGAACAAATTGGTGACTACAAACACGAAGACATAAGGGTGGTTTCTACTCCGAAAGCCTCGTCGTTTCCTTAACCGTCACAAAATCCTTTTGAGAGATGAACACTCATGTTGAATTAACTGAACATAGGGTTGGAGAACATCATGAATAATGGGTGGGAACCAAATATTTTGAGCCTTAAAACCCTTTTTTAAAAACCGTGAACTAAGCCACGTTACAACCTTCAAAAGTCCTAATTGAAGGAAGGTTATTTTGAAAGCATACTTCAATGAGATAGTGTTCCTGACTCCCATGAATGTTCTAAATAGTTATGTTGGTATCATATGTTTTTCCTACACAAAAATAAATGGTGCTCTAACTCGCAAAATTTGTGCGATATCTTTTCAAAATCTTCAAGACTTACATAACTGTTGCATTAGAATTTTCATTCTCATAATAAACTTTTTCTAACTGCAAATCTTTTGTTTGATATAAGCACCAGTGATGAGTTTATTCTTTTAAGGCCTGAAACTATGTTGAGTAATTGGCGAATCATTTCAAGAAAAATCATATCCAGGGGCCTATCAGCTGAAGATCGTAAGCACGAACATGTTGCTTCTCCCAGTTAATGCTTTTCCCAACTTGTTTACTCGTTTGGGGCAAAATTTGAAGACTTTATTGTGCCAACTACAGTCAATCCGGGGCAATCACGTCGAGGTTTGATGAATCTCTCTAAGAGTTTGAAGACACCAGAGCATGGTGAATGCCAGGTCTTTTGTAAAATCCTCTTGAGGCGATTTCTCCTCATCAACCATATAGCTTGGGGCATTTTAGAAGTGAAGTTATTCGCAAGAATTGTTGTGCAACATGCAGCTTATCAGCAGTATACTTGGGGCATCCAAAATTAGTCCCAAGGGCAATCCAGATTTGTCAAGATATGTGATATGTATTGCACACATTATCAGAGGGTGGTGTTCCCAGTATCTCCAGCTAGGCATGACTTTTTCCAGTTGAAACTTTGTTTGTGTTGTTATCCTTTCAAAGGATTGTTTGCGATAGAAGACTGGACTTTGGGCTTTCTACCTGAAAATATCTTCCTCTCCAGAGAGATTTAAGCCTTGTAAAAGGACCTTGTTCCAATGATGGCTTTTGTTTTCTATCTCCATTAATGTTCCCATCTTGTTGAGATTAGCCGAGTGTCGGGTTGTACTGGGATGTCTTATCATCTTTTGTCTGTTTTGTCAGCATATACATGACATTTATTCATTCACACTTGCATCATGCATGCACATTTGTATTTGTTGATGTCATTGAGTTCGCATACCTTGGTTGTGTCTATTCAAATAGCGTATTTGATCTTTCCAAATAGAATGTCAACTTAAGCAGAAAGTGCGCCTCCTTTCTAATTCCTCACTGAGTTAACTCTCGTGGAAGAATCTTGCTTTAGCTTTCCTTTTCCATCTCTGGATAGGATAAATCCCCATTTGAGTTGTTTCCTCATTGGGTGGAGTCTTGTTTGACTGTTTTTCTCTCCAGTTTATTCCTGGATGGAGCTTTGTCTCTTGTGAACGATACCCTGTGGATCTCTCTAGGCTGTGAAACCTAGATAAAGAGTGAATTGATCTTGCAATGTAAATACTTGGTCTTCTCAGGAAGGATTTATTCATGGTTCCCCATTGAAGATGAACGCTATTCCCTAGTAATGTTATCATAACATTCTTCTGGAATATCGACGTGACAACAAGCAGCTGACTCTTTATTTGAGCAGTTTGATTATTTCTGGATTTCTTTACGACAAATGCCGGTCTCTTCATGAGCAGTTTGTCCATCCCAGATGAAATTATTGATTCTCACCTCCAGCAATATCTTCATGATATTTTATGGGTATCTTTGAAAAAACATCAAGCGACAGTCTCTTCATGAGGCAACTTGTATGTTATCAACAACCTTGAAAAAAATCAAAAGCGGCAGTCTCTTCATAGACAACTTGTATGTTATGGATACCTTTGAGAAAATGGCAAGTGGCAGCTCTTCATGAGCAGCTTGTATGGAAAATGGCAAGTGGAAGCTCTTCATGAGCAGCTTGTGGGTTATTGGCAACAAGTGGCGGACTCTTCATGAGTAGCTTGTGTGCTTTAATATTCTTTGAAGACGGCAAGTGGCAGCTCTTCATGAGCAGCTTGTGGGTTATAAGCAACAAGTGGCGGACTCTTCATGAGTAGCTTGTGTGCTTTAATATTCTTTGAAGACGGCAAGTGGCAGCTCTTCATGAGCAGCTTGTGGGTTATTAGCAACACGTGGCGGACTCTTCATGAGTAGCTTGTGTGCTTTAATATTCTTTGAAGACAGCAAGTGGCAGCTCTTCATGAGCAGCTTGTGGGTTATTAGCAACAAGTGGCAGACTCTTCATGAGTAGCTTGTGTGCTTTAATATTCTTTGAAGACGGCAAGTGGCAGCTCTTCATGAGCAGCTTGTGGGAAATTAGCAACAAGTGGCAGACTCTTCATGAGTAGCTTGTGTGCTTTAATATTCTTTGAAGACGGCAAGTGGCAGCTCTTCATGAGAAGCTTGTGGGTTTTAAGCAACAAGTGGCGGACTCTTCATGAGTAGCTTGTGTGCTTTAATATTCTTTGAAGACGGCAAGTGGCAGCTCTTCATGAGCAGCTTGTGGGTTATTGGCAACAAGTGGCGGACTCTTCATGAGCAGCTCGTGTGCTTTAATATTCTTTGAAGACAGCAAGTGGCAGCTTCTTTATTTGAGCAGCTTGTATGTCATAGTATTTTTGGAAGACAGCAAGTGGCGGCCTCTTGATTTGAGCAGCTTGTGTATCCCCAACAATAATGTCTACTCAGCAAATGGCATCCCTTCGGAAAAGTCCCGTGGGGAAGTTTGCATTTTATCATCCCCTTTTCGAGCCACAGTGCCGATGTCAATCATTTGTTTTCCAGCCACAGTGCTGATGTCAATCATTTTGTTTTCCAGCCACAGTGCTGATGTCAATCTTTTGTTTTCCAGCCACAGTGCTGATGTCAATCATTTTGTTTTCCAGCCACAGTGCTGATGTCAATCATTTTGTTTTCCAGCCACAGTGCTGATGTCAATCATTTTGTTTTCCAGCCACAGTGCTGATGTAAATCATTTTGTTTTCCAGTCTCCGTACTAATGTAAATCATTTTGTTTTCCAGTCTCCGTACTGATGTAAATCATTTCTTTTCCAGCCACAGTGCTGATGTAAATCATTTTGTTCTCCAGTCACAATACTAATGTGAATCATTCAAGAGTCTCTCATTTGAAGTCCCTGACTCTGTTTCCCCAGTGGAATTATAACCTCTCCCCCTGTGGGATTATTGTTTAATGTGCTTGGTTTCTCCAGCAAAGTTTGTCTCATATGGCGTAATTCCCCATAAAATTCAGAGCATTGCATTCATATCATATCATAAACACAATTGTGGTATCTTAAGGCCAAAAATTGTGTATTCTATATTTAAGTCCCTTCAATCTCGTCAGATAGAAGAAACTTAAATAGGGGCAGCTGTTGTACCCCAATTTTTGACCTAAGATCCCATTTGCATTTTTGCATTTTTATACAAAGGTCAAGGTCCCTAAATACAGTTGGTTTTCAACCTCTCACCTTTGAGCATTGATTGTGCAGAAATTGTCAAGTGTTTTGAACATTTTTTGCCTATGTATCACTAACTTCTAATCAAGCACGGAATGTGTGTTTTTGTTTCTTTGATTTCATGTGTTGACAGGTATCCTTCGAATGCAAGTTTAGGCCTATTTCGATTTGGACAAGTAGCTGCCTGCAAGCCTGCTTCGATTTGGACAAATTTGCTGCCTGCAAGCCTGCTTCGACCTAGACAAAATTTGCTTCCTGCAAGCATGTTTCGATTGGGCAACAGTCTCCCTTCGATCCACAGGCTTCGATTGCACAACATTTTTTCTTTCGATCCACATCCTTCGATGGGCAATATGTCTCCCTTCGATCCATAAGCTTCGATGGACAATACAGCCTCCTTCGATTCACAAGTTGGACCACTGTACTGCCGTGTAACAAACACTACTGAGCCTGCTGCACAGTCCTGCACAACCTACCACTAAACTCCAAAAGACTGAAAAGCCTGCTACAACAGTCCTGTACTTGCCCAAAAAGGAGTGCACAAGAGCTGCGTAGGAGAAAGGGTCGAAACAAAATTCCCAAACTGTTCAAACATTATTTTGTTTTCCCCCCAAAACTTCAGCAAGCTCGCCTATAAATACAAGGCTTCACAACATGAAAAAAAAGGATCTTTGGGCCAGACGAACCTCTCCCAAATTTTCTCAAACATTGTAGAAATATGCAAAAATTCTCAAACATAAAAAATCTCAAAGTTCTTCAACACTTGTGAGAACAAACCCAAACTTTCTCAAACACAAAAATCTCTCAATTCCCTTCAATACTTGTGAGAACAAAAAAATCCCAAACACATACTCCCTTCGATTCTGAAGAACAACTACACTTCAGTCTCCTTCGAATCAAAGAAGCACACTTGCTTTTTCCCTCTTTCGAATCCAGCGCTCCAGGCAGCCACCACTCAAGGTCCCTCAACACACGTTCCAGAAGCCAGGTAAGTCACTCCTACCTTGAACATTTCGTTTCATGCCATGACATGTAAATAATACTTTTGTTCGTTTCATAACATGTAAATACAATTCCTTTTCGTTTGAAACTTTGTACATACCGTTGTTCATTTCGTTTCTAGGCTTTTAACATATTTTTTAGAACTGGGCTCTTTCGTTTCTGCTTATTGTTTACTTGAAATAACTGTAATTCTTAAACTGTTTTACTAGCATGGCCTCAGGCCATGTTTCCATTTAACGTTTGAAACGAAAGATACAGGAAACATGAAAGAAGAAACAAAGCTTCTGGCTTCTACCCTCATTCTCCAGGTCGAACGAAAGAGACAAACAGGAGGCAAGCCATGTCCAATCGAAAGACATCCCCTCACTGACTTCCAGGCCCGAGTCGAAAGATACAACCTGATTGCTGCCAAAGCCCAGATCGAAAGACAGGACTTCGCCTCTGCCAGCTTCCAGTCGAAAGATACAACCTGACTGCTGCCAAAGTCCCAATCGAAAGACGTGACTTCACTGTTGCCAGCCCCAATCGAAAGAGGCCAACAAAATGCCAGTCAAAACTTGCTCCTTCCTGGGTCGAAATGCACTCAGTTTTCTTACTTTTTTTCCTTTCCTTCATATTTTTTTTATGCTTTTGATATGTTTGTAATAGCGTAGGTTTTTATCTTTCTGCATTTTTATTTACTTTGTACAAATGCTAGTAATTAGGCAAGATAAAATCAACAAGAGAACAAACACAAAAAATCAAAAACACTCTTTAATCATTATTTGAACATACTTTAAAACATGCAAAACACTCAACAAATCCAAACCCCCCAAGGGCATGTTATCCCCGTTCTATTGCGATACCGGCCATGCCTATTGCTAGAATGTGTGCATTAATGCCGCCCACTAAAAAACACCAACAAATCAACTTTTTTTTCTAGAGGAACTACGGTGTTTTGATTCCTTCATTGGATACGTAGGCAAAGGGTCGCGAAACCCTCACAAACACAATAATAAAAAACTCATTTTTCCCCTTAAGAAAACATATTTATAGATACATACACCCTTGTACATAACAAACAATTTTAAACCAAAAAACAGATATTTCAAAAGGTTCCTGCGGAGTACCGCAGATGCATTGGGTGCTAATACCTTCCCATTGCATAACCAACCCCCGAACTCTTGATCTCTTTCAAAAACGCATTGTATTACTTTTTATTTTACATTGCATGTTTTTAGGGTTTTATTTCGCTCTTTTCCCTTTTCCCTTAGGAAATAATAAAGCGCGGTGGCGACTCTTGCTTTTTGTGAGTCAAGTTAATTAATAGCTTGATCTCCGATTTTCACCGCTACAAGATCCTCTAGAAACCGGTTACTATTTTTAGGACAAGTTTAAACCAACTAAACTGAAAGAGGGTAATGCCTAAACTCCATGCCAGCCTAAACTTAAGGCTATATGTGTTACTTGTGTGCCTTGAAACTTGAACTACTTGCACATTCTTGTTATCTGACAACATGAGTTCCTTGCAGGTTTTGTTTACAGTCCTTATCCAATAATATGGATTTATTGCAGGGTTCACTTGCATCACCTAACACTTCTCCTTAAACGCATAACATACACATCATAACATCATGCCTTAACATTTCCTTAACCATTTCAAGGATCTCAAGGGTCTGTGATGCAGGTTATGGTAAATCAAATGTCTAGCAAGGGGCAAAGGGGATTTATTTTTCTCTAGCCAAGGTTGTCTAGAAATCAAAACACGATAACTTGAGTCAGGGGCTATGACCCACTCGATATGGTGAGCTTGACTCTTGAAGAAGGACTCTTAACAACATGAAGTTCCTTTAATCAAGCTACCAGATTTAGATTCTAACATTTTCTTGTTTACCCAGCGAGATCCTTGAAAACATTGCATACATATATCATACATATCATTGCATAACAGGTCTTCCAGTACAGGTCTCTCATGTTCTCGCTGTTTATTTCAGCAATGGCTGTCCAACAAGACAACCAAGATCTTCATACTCAAGAGACTCAGTTCAGGGAAATCTTCCTAAACCTATCCAAGGGGCAAGAAGAGTTGAGAACACTCCTCATGGGGAATTTGGTCAAGAAAAGTCCTGAAGACAATAAGGACGAACGACTGGAGCAACTACAAGCTGAATTTAGTGCAATGAAAACCCAGATGATGGGGCAGATGGCTCTTATCCAAGGCTTAGCTCGGGAACAAGAAGAGTTGAGAACCATGATCAACCAGCTTCATCAAGACAGATACAACAACATGAAGCAAACGGTCAAGGCCGGGGACCAAGTCTTTAATCAACTTCCGAGAAGTCAAAGGTTTGGTTTGATGAATAATAGACCTATCTAAGTTGCTACTACCTCACAGGTCCAACAACAACCTTGCCAAGAACAACGGGTTGATCAGAGTAAGCCAAATATGCCCAAGAGGCAATTTACCAAGCTCAACATGTCACTATCTCAGGCTTTACAAAACCTGTTGATATTGAATCTGGTGACGTTAAAGGACCCTCCTAAGAATCCCAACATAGCCTCCCTAAGTTACAATCCTAATGAAAGGTGTGCATACCACTCTGACAGTCCGGGACATGACACAAACAACTGTTGGGCTCTGAAGAACAAGGTCCAAGACATGATTGATGCCAAGGAGATCAAGTTTGACCCTCCAGAGACTCCAAACATAATCACTGCTCCTATGAAGAATCATTGAAAGCTTTTGTTCATTTGAATTTTCAAGTTGTAATCTCTTTGTTATTCAAACAATTATCTATTAATGCCAAACTTTGTTTCATTAATGCACTACATATGTTTGTCTTGATTTGATCCATTCATTTTCATTACATTTAAACTATGTTTTTTTTGACATTCAACTCTTGCTAAAAGTTACAAGCCTTTAGAGGGAGGATGACGAAACAATGCCATAATCTCAGACAATATGCTTTTGGACAGACCTTGCTAACGATGTACAAGCGTTTCTTTCAAATCCTAAACGCTGGAGTTATAAGGAAGATAATCCCTAGTCAACCCCTTCGAGCCAAAGAAGTAGAAGTTTTCTATTTTAACAAAATTTGAAACCTTTAATCAAAACCTGGGGCAGGGTAGTCGCTCAGTTAATTCAGATGCGCGTTGAAGTCGCAAAACTCTCAGTTCATAATACAACGAACGACATCAAAAGCATTCCTCTGGAATCAAAAGTCAGTGATGGTTCCGTATAATCGTAAGGACAGGCAGTCATTATCTCTCGAAATAAAAGCCCATCAAGTCAAAACCTATGAAGGAGACTTACAAAACTGGGGCATCGCGCTGACTGTAATTAAAAAAGAAACAGTTCAGGCAAAATACAGGGATAATAAAATCAAAAAGAAAGAGATCCTGCAAACTCTCAACAAAATGACTGCCTGTTCAAAATAAATTTTCAGTATCCGAACCATCACTGGAATATCAGAGCGAAGACTCAAACGGGATCTAATGCACAATTAGCTGAGTTTAGGATCAAAGAACATCATGAAGAGCGGGTGGGTACAAATAAATTTTGAGCCTTTATCCTTTGTTTCTTAAACCGTGAACCAGGCCACATTATAACCCTTAAAAGTCCTAGCTGAAGCATGGGTTAGTTCGAAAGCATACTGTTACGAAAGGTATCCTGACTCCTGTAGGACTTGCTGTAAATCCTTAGTTGACATCACATTTTACAAAATTTTCCTATCTTACTGAAAAAAGGCATTTTAAAAAAACTTCAAGACAGACATAAGCTTTGCATTCTTAAAATAACATTGTTTGCATATGACTATTTGTTCAAACAGCAGAGAAATTTGCACGTCGAATATCTAGTGAACAAAAAACCTTTTCAATAAAAAGGGTCACCTCAAGTGGAAAAAACACCTCCAACCAAGGGGCACAACATGAGCATTATCCATCATTTGGGGCAGTTAAGTCAAGATTCAAGGAGTCTCTCAAAATACCAAATAGCCAGGGGCAAATCTCCATCTGAATCAATTGGGGGATTGGACATGAATTCCAGCAACGAATCTTGCATGATCAAACGAAGATCTTCTGGTAGTATGACAACACGACACTACCGACAGTGACACCTCCCTACATCCTGAGAGCGTGGACATAGTCAAAAAGTACTACGCATAATCAAAGACCCGCTAAGGTTGACTGGCCTAGGAAAAAATAAGGACTTCCCAGCGAGCCGAAAGGGTTCGGGCAAAAGTTAGGGATAAAGAATGAAAAATTTGTACACCCAGTAAATCGAAAACCTGAAAAGGCAGCTTGGGCAAAAAAAGGGTATCCTGGTGGACTGAAAACCCGAAAGGGAGGTCCAGGCAAAAATTAGGGATCAAAGCGTACGACTATGTCTCGTCATCTCGTCACTTGCCTACCAGAAGAAGACTTTTCATTTTGACCGAAAGATTCCAAGCACCTCATAGGTTGGGATAATACTCGATCCACAGGGCCTCCTCAAGCACCCTCTCCCGCAAAAATAGGGGCAAATAAGAATTGTCCGAGCTGTCTAGTTGCTCTGTCCACCAAGGTACCAAGATATATTCAGCTGAAGAATATGGCTAAGATACCTTCACTCCCCGCAGAATAAAAACAATAATGGTAGCTCTCCCCACTGAGACTTGCAACCATGAACAAATCAGCAAGACTCTTCCCAAGCAGAGTTGATCTACCATCAGCCAGAAAAGGCTTGGTGTCCCCAGAAGGTCTTAATATTCCTCAGCGGAGTATAAGAATGTTCCCCAGCGGAATACAAGATACCCCCATTGGAGCCATTTCCCCAGCGCAGTCTAAAAAAGCTTCCCCGCCAGGATTAAGTCATCTTACCCAGTAGATTCTGGAAGCTCATCCCCTGCAGAGTACAAAATAAATCTCCCCAACCAAATTCAGAAGGTTATCCTCACAAGAGTCTAAATGGGTTATCCTCAGCAAGTTGCCACTAAAAGATCATCCCTAGCGAAGTTCTTTCTTTCCCCAAGCAGGACTTCTATCCTCAACATATTCAATATCACCAGCAACGGTAATCCATCCCCAGCGGAGTTCATCATTGAAATCCCCAACAGAGCTTATCAATGGAATCCCCGGCAGAGTTATCGTTAAAATCATCAGCAGAACATCTCTCCCCCGCAGAGTAATCTCTTCATCGTGTTTATTCCCCAACGGAGTTCCTCTCTCCCGCAGGTTTATTCTTGCAATCATCTTCGTTCGTCATCCCCAGTGGAAACGAAGAATTCAACTCTATTCTCTAGCAAGCTATCCGGGATTTATTTTCCCCAACTAAAACATTACATTTCCATACATCATGATACATGCATAAACGCATCATACCACACAATCTCATTTATGTTGAGAACATCATTGCTTGATCCATATCATGCATTTCATATGACTGACCTTTACCTTTCAAGAAGGATGCGGTTAAATTCTCAGCCATATCAAAAGGGCTTCTCTGGTCCAGTTAAATCGATTCCTAAAGATTTTTCTGATGCCGATCCAGCTGAAGATATTCCAAGACCTTGTCTGGTCCAGTTAAATCGATTCCTAAAGATTTTTGTGATGCAGATCCAGTGAAAGGCCTTCTCTGGTCCAGTTAAATCGATTCCTAAAGATTTTTCTAATGCCGATCCAGTTGAAGATATTCCAAGACCTTGTCTGGTCCAGTTAAATCGATTCCTAAAGATTTTTCTGATGCCGATCCAGTCAAAGGCCTTCTCTGGTCCAGTTAAATCAATTCCTAAATATTTTTCTAATTTCGATCCAGTTGAAGATATTCCAAGACCTTGTCTGGTCCAGTTAAATCGATTCCTAAATATTTTTCTGATGCCAATCCAGTCAAAATCCTTCTCTGGTCTAGTTAAATCGATTCCTAAAGATTTTTCTGATACCGATCCAGTTGAAGATATTCCAAGACCTTCTCTGGTCCAGTTAAATCGATTCCTAAAGATTTTTCTGATGCCGATCCAGTTGAAGATATTCCAAGACCTTCTCTGGTCCAGTTAAATCGATTCTTAAAGATTTTTCTGATGCCGATCCAGTTGAAGATATTCCAAGACCTTGTCTGGTCCAGTTAAATCGATTCCTAAAGATTTTTCTGAGGCGAAGCTAGTCAAGGGAGACAAAATCAGTTAAATCGATTCCTAAAGATTTTTCTGAGGTGAAGCCAGTCAAGGGAGACAAAATCAGTTAAATCGATTCCTAATTTTTCTGAGGTGAAGCCAATCAAGGGAGACAAAATCAGTTAAATCGATTCCTAAAGATTTTTCTGAGGCGAAGCATGTCAATGGAGACAAAATCAGTTAAATCGATTCCTAAAGATTTTTCTGAGGTGAAGCTAGTCAAGGGAGACAAAATCAGTTAAATCGATTCCTAAAGATTTTTCTAAGGTGAAGCCAGTCAAGGGAGACAAAATCAGTTAAATCGATTCCTAAAGATTTTTCTGAGGTGAAGCCAGTCAAGGGAGACAAAATCAGTTAAATCGATTCCTAAAGATTTTTCTGAGGTGAAGCTAGTCAAGGGAGACAAAATCAGTTAAATCGATTCCTAAAGATTTTTCTGAGGCGAAGCCATTCAAGGGAGACAAAATCAGTTAAATCGATTCCTAAAGATTTTTCTGAGGTGAAGCCAGTCAAGGGAGACAAAATCAGTTAAATCGATTCCTAAAGATTTTTCTGAGGTGAAGCCAGTCAAGGGAGACAAAATCAGTTAAATCGATTCCTAAAGATTTTTCTGAGGTGAAGCCAGTCAAGGGAGACAAAATCAGTTAAATCGATTCCTAAAGATTTTTCTGAGGTGAAGCATGTCAATGGAGACAAAATCAGTTAAATCGATTCCTAAAGATTTTTCTGAGGTGAAGCCAGTCAATGGAGACAAAATCAGTTAAATTGATTCCTAAAGATTTTTCTGTGGCCAAACCTGTCAATAGAGACAACCTGTCAATAGAGACAACTTGTTGATGGAGACAACTCGTCAAAGGAGACACCCCGTCAGAAGAGACAACCCGTCAACAAAGATAAAACCACCTACCAACAATCTCCAAATGGCATCTATAAGCCCATTCCCGACATCACAATGCTGATACTACACCATGCGGGTGCAAATTTTTGGGCACTCTAGTGTTCAATCATATTCCACCTTCGGATCACGAAAGGCACGCAAGCTAATCTACATCCTCAGGTTTAAGAAGATTGAACAGGGGCAACTGTTGTACCCCAAAATTTTCCCTCTCATGTTTTCCAAAGTCTTCCCCCTGCATGGCTGATCACAAACCCTTGCCTAAGGAAAAAGAAAATTTTTGAGTGGTGCTTTAAGTACTTTTCGATTGGCATTCTGAAAGACCCTTCGATTGGCATTCTGAAGGAGTTTTTCGATTGGCATGGAGAAGCACTTCGATTGGCATTCTGAAAGACCCTTCGATTGGCATTCTGAAGGAGTTTTTCGATTGGCATGGACAAGAACTTCGATTGGCATTCTGAAATACCCTTCGATTGGTATTCTGAAGGAGCACTTCGATTGGCATTATGTCAAGGCCTTCGATTGGCATTCTGAAAGCCCATTCGATTGGTATTTTGAAGGAGAATTTCGATTGGAATTATGGACAAGCACTTCGATTGGAATTATGTCAGGGCCTTTGATTGGCATTCTGAAAGACCATTCGATTGGTATTCTGAAGGATCCTTTCGATTGGCATTATGGACAAGCACTTCGATTGGCATTGTGTCAAGGCCTTCGATTAGAATTCTGAAAGACCTTTTCATTTGGCACCCTGGGCCAAGCCTTTCAATTGGCATGCCAAGGGATCCTTCGATTTAGCATTGTGTCAAGGCAGCTTCGACAGGCATGTTAACCATGTCCTTCGATTAGTATGAACAACACCTTTCGATTGGTATTGTAGCAGTGTCTTTCAATTGGAATTTTAATTAATACCCTTCGATTGATGTTTGGACAAGGGCCATTTGAAGAACTCCTTCCAGGCCATTCGAAAGAGGCCGTCAAGAGGGCACTCAAAAAACATGTCCAGGTACACTGAACATGAGAAAATGACATGTTTTTCTTGCAAATATAGAAATAATTAAATGCTGATTGTGGATTCAATTCTTGAGTTAAAGGCCAGATTCTTGCCTTTGTTAGAACAAAGTTTGAATCTACTACCCTAAGTTAAAGTTTTGATGATAACAAAATGCAAGATTAAATAAATTGTATAATTCATATGAGATATATATGCTACCTAAAAATTATATTGTGCATTTACAGAAACTCTGATGGATATCAGCATAAGAATGTCAACATCAGCATCAAAAGATGAAATATGATATGCCAGCATCAGAAGATCAAAGCATGTGCTTACGCTGAAGCTTGATGAACAGATCTGCGCTTAACATTCTCTAAACTCTGATCAAGACCAAAACAATATCATCAGCACCTAGAAGCTTCAGAATAAGCCAAAGCCAATAACACGCTGAATTGACAAACGGTACTGTGCATTCAAGACACTTTATTACCAACGGTTGTATTCCAATACAAAGATCTTCTCAATATGGAAAGAACGTAATGGGCATTGAAATGGAATAATTGACTACAACGTATCTTTTCCAAGGCTATATAAACAAGTCAGTGAGAAATGAATTGGCTAATGCTCTACAACTCTTTACACGCCAAAAGCAAATCATCTTCATCCTCACTCATACAGATTGCTATATCTCTCAAATTGCTTACTCTATAGTTATAGTATCCTAGTTTCACATAAGCTTAATTTGTGTATTATCACAGTTGTGATATAAAGTTTTTGTAGAAAACATTCAACACACATAGTATTCATTTATCTGTAAGAAAGAATTTCCTTGAGAAACCGGTCTGTGGTTTAGACTCAAGAAGGCTTTAGCAGTTGTTAAAGCAGTTGTAATATTCAGTTGAATATAGTGGATTAAGACCTCATTGGAGAGAGGCGAAATCACCTTGACGGGTGGACTGGAGTAGTTTGAGATCAAACGAACCAGGATAAAAAATAATGTGTTGTCTGCATTTGATTTCAAGTTTTACAATTCAACCCCCCTTCTTGTGTTTTTCACTTCTTCAATTGGCATCAAAGCGCCTGGTTCTGAGCTAAAACACTTAACCGTGTTAGTACAAGATCCAGCGTCAGAAAAACACAATGGTAAGAACATATCAACACACCAGCAATGACAACAATGAAGATAGAGACAGATTCAGCGACAAACCTCCAGTCTTTGATGGAGAGAATTTTGATTACTGGAAAGACAGAATTGAAAGCTTCTTTCTGGCACATGATGCTGATTTGTGGGACATGGTGATAGATGGATACACGCACCCAGTGAATGCAAGTGGTCAGAAGATTGACAGGAAGGCAATGTCTGATCAACAAAAGCGTGACTTCAAAAATCACCACAAGGCCAGAACTATTCTTCTCAGCGCCATCTCTTACGCTGAATATGAAAAGATATCTAACAGAGACAATGCAAAGAACATGTTTGACTCTATCAGAATGACGTATGAAGGCAACATTCAGGTCAAAGAAACTAAAGCTCTTGCGCTCATTCAGAAGTATGAGGCATTCAAAAAGGAAGAAAGTGAATCAATTGAAACGATGTTCTCAAGATTTCAAATTCTGGTGGCTGGTCTCAAAGTTCTGGACAAAGGGTATTCTACTGCTGATCATGTCAAAAAGATCATCAGAAGCTTGCCAAAACAGTGGAGGCCAACGGTTACAGCGCTGAAGCTAGCTAAAGATCTCAACAAAATCTCTCTGGAGGAACTTATCAGCTCCCTCAGAAGTCACGAGATAGAGCTAGAAGCTGATGAACCTCAGAAGCAAGGTAGGCCTTTAGCTTTAAAATCTAACAGAAAATCTGACTCCAAAGTTTTGCAGGCTGTTGAAGAAACCTCTGATGGGTCCTCATCAGAAGAAGACGAACTTTCCCTCCTCTCCAGAAGAGTGAACCAACTACAGAAGCAGAGGCAAAGAAAGTTCTAGAATACAAGAAGATCCGATCAGAATGAGTCCTCCTCCAGATACAGAAGGTCAGACTCCTCCTCTGGATACAGAAGATCTGAAGGCTCTTCAGGAAGCAGAAAGCCAAACACCAAGGACATCATCTTCTATGAATGCAACAAGCAAGGACACTACAAGAGTGACTGTCCAAAGCTTCAGAGGGAAAAGCCCAAAAAGAAGTTTGGAAGGGAAAATAAGAAGAGTTTCATGGCTATATGGGATGACTCTGACTTGTCTGAAGCTGACTCAGAATCAGATGATGAGAGAGCAAACATAGCTCTCATGGCAAACATTTCAGAAGACAGTGAAGCTTCTGAATCAGACTCTGAATCAGACACCGAAGAGGTATTCCCTGACTTTGCAATTAATTTTACTAAGGCTGAACTTGCTGAAAGCCTTAACGAAATTCTGGAAAGATATCAGCAGATTAGAGTTAAATTCAGAAACCTGAAAAGGAATCTTGATTCTGACTCTGATAAAACTGAGAGTCTCAAATTGGAAAATTCTGAGTTGAAAAATAAAATTTCAAAATTAGAAAACCTTTTACAAAACTCTCAGAAGGAAACAATTTCTGAAACTCCCAGCAGCGCTGATGAGATCATTAAGGAGTATGATCACAGCTTTCAGAAGTTCCTAGCTAAAAACATAGATAGAAGCAAAATGGCTTCCATGATCTATGGAGTTAGCAGAAACGGCAGAAAGGGAATAGGATACCAAGGTAAGGTACCTACACCAAAGAATGCCATGGATCTAATTATTAAACGCACTCCTCTGAATTCACACTTTGTGTATGGTCACACACATGACATTAAATATACTAGTAGTAATTATTCTATGAAACCAAAATTCAACCAGAGTTTTGGTAAAGCTAACAAATCAGGACCCAAGAAAATATGGGTACCTAAGGATAAAATAATACATGTTGCAGATATCTTTAGCAGCAAATCAGAAACACCGGTCATGGTACCTGGACTCTGGCTGCTCACGACACATGACGGGAAGAAGGCATATGTTCCAAAGCCTGGAACTTAAGCCTGGAGGCCACGTAGGCTTTGGAGGCAATCAGAGGGGAAAGATCATTGGCTCTGGAACAATAGGTAATGGAAATCTTCCCTCTATAAATAATGTTCTATTAGCAGATGGATTAATGCATAATCTGTTATCCATAAGTCAATTAAGTGATAACGATTATGATATAATCTTTAATCAAAAATCATGTAAAGCTGTTAGTCAGAAAGATGGGACTATCCTATTTAATGGAAAGAGGAAAAACAACATTTATAAAATCAAACTTTCTGAACTGAAAAGTCAGAATGTAAAGTGTCTTATGTCTGTTAACAACGAGAAATGGATCTGGCACAAAAGATTGGGGCATGTTAGTATGAGAAGAATATCTCAGATTAACAAACTCAATCTGGTCAGAGGACTTCCTAATCTGAAGTTCAATTCAGATGCTCTGTGTGAAGCATGTCAGAAAGGCAAGTTTGCCTAACCTGCTTTCAAATCTAAAAACGTTGTTTCCACCTCTAAGCCATTATAACTTCTGCACATTGACTTATTTGGACCAGTTAAAACTGCTTCAGTCAGTGGCAAGAAGTACGGGTTAGTAATCGTAGATGACTATAGCAGATGGACATGGGTAAAGTTCTTAAGACACAAGGACGAGTCACACTCTGTGTTTGTCACCTTCTGTAACCAAGTTCAGAATGAAAAGGATCTTAGAATCGTTAAAGTCAGAAGTGATCATGGTGGAGAATTTGAAAACAAAGATTTTGAGTCATTCTTTAATGACAGAGGCATTCTGCATGATTTCTCTTGTCCTAGAACTCCCCAGCAAAATGGAGTTGTAGAACAAAAGAACAGAACATTGCAAGAAATGGCCAGAACCATGATCAATGAGACAAACGTTGCTAAGATCTTCTGGGCAGAGGCAATAAACACAGTGTGCTACATTCAGAATAGAATCTCCATAAGACCTATTCTGGAAAAGACTCCATATGAATTGTGGAAGAACAGAAAGCCCAACATTTCATATTTTCATCCATTTGGATGTACTTGTTTTATGTTAAATACAAAAAATTATTTGAACAAGTTTGACTTTAAAGCACAGAAGTGTATTATGTTAGGATACTCTGAACGCTCAGGAGGGTACAGAGTATACAATACAGAAACACAGATTGTGGAAGAATCAATCAGTGTTCATTTTGATGATAAGCTTGACTCTGAAAAGTCAAAGCAGAATGAAGTCTTTGCAGGTATGGAAGTTGAATTCACAGGTTCTGAAGACAAGTCATCAGAAGCTCCCAACAAAGACACTCCTTCAACATCAGAAAAAGGCATTGCGAGCAATCCAGCAACATCTGTTGATCAACCTCAGAAAAGACTACCCAGAAGCAGCTTGGATCACCCAGAAGAAACTATCTTAGGAAGAAAGGAAGATCCAATCAGAACAAGAGCCAGCTTCAGAAACTCTGAAGAATCCCTCACGGGACTTGTCTCTCTGATTGAACCTTCTTCAATTGATGAAGCACTTCTGGACAACGACTGGATTCTAGCAATGCAAGAAGAGCTGAATCAATTCACCAGAAATGACGTGTGGGATCTAGTTCCCAGACCAAAAGGATTCAACGTCATTGGAACAAAATGGGTGTTCAGAAACAAACTGAAGGAACAAGGTGAAGTCATCAGAAACAAAGCACGACTGATAGCACAAGGTTATAGTCAGCAAGAGGGGATAGACTATACAGAAACCTTTGCTCCAGTCGCCAGGTTAGAATCTATCAGACTTTTAATTTCTTTTGCTGTTAATAAAGGCATCACTCTATATCAGATGGATGTCAAGAGTGAATTCTTAAATGGCTATATAGAATAAGAGGTTTATGTGCACCAACCCCCTGGTTTTGAAAGTACAAAAAATCCAGAATATGTTTTCAAACTAAAGAAGTCACTATATGGTCTGAAATAAGCTCCCAGAGCTTGGTATGAAAGACTAAGTAACTTTCTGTTAGAAAAGGAATTCACCAGAGGGAAAGTGGACACAACCTTATTCTGTAAGACAGTTAAGAATGACATCTTAGTGTGTCAGATTTATGTTGACGATATTATATTTGGATCTACTAATCCTTCTCTTGGAAGAAAATTTGCTAAGTGTATGCAGGCAGAATTTGAGATGAGCCTCATGGGGGAACTGAAATTCTTTCTGGGAATTCAGATCAATCAAACTCCAGAGGGAACTTACATTCATCAGAGCAAATATGTCAGAGAACTTCTGAAGAAATTTGATCTCTCAGAATGTAAGCCATCAAAGATTCCAATGCATCCCACGTGCATTCTGGAAACAGAAGAGGTAAGAAAAAAGGTAGAACAGAAGGTCTACAGAGGTATGATTGGTTCTCTTCTTTATCTGACGGCTTCAAGGCCTGATATTTTATTCAGTGTATGCATTTGTGCAAGATTCCAATCAGATCCTAGAGAATCTCACTTAACAGCTGTTAAGCGAATTTTCAAGTATCTGAAAGGTACTACTAATCTGGGTTTATTTTATAGAAAATCTAGTGATTACAGCTTAGTAGGTTACTGTGATGCTGACTTTGCTGGAGACAGAGTAGAGCGTAAAAGTACTTCTGGAAGCTGCCAGTTTCTGGGAGAAAATCTGATCTCTTGGTCCAGCAAAAGGCAATCCACAATTGCGCTATCAACAACAGAAGCTGAATACATAGCAGCAGCAGGATGCATCACACAAATGCTCTGGATGAAAAGTCAGCTTGAAGACTTCCAGATATTTGAGAGTAACATTCCTATACTCTATGATAACACTTATGCCATTTGCTTAAGTAAAAATCCAATTTTGCATTCTAGGGCTAAGCATATAGAAATAAAACATCATTTCATTAGGGACTATATTCAGAAAGGCATTTTAAACTTAAAATTTATTTATACAGACCATCAATGGGCTGATATTTTCACAAAACCACTTTCTGAAGATAGGTTCAACTTCATTCTGAAACATCTCAGCATGAAGCTCTGCCCAGAGTGAAAATGTTTTAATTTTATATATTAACCTTCAGAATTTGTTTTATTTTACTGTGAACTTCTGATCAATCTTCTTTTAGAAATTTAGACATGCAGATTGTATCAGACTCTATCCATAAAGATCTGAGCGTTTCATCTCAAGGATAGATGTGATGTTCACTAAATCAAACAAGTGTCATCCAGTCATCAGCTAATTCCTGAGGCAGAACACGCGTGCATGCTTCTGAGAAGGCAAAGCGCTGATTGGATGCATTGAGACACAGGTCATGGGTAACCGTTCCAAATATCTTTCTAAATCCCCTAAAATCAGCCAACATTAAATGCATGTAATCATGATTTAATTCTCTCTCTTAAAACGCTTATGTTTTCAAAACATTTTCTGAAACCTATTTAAACGCCTTAAACATCATTTATTCACTTTTTACCGTCACTTACAATCTTCAAAACATTTCTTTGTTTTACCGTGTGTTCATCTTCTTTCTCAAAGAAACCCCTTTCAAGCTTTTTCTCAAAAACCCTTGTGTGAACATGGCATCCTCTAGCACTCCTTCTGCAGGTTCCCAGCAAGATGCTTCTTCTGAACAGTATCAGATTCCTTTCAGAACGCTCCTCACTCTGGTCAAGAACTTGGAATTTCTGTCAGAATTGATAGTAGATGTCAACAACTTGAAGGAAAATGGCCTTGATTTGTCTGAAGAAATTAAGGCACAAGGTTGGGAAAGGTACTTTGATAGGTTGGTGGGTCCAACCTTCCCCGTTTTGGTTAAAGAATTCTGGATACATGCGTCTTCCTCAACTCATCATGTTACTTCGTATATCATGGGAAAAAAGATTGTGATTACTGAAGATCACATTGCAAGGCTGATTGGATACAATGGTGGTGGTATCCGCTGTATAGACATGGCAGAAAGGTGCTCAGATGCTGCTGTTATTGCAAGAGAGATTTTCACTCATGGGGTTCCCTCCAGCAAAATAAGAGATTTGAAAGATCAGCACAGAATTTGGGCAAAGATTATTCTGGGCTGCTTCAATCACAGGAAGCCTACAAGCTCTCCTGATTATATAAACATATATCAGCAGTTTCTGATCTATTTTATTAATCAGAAGGTAAAGATTAATCTAGCTCATCTTCTGTTCAACCATCTGAGGACCAGCGTCAAGGAAACGAGAGAAGAAGAAAGGACTAAAAGGGATTGGATACCCTTCGGAAGATTGATATTAGATATTCTAACGGAGAATAGGCTGATTGAACACTTGACAGAGGTACAGGAAATAAGCTCTCTAGAACCTTCTGTTGGCAAGCAGCTGAATGCCAAGAATCTGAAGAAGATGAAGCTGATAGAGAACATAAGGAAGGAGCCCAGCGTCACTCCTCATGCTGAAATCTCCAGCAGAAGAGTCCCTCTGGACGACTTTCCTATATTCTCTGAGATTGACTCTAAACCAGTCATTGTTCTCAGATACTTGGATGCTTGTAAAGCTGATGGCACAGATCCCAATATGAACATTAAAGATCTGCACCAGCAAACACCAGAGGTTACTCTGAAGAAGACTAAGAAGAGAAAGGTTGTATCAGAAGGATCGTCTCAGCAGACCCCAAAGAAGAGAGGTAATCTGTCTTCTGTTAATGTTTTAAATTCATCTGCTGTTCCAACATTTATTCCAACCCCAACTTCATTTGAAATCCCAATTCCCATTCCAACTATTGATGATACTGAACCTGAGTTTGACCCTTCTGAGTCATTAACCCTCAGAAGATCCCGCGCCAAACCTCATAATCCAAAACCTACAACCTCAACAGAACCAGAACTTGAAGAAGTTCTCTCTGAAATAAATCAACACTCTTCCGCTCCCCATACAGAAAATCCAAATCCTCAACCAGAAACACCCCATTCACCACAACCAGAAACTACACTCTCACCAATACCAGAAGATCCACTCTCACCAGAACCAGAAATTCCACAACCTCCATCTCCACAACCAGAACTTAATCCACCTTCACCTCAACACGAATCATCTCCACAACCTGAGTCAAAACACTCTGAGGCTCAATCCCCTGAACCTCAACCTGAGACACAAAACTCTGAGGCACAAACCTCTGAGTCTCCTGAACCACAACCCTTGGCAATTCAACTGCCTTGTGGTATAACTGTGAACATACCTCAACTACCATCCTCACCAGAAACAACTCCTCCAAACACTCCACACAGTCCAATAATCATTTCTGATTCTCCTACTCCCTCACCCAAGCAAATTCCAGATGACCACAGCAAAACCTTCATTGATATCACAGTCCTTGAACGCTTTGCTGCCATTATCAATAAAACTGCCATTCCCAAACCCAAACAACCAGATGTTGGTTCTAGCATCTTGAATTTTGAAACAGATATGCAGAAGTGGATTTCTTCTCTAAAGCAGGCTAGTCTGGAAGTGATTGATCCCGCTGTTTCAGACCACCTCTGGACACTCTTCAGAAGATGGGTATGCGCTGAAACCTTTAAGCTGCAGGACCAAAGCTATGGACAGGCTCAGCAGAACTTCAACAATCTGCTGAAAGAAATTGAAGGTCCAGTTTTGAGTCAGCTGCTGAAGGATGAAGTTCTTCATCTGGACAGTGAGCCTTGGTCTGAAAAGCGTCCAGCTTCAACAGTTCAACCAGCAGAAGAACAGACGATTCCAGCTGAAGATTTAAGTCAAGAAGAAGTTTTTGCAGAAAGCTCTCAGAAGCATCCTGCTTCTGACATCTCTCAAGCTGCATTGGACAGGCAAACTCTTGAATAGCTGAAGCAAAATGATCTTCGACTGCAGGAGAGAATGGATGAGAATGATCAACGAATGAAGGAAAGGATGGATGTTCAGGATAGCAAGATTGACTCAGTAGCCAACATGGTGCATCAGTAGAAGGAAACCACTGATCAGATTAAGAACATGCTAGAAGCTCTGTTCACACGCCTTCCACCCGCTCCTTAGATTTTGTTTCTTGATGTTTTCATTGTTTTCTTTACATGTTATCTGTAATATTTTCTGAGCTCTGAACTGAATGCAATCGTTTTTCTGCACTGATCGTTTTTAACTTCAAATTTTTGCACTTTTTGATTGCTGACAAAAAGGGGGAGAAAGAACGATATTTTTCAATAATGGATTACTGAGACAAAAGTCTCAAACATTCTAACACTCTGATATACTTGAATGTTTCTTTGTTCTGCATAAGCTTACAGGTACAAGAATCTGATGAACTCTAATACACTGAAGCTCTGCTCTGATAAAGGAAAGATCTGATGCTCAAAGAAAGCTCAATAAAGATCCGATGCTAAAGGACTCATGGAATTAAAGGGAAGTAATAAACTCAGGGGGACTTATTCTGATCATAACTCTGATACCTTTTTATTTCCTATCTTCTTATCGTTGATACCTTTCTGTTTATCTCTGATACAATTTATTATTTGGTTATCTCTGATATTTTTTTTCTTTAAATTTCAATTGAAAAATCCGGTTTTTGTCATCATCAAAAAGGGGGAGATTGTTAGAACAAAGTTTGAATCTACTACCCTAAGTTAAAGTTTTGATGATAACAAAATGCAAGATTAAATAAATTGTATAATTCATATGAGACATATATGCTACCTAAAAATTATATTGTGCATTTACAGAAACTCTGATGGATATCAGCATAAGAATGTCAACATCAGCATCAGAAGATGAAATATCATATGCCAGCATCAGAAGATCAAAGCATGTGCTTCCGCTGAAGCTTGATGAACAGATCTGTGCTTAACATTCTCTAAACTCTGATCAAGACCAAAACAATATCATCAACACCTAGAAGCGTCGAAATAAGCCAAAGCCAATAACACGCTGAATTGACAAACGGTACTGTGCATTCAAGACACTTTATTACCAACGGCTGTATTCCAAGACAATGATCTTCTCAATATGGAAAGAATGTAATGGGCATTGAAATGGAATAATTGACTACAACGTATCTTTTCCAAGGCTATATAAACAAGTTAGTGAGAAATGAATTGGATAATGCTCTATAACTCTTTACACGCCAAAAGCAAATCATCTTCATCCTCACTCATACAGATTGCTATATCTCTCAAATTGCTTACTCTATAGTTATAGCATCCTAGTTTCACATAAGCTTAATTTGTGTATTATCACAGTTGTGATATAAAGTTTTTGTAGAAAACATTCAACACACATAGTATTCATTTATCTGTAAGAAAGAATTTCCTTGAGAAACTGGTCTGTGGTTTAGACTCAAGAAGGCTTTAGCAGTTGTTAAAGCAGTTGTAATATTCAGTTGAATATAGTGGATTAAGACCTCGTTGGAGAGAGGCGAAATCACCTTGACGGGTGGACTGGAGTAGTTTGAGATCAAACGAACCAGGATAAAAATAATGTGTTGTCTGCATTTGATTTCAAGTTTTACAATTCAACCCCCTTCTTGTGTTTTTCACTTCTTCAGCCTTTTCTGTTCCTAACTCCACAAGAGCTGATTCGACCAGAGTGACTCTTTTCAAATCAAGCAGTCGAAGCAGAAGAAGTCCATTCGAAGGAGACAACTTAAGACCAATCGAAGAGCATGGCCTGAAGGCATTCGAAAATAAAAAATGTCCAGGTTCATTCAAGAGACAGGAATATTTCAATAAAAGAAATTTTTTAATGTGTCTGATTCTTGTCTCATGGCTTTAAAGGCCTGGTTAAATGGCCGTCCCTTGCCATTTTCATGCGCCCTCACACTCTTATAAATACAAGGGCCAGCATACAGTGCAAAACACACGAAAAAAGAGAGAGAAAACAGAGGAGGGGAAAAGAGAACACAGACAAAACTCTACACATGAAAAAACGCACAAAGTCTGCAGAAACGGCCATACCACTTTGCAAAAAACCTTGAAAAAGTGTGAGATCAAGAACCACATTGGAGGCAGATTCATACCAAAAGAAAGACGCAACTCTCTTCCTTGATACCTAGTGGAGCTATACCTATCAAAAGGGAGTCTTTCCATCGCCCATAACGCACTGTAAGTCTTAAGGAACTTTGCTCTGCACATGGAATCATAACTCGGTTTTCTTGCATCTTTGTGTCAAATTTCTTGCATATTTGTACTGACCATTAAATTCCTAAGCAAACTGCATTATTTGATTTTATTTTCGTGACCTCTAACCCCATATCCAGAACCTAGGGTTTTTGTGTATGTTTTTAGGCGCTTTGTGTGCAGGTTAAATCAAGGCCAATAATGGCCATGGTTGAGTTCAGAGGAGTGAGACGAGTACATTGGTACTCTTGGATTCCATTTTTGTGGCCTAGGGAGGATTTTGGAGAGATCCTAGGAACCTTCTTGCGGATAAAAATCCGCAGGTAAACGAACCAGGGGTTTGTGGGGAAGACGAAGACGTGTCTTCTTCCCACTGGTCCATTTAAAACGCGCGCCACATTTTTTTATTTTTAGGGAATAATTGTTGGTTTGTTTCATAATATTTGATTAATAATCTACTAACAGGTTAACATCATGGCTCAGTTGGTAGCACGTTGGTTGAATTGTCCAATGGGACCTGGATTCGAATCCAGGTCCCCCCAAAACTTTGTTACATTTTTCTTCAGGTATTCAGGTGCAGCATTCCAGGCGTGGTTCACCATATGCCCCAGGGATCAGCATGCCAAGTGGCCCACCAGGCATATCTAGTGACCCAGATTGCACGCCCATCATAGTCCTCAGTCAACAAACATGCATGGAATCACAAAAAGTCCAACAGGTTGGACGTTTGGGCCTGGGAATTACCATTCAAATGCCAACTTCAGGCCCAACACCCCCCCTGAGTTTGTTTATTTTATTTTTTTTCTTTTCACTACTTTCTATTTTCTATTTTCTATTTTGTTATTATTAACTAATTAACTTTTCATAAAATCAGAAAACCCAAAAAAAAAAATATATAATTTTTTTTTTTAATTTCATTATTTTATTATTTTTGTAAATAAATTGCAGCAAATTAACTTAGTTTTTTTAATTAGTTTTAATCTTAACATATTTTGCAATAAATTTAAATTGACTTAGAATTAGGTTTTTTTTAATATTTCTCATTTTATTTCCTTAATTAAAATAAAACTCAAAAATATTTTCTTTTTAATTAATTAGTCGTTAGTTAGGCTTAAATCAAAATGACAAAAAATATGCTTTATTCAATAAAAGGGTCAAAACCCTAGGACACTCCGATTCAATTTTTCTCGCGCGCATATTATTTTTGATCCATATATTGTAATTGCTCCGAGGATGTAATAGCTTAACTAAAACTTTTATACTTTACTGCTTTATTCCCCCAATTTTGGACATGTAAATAATCCCTCTCTCCGAAGCCTTGTAATAGCGTAGGATTTACAATTCCCGCACTTTAAATTCCTGTACATATATTAACTGCTTAGATGTATGCTAACTAGGATTGTATGACAAGATCTATCTTAACTTAAAATCAACAGTAGCTCACCATGACATGTAAAGATAATATAACTGAAAATTGACACACTTGCACATGCCACTCTTAGGGTACACCTCACTTGGTTTCCTCGAACGTGGTCATTGAGTATAGGATGTTTTAGAGGTCTCCCTTTTGTCCCAAGATCATAAGTTGCCTCGAAACGGTTGCCTCAGATAAAATGATCTAAGATATTAGGGTTACCGCTAAGGCGTCCTAACGTTGCTTTAGTGACCACACGTCACTTAAATCGAATTGACCTGAAAAACTCCAACGACGGTGCTACCTACTCCTTAATAGTGGGATAGCACTGTCTAAAGGACATTTGCCAGTTTAATTCCTTTTTGAGTAGGTAGATGTTCTTAAGTAATTGCTCCTTTTTAAAACAAAACAAAACTTTTCGCACCTACACTCTCTTCAAAAACAAAACTCTTTTCAAAACCCACAATCACAAAGAAAAGCAAACTTTTGAAAACATAGTGAGCAAGTACCTAAGAGCCAGTGGATAATCACGGATAGAAAGGGTGCTAACACCTTCCCTTTCTATAATCTACCTCCCGAACCCGAGAAACATCTCAAAAAGGAATTTTTCTATGCTTTTGTCCTTTCCTTGTTGGATAAAATAAAAGACGATGGAGACTCTTGCTTACTGCGACATTTTGCAAAAACAAACGCAAACGCGAACCAACATTCCAAAAAATAGTCAGTTCTCATTCCCACCGATCACACCCTTCTCTTAAATGATGTAATAGCGTAGTAATTTTAAATTCCGTGATTTATCTCTTTATATATAAATGCTAGTACTTAGGGTTTTGTATGGAAAGACTAAAACCAACAAATAACAAACCCTAATCAAAGACAAATGAAGCATGAAAATTAATACACTTGCAGATAAACACCCCTAGGTTAAATCCACTTGGTTGCCTTACAAAAATGACCATATTATGCATGTGAGGTGTCTTAGAAAAAAACAATCAAAATACAAGATCATAGTCCCTCGATGACGCTATCTATGTTGCCTTTTCAAAATGATCTTAGTCCCTAAAGAAAAATGCTAAGATACCTTGCAACATTGCTAATCATGGTTATACGATGACCCACGCCCATCCTGTTAACATCCAAAGATAGGGTTACTTACCAAATCAATGGAAAGATAACAATTTCAAAGGAAAAAGTAAATGAACATGAAAAATTTTGAGTAGGAAGAATGTTCCTAGTTACTTTCTCCATTTCAAAACAAAACATCCTTGCTATTTTCAAAACAAAACACCAACACATCCAAAATATCTTTCAAAACTTGAAAACATTTTCAAAAGATCAACACCTTTGTATACATTCTTACAAACGAGAATCATTACAAAAGTTTGCCTAGACAATGGCCTCTTTACAAAATACTTTCAAAAAACCACACAAAGCATATTTTCAAACAAAAGAAAGTGATCTAGTAAGTAACTAAGAGCCCATGGAAAACCATGGATGAAAAGGGTGTTAATACCTTCCCTTTTCATAATCTACCCCCCGAACTTAAGAGATAATCTCAAAGGTATTTCCTGTGCTTTTTTCACCTTTCCTTTTGGATAAAAGAAAAGTCGATGGCGACTCTTGCTAATCGCAACATTTGCGATCAAATGAAAAACACTCAACTCAGTTCTCCTACCGTATCACAGAGCCTTACTATCCTCTTCATAAATTCTAAAGTTATTCACCAACTCTGGAAATCTACGGATCTGCTGATATCCAATTGCTCGCTTGATTTCCGGACAAAATCCATTCTCAAACTTGATACACTTTGAGAATTTAGTATTCGCTTCACAGCAAAGTAGATAATATTTTTCCAGTTCCACAAACCTCGAAGCATACTCAACCACAATCAGATTCCCTTGTTTCAACTCTAGGAACTCAATCTCTTTCTTCCCGCACACATCCTCGAGAAAGTACTTCCCCAGAAACTCTCTACTAAACACATACCAAGTAAAAACTTCACCCACCGCTGCCAGTCTCTAACGGGTGTCGACCCACCAGTCATCGGCTTCCTCTACCAATATATGCGTACCAAACCGCACCTTATGTGCCTCTGAGAAATCCAAGACTCAAAAGATCCTTTCAATCTTCTTGAGCAAAGTCTCTGCTCCATCAAGATTGTACCTACCCTTGAAAGTAGGCGGATGGTTTCTCTGAAACTTCTCCAAGACACGGGATCTATCATTCTCGCCAGCATTAGGCTGATGTTACAGAACCTGAGAAACAACCTTCAAAGCAGTACCAATTGCAACATCATTTCTCTCATCCATTCTACACACAGGAAAACTATGCCGGAAAAATAACGCATCGACAGTGTACTCACACTAATCGACCAACAGGACATGCACCTCATAAGAAAACCAGGTCGGACAAACCGACCTGCTCTAATACCACTACTGTAACACCCTTCTAAACCTAGCGAATAATTCACAAATAATTATAATATTAATCAAACATAAATCACCAAAAAGGGTGTCACATCTTCTTAAAACATCATGCTCTGTAACACGAGTTTTCAAATCATTTTAAGTAATTATTTCTTTAATAACATCAACAAACAATTTAAATCTCACAACAAAATCATAGTATAAAAAATAACTTCATTTATTTCATCAACATCAAAATCTTTTGGTCAATATCAAAAGTCATCCTCAAATAAATCCATCATAGTAAAACTCATAAAATATATTTATCAAAACAACTGAAACTTCAACTCAAGCGTTTCCCCACCCGGTGTTACAATATCAAAGCAAGACCACTATCATTAATGGAAATAAATGAATAACTCCAAGCTATCCACAAGCCTATATGGATATTCCTGATTACCTGTAAGTTACCCACGTATCGAGGCAACATTTCCAAGCAAAAAGGGTGAGAAATCACGAATCATTATAAAATATATATGGAATGAATACAATAGTTACAATAACAATCATCAAAGATCGATATATTCATCATAATTCACATATATACTCACACGTTCGCATTACTAATACACATATAATATATCATTATATAATCAAATTAACATTCATCATCAAACATCACTTAGATCACGACATCATCTACATCACTCAACCAACAATCATGCAATGTCACAAAGAATGCAATGTAACATCATTGACTCATGCATGTGGTACCAAACTTCACTGATGATTGAGTCATCTTTCCTCCAAAGATCCCTACCTTAAGATCGATTCCCACTTGGAACCGAAGCACTTCACAAAAATGCATTCAATCCACACCATGGGATTGAGTCTGTCGCTGGACCAACGTCCTAACAATATCACTAGACAATTGTCCTAACATATGCCATGAATGCATGATAGACATAACATAAATAACACCTGACCACAGCTATTCAAAACACATCATCATCCATGTAATCATCACAATTCATCACATAATTCACAATAAACATGGCATCATCATAACAACATCGATTCATTATACAAACATACATCATATTACATCAACTCATATTCACATCAATTCGTCATAGCAAAATCATAATTCACCACTAACAATCTAATTTAATCATAGAAAAGGTATTGGAAACATACATCATCTTACTCATTTTATACTACCAAAACATAGTTCATCGCGTTATCTCTCTAACGCTTCGAATGAAGCGTCAAACAGAATTCAGAAACTCAATTTACCACACTTTAAAAATTCTGTCTGCTGCCACTCGCATAAGGTTCGCCCGGCAAAGCAGCTTTCTCACCTAAGGCTCTCCCGATGAGGCTGGGGTGACAACCCTCCCCTTATACAATTTCCAGAAGCTTTGTTTTTCTCCCATTTCTCTCTCCTCTCATTCACCCGGTGGAGCTCGCCTTCGCCATCTCTCTCGCCCGACGAAGTAGAAGCGAGTATCACCCTTCATACATTTTCCAAGAGCACCTAAAATGACAAGTTCTCTCGCCTCACGCTCGCCCAGTGCTTCCTAGGCAAAATGGATTCACCCGGCGAAGCAGAAGGCACGCTCGTCGACTCATGCGAAATAACAACACTATCGTTACATTTTCTGCAGAGTTCAGTCCCAAATTTCCTGAGATCTCACACCAGTATAGACCCAAGACTCATATTATTCTACATGTTTTCATCATACAATAACAGCGCTTCATAATAGACATCATATACATCATTTCATGGAATTACAACATCAATCTATCATCAATTTCATCATATAATGCATCACAATCATCACATCATCTATTCATCACAAAGCCCCAAACAAACCTACATATATCTAAACCCTATATTGATAATAATAATAATAATAAGGATAACTCCCCTTAACTTAGATTCTAGCTTTCTTGCTCCAAGCTCTACGGTTTATTCTCTTCTCATCCCTTCATGCCCTAGCTCTTCACTGCTCTCTTCCCAATTTTCACGATCGTGCAGAATGAAACAATGACTCTCACTTTTTCCTTTTTGTCCAACTTACCTCTTGGACCGCTAATATGTTATTCCACTCTTACCCTCACTTACTCCATATAACATGACTAATAATCCCTTAACATCTCTACTTCAATTATTCTATTTTATTTAATTAAGAAAATAATAATTCTAATTAGTAATTCTAAATAATTATACTAATTAGCTAAATTATTATATTATTCAAATTTCCACCTTAATCCACACTATCCCACCATACACCACACACATCAAATCATCATTAATTCCCATATAATCACATCACACGTCATAATTCAAAAAAATGTCATGTATTCGTAAATACTCATCATATAATCTATTAAATAAATACCCTTAATCAATTTGGGGTGTTACAGTTGCACCCAAAGATCAAGAAGGGGATTAGATATCAACAGATACATAGGTTTCTAGAGTTGGTGAATAACTGCAAAATTTATGAAGAGGATAGTAAGGCTCATTACAAGATTATAAGCGAGAGGAGAGAAAGCCACCTCAGAACAGTGGGGAGCCTTACAATGCTCTGGTTGACAAGGGCTAACCGAAATTTGTTAATGGTAAGAGACCAAGTGGGGGAGGTGCTCCTGTTAACCTTAGGTGTTTCAAATGCGGTGAGCTGGGACATCGAATCAGTGAATGTAAGGTCGATGTAAAAAAGTGTTTCCATTATGGTAAAGCTTTGCAAACACAAGTCAGTGATATGTTTAAAGTATGGTGAAGAAGGACATATCAGTACTCATTGTCAGAAGCCAAAGCAAGCTCAATCTGGTAGGAAAGTGTTTGCTTTAGCAGGAAATCAGACATCCAGTAAAGACAGACTGATTAGAGGTATATGTTTAATTAATACTACTCCTTTAATTGCTATTATTGATTTTGGTGCTACGCATTCTTTTATTGTTGTTGGTTGTGTGAAAAGGTTGAATCTTGTGTTGTCTTCTATATTGGAGAAATGGTTATCGAGACTCCAACTAAGGGATCGATGACTACTTCTCTAGTATGCTTGAAATGTCCTTTGTCAATCTTTGACAAATATTTTTCCGTGGATCTAGTTTGTTTTTCATTGAGTGGCCTGGATGTGATCTTAGGTATGAACGGGTTGGAATCCAATTATGTTCATATTAATTGTTTCAACAAATCTGTACGGTTTCTTGCTCGTTATGAGGAGGAGGAAGCAGGTTTCTTGTCTGCTAGGTAGTTGAATGAGTTGATGAAGGATGGGGCCTGAATGTTTTTGTTGATAACATCTTTGTCTATTGAAAACCAAATTGTGATTAATGAGTTGCAGGTGGTACACGATTTCCCGAATTTTTTCCAGATGATATTTCAGATGCGCCGCCAGAAAAAGAAGTGGAATTTTCTATTGACCTTGTCCCTGGTACTAGACCCGTTTCAATGGTACCGTACAGGATGTCAGCATATGAATTAGCAAAGTTGAAGAAGCAATTAGAAGACTTGTTTGATAAGAAATTTGTGAGACCAAGTGTATTGCCTTGGGGAGCTCTTGTATTGCTAGTGAAAAAGAAAGACGGTAGTATGAGATGTGTGTAGATTATTGGCAATTGAATAAAGTGACAATAAAGAAAAATTATCCACTTCTGAGGATAGATGAGTTGATGGATCAGTTGGTGGGTGCATGCATGTTTAGCAAGATTGACTTGAGGTTGAGTTATCAACATATTCGAGTAAAAGACGATTATATTCAGAAGACGACTTTCAGAACTCAGTATGGATATTATGTATACTATGATGCCGTTTGGTGTGTCGAATGCACTAGGAGTATTCATGGAGTACATGAACAAAATCTTTCATCAGTATTTGGAAAAGTTTGTGGTGGTCTTTATTGATTATATTTTGATTTATTCTAAGTCAGAAGAAGAGCATGCTGAGCATTTGCAAGTTGTATTGCAAGTGTTGAAAGAGAAGAAATTATATGCTAAGTTGTCGAAGTGCAAGTTCTGGTTAGAAAATATTAGTTTTCTTGGCCATATTATTTTAGGTGATGGTATTACGGTGGATCCATCCAAAGTAGATGCAGTATTGCAATGGGAGGCTCCAAGATCAGTTATGGAGATTCAAAGCTTTTTAGGCTTAGCTGGTCATTACAGGAGGTTTATTCAAGGCTTTTCTAAGTTAGTGTGATACAGTAGGAGAATTGACTTGGTTGTTTTGCGTTTTATCGCAAATGTTGCGGTTAGCAAGAGTCACCATCGAATTTTCTTTTATCCAAAAGGAAAGGTGAAAAAGCACAGGAAAGACCTTTGAGATTATTTCTTCAGTTCGGGGGGAAGATTATGAAAAGGGAAGGTGTTAACACCCTTTCTATCCATGGTTTTCCATGGGCTCTTAGTTACTTGCTAGATCACTTGCTTTTGTTTGAAAATGTGTTTTGTGTGGTTTTTGAAAGTATTTTGAAAAGGCGTCATCGTTTAGGAAAACTTTGTAATGATTCTCGTTCGTAAGAATGTATACAAAGTGTTGATATTTTAAAAATGTTTCATGTTTGAAAGATGTTTTGAAAGTGTTGGTGTTTGTTTTGAAAATAGCAAGGATATTTTGTTTTGAATGTGAGCAAGTAACTAGGAACATTCCACCTACTCAAAAGTCTTTCATGTTTATTTCTTCTTTCCTTTGACATTGTCATCTTACCATTGATTTGGTAAGTAACCCTATCTTTGGATGTAAACAGGACGGGCGTGGGTCATCGTATAACCATGATTAGCAATGTTGCAAGGTATCTTAGCATCTTTCTTTAGGGACTAAGATCATTTTGAAAAGGCAACATAAGTAGATTCATCAAAGGACTGTGATCTTGTATTTTTGCTTGTTTTTGCTAAGACACCTCACATGCATAATATGGTCATTTTTGTAAGGAAACCAAGTGGATTTTATCCTAGGGGAGCTTGTGTGCAAGTGTATTAATTTTCATGCTTTGTTTAGTCATTGATTAGGGTTTGCTACTTGTTGATTTTATCTTCTCATATAAATCCTAACTATTAGCATTTATATAAAGCGATAAATTGCGGAAAAGTAAAATTACTACGCTATTACATCATTAGGGGAGGGGGTGTACAAATTTACAAGTGGGGAATGCAACAAAATTAAACATAATTATCTATTACAACCATATTGAATATTGTACAAAATTGAAAATAAAAATGCAAGAATATAAATGGAAAAAGAAATGATTTTTGTTGTTTTTTATGAAAGGGTTTATTTTTGTATTGACCTAATTAAAGAAAATGATTAATTAAAATTAAATAAAATTAACTTAAACTAATTAAGAAAAGAAATTAACTTGAAAAAGGATTTTTAGAGTTTTTTATGAAAAGGTTTTAAATTAATAAAAATGAAATGAAGATTAATTAATTAAAATAACCTAAGTTCTAAATTAATTTTAACTAAGAAAATAAAATAATATGTTAATTTAATATAAGTCTAAAAATTATATCATTTAAGAAAAGGAAATTAATTTATTTTAAGAAAATGTTTTTTTAGTCTTTTTATTTTATTGAGAAAACAAAATACATAAGTATAAATAATAAATATAAATAAATTTGGATTTTTTTTATAATTTTATGAAAATAATAATAGTAATAGTAATAATAATAATATTATTAAAAAATATAAAAGAAGAAAAGAAATAAAAACAAAAATAAGAAAAAAAGAAAAAAAATTAAAGAAATTTGGGTCAGGGGTGTTAAAAACAGTCAGGAGGGTGGAAGGCTAGCAAAAATTCCCAGGCCCAAAGGAGGAAGACCCAAGCGATTGTCGGCTGCAAACAAAAATGGAAAAAAGTGTAAAAGAATGAGAAAATTGCCAAAAGGTCTCGCTGGGCTCAAACCCGGGACCTCCTCATACGCGCACGCTTGTTGTACCACTAGGTTGGCCTGTTGCATCCATTCATTATACAACAATCAATAAAATTAAAACAAAACAAGTCCATGTTATAACTTCATCTTCAACTTCCAGCCAAAATCCCTACAACTTGTTCATTTCTCAACCATTTGCAAAAATGTAAACATGAAAATTGCTCCATTTTGTCACACGAATCCAACCATATAAATATCATAAGCTATAAATCAAAGATGAATGAGAATTTCTAAAAGTACCAAATCCTAACCTAAATATTTCAGAAAGTTCAAACTCAAAATTCTCTTAGCTCAATCAAAATAAATGAAATCTATGGACATGTATAGTTTCAGGGCAATGATGTCTACATTTTATCTTCACAAATGCAAGCCTAACAATGCCTAAAATAGAAGATAGAAGTTCAAGAAAAATACTTCAAAACTGGAAATCATGAAATGGATTTGAGCTTTTTTTCGGCAATGGTGATGATCAGGTTAGCTTCCTTGGACCTCTAGGAAGCTAATGCAATGGCTGACTTAAGTTGAGAGTTGCTGAAATGTCCTAGAGAAGTCCAATTGCAATGCTTTGTTTTTGGCTATGGAAGTTGATGAAGATGATGTTACAGTCTGCAAACAAGGACAGGGATGGTTTGTATTTTATATGAGGAAGCTTTTGAAACTAAAAGGCCAAGAAATGCACGAGTGGTTTTGAAGATTGAAGTTCAAAGTCAGAAATGACACAAAAATGGAGGTTTGGTGCAATCTGAGTTTTCAAGGAGTTTGGGAGTGTTTTTAATCATGTCCTGGCTTGCAAATAACTTGTATGGTTATATGAAAAAGGTTAGGGCACTTGAGGAGGTCAGAAACACAAGATGTAGAGTTATGGCTATGTTACTTGATTTTGAAGAAAAGTGAAAACATGGTTTCAAGGCATAGTACAAGCATGACCTGAGTTTATGGGAGGCTCTAGACATGTTGCTTTTGCCTTTGACATTTCTTGTGATCATAAGAAACAAGGTCAAATCTCTATGCAATGACTTTGTGATTAAAGCTTCTTTTCAAGAATGGAATGGTTACTTTCTTCCAAAAATGGAAATGCAACTTGGATAATGATTCAAATGCTTGGAAAATGGCTCCATATGTTGTGTAAACATTTAATTATAGAGTGAGAAACAATTTTGAGGACTGCAAAGTGAAGATTATGCAGCATAGGCTTGGATTTGAATTCTTGTTCATCATGAAATGGCTTGTAATTCAAGTTTGAAAACCCTGACTTCATCTCTTCGATTCTCCTTGCTCAAAAATGATCTCAAGGAGTTCTTTGAAATTTTGGAAAGCTTGCAATATTCTCTACAACACCTCTTTGAATCACTTTTGAAAATTACCCTTGGAACTATATGAAAAAGTGCCATGAAGTTAGGCCAAAATCCTGACCAAAACTAGGGCAAAATTTCACTGAGTGTTCAATTTCAAGACCATGACTTTATGAATTAATAACTTGAGATCCAAGCATTTTTAGAAGAAGTTTTGTAAAGAAATGTTGTAGATATCATGGAGATCTACAACTTTCATGTTGAAAGTTTCTTTTGAATCCTCTTGCATCATGGTGAAAAATTGGCTTAAAGTTATGAAAAAACATGAAGTTTTAAAATGAAATCTTGATGAATAATTTTCATATTTTGACATGTTTTGATGAATTGTGATCTTTGACATTGGATTTTGACCAAAAAGTCAAAGTTTGACTTTTTAGTGTACAATTGACTTTTGATCAGTTGATTGAGAATTCACTATCAATCCAAATGATCTTGAGAAATGTTTTAGGTCATGCCATTAGGTCAAAATGATGCAATTGAACTATTGATTTCATTCTTCAAACCAATTGACCATTTGCTAGGTCAAAAATAAGAAATTTCCCTTTCTCAGTCAAAACCCTAATTTTGACCATTTTGCCCTTTTATTGATTTGATCAAATTTCTTGAGGAATTATGGTCCAAAATTGATCAAATGATACATATGAGTTTATAATATTCATTTGGATCCAAAATTATGAAGTTTGACTGTAAATTGGCCATAGTTGACTTTTTCCCCAATACAGCTGATTTTTAGGTCAACTGCTCAATTGACTGAGCAAATGTGTGATCCAAGGCTTGAAACTTGACATGAGTAATCTTGGGGGTCCATAATTATCCATGAAAGTCATATGAAGCATTGAAAGTTCAATTGTCCTTGTGCAATCTCACACCCTAATTTTTGTCATCAGTGCTTAAGGAGGTGTCTTGAGCCGATCAACCCTAGTGCAGTCTTGAATCAAAGGAGATCTTTGTGAGAAAATATTTGATAAATGAGAGGGAAAATTTTGGGGTACAATAGCTAGAACTCACGTTAACTTAGTTGACTTGCAAGGGTAAGGCGTTTATGTGGGATGTCTAGTGTGAGGAAAGTTTTACTAAGCTAGAGAAGAGATTGACAACGGCTCTGATTTTGGTATTGCCTAACCCAGAAGAATATTTTATTGTGTATTCTGATGCACCTAAGTTGGGTTTAGGTGGTGAGCTTATGCATAATAACAATGTGGTGGCTTATGCGTTGAGGCAATTGAGGATTCATAAACGGAATTATCCTACTCATGATTTAGAATTGGCTTCAGTAGTGTTTGTGCTAAAGATTTGGAGGCATTACCTCTATAGCTCCAGGTTTGAAGTGTTTAGTGACCATAAGAGTTTGAAGTACTTATATGACCAGAAGGAACTGAATATGAGGCAATGCAGGGGGTTATAATTGTTAAAAGATTATGAATTTGGCTTGAATTACCATCTAGGTAAAGCTAATGTTGTAGTAGATGCTTTGAGTCAGAAATCATTATATACGTCCACTATGATGGTTAGAAAGCTAGAGTTGATTGAGTAATCCCAAGATTTGGATAATATTAAAGAAGATCAGAAGTTAGATGTAAAGTTGGTAGACGTGATGGTTGGCAGTAATCAGTATGAAGACAATGATTTTAAAGTAGATGTATAAGGTGCGTTGAGATTTCGCGACAAAATTTACATTCCTGATGACTCTCAGTTGAAAAATATGATTATAGAGGAAAATCATAGAAGTAGTTTGAGTATCCATCCGGGAGCTACTAAAATGTATCAAGACTTAAAGAAGTTATTTTGGTTGCCTGGATTAAACCCGACATGGAGAAGTTTGTGTATGTGTATTTGACTTGTCAGAAGTTGAAAGTCAAACATCAGAAACCTGTAGGATTAATGAAATTGTTAGATGTTCCAGAATGGAAATGGGACAATATATCGATGGATTTTGTGATGGGGTTGTTGAGTACTTCGAGAGGACATGATACCATTTGGGTGATTATTGATAGACTGACGAGATTAGCTCATTTCACTGATTAATATTAGTTTTCCTATACCAAAGTTGACAGAGATTTATATCTGCATGATCGTGAAGCTTCATAGGGTTCTGTCGAGCATTGTTCCTGATAGAGATCTAAGGTTTTCTTCTAGATTTTGGAAGAGTTTGCAGGATGCGTTGAGCTCTAACCTGATATTGAGTTTTGCATATCATCCACAGACAGATGGTCAGATAGAGAGGTCTATTCAGTAGTTGGAGGATTTGTTGAGAGTTTGTGTTCTTAAACAAGGAGGTACTTAGGGTAGTTATATTCCAGTGATAGAGTTCACTTACAAGAATAGTTTTAATTCTAGTATTGAAATGGCACCTTTCGAGGCATTGTATGGTCAGAGGTGTAGGACACCTTTGTGTTGGTATGAATCTGGTGAGAGTGTAGTGCTTGGACCTGAGATTGTTCAACAGACTATAGAAAAAGTGAAGTTAATTTGAGATAAGATGAAGACTTAATAGAGTATGCACAAGAGTTACCATGATAAGAGGAGGAAGGATCTTGAGTTTCAATAAGGAGACCATGTATTCTCGAGGGTTACTCCAGTGACCGGTGTTGGATGTGCTTTGAAATCGAGAAAGCTTACTCCTTTGTTTATTGGTTCGTATAAAATTTCTAACAAAGTGGGAACTGTTGCATATAGGGTGGCCTTGCCACCTAACCTGTCGAATTTGCATGATGTGTTCCATGTGTCGCACCTCCGAAAGTATATTTCAGATTCATCTCATGTGATTCCGATGGATGCTGTACAAGTGTGGGATAATCTTATTGTTGAGATCGTATCTGTGAGAATCGAGGATCGTGAAATGAAGAAGCTGAGGGGAAAGGAAATTTCTCTAGTGAAAGTAATTTGGGGAAGAGTTTCCGGAGAGAACACGTCGTTGGAATTAGAGAGGAAGATGCGAGAGTCTTGCCCAGTGTTGTTTTCATAAGGTAATTTTCGAGGATAGAAATCTTTTAAGTGGGGGAGTTGTAACATCCTGATTATTTATTGAATTATTTTAATAAATTATTCATTTGATGTTCTGTATTTTGTGCGTTGATGAGCACTTTGTTGTAATTTATTTTGTGCAATACATGGGTTGGTGATATTATATGTGGGGGTAGTGTCGGATTATAGTAGTAGCGGGAATTATTTTAATATTTAAATAAGCTAGTTGGAATTATTTGGATTATAGAATAATTGTTTAGAATTTATGTAATAATTAAATTGGAACAATATGAGTAGAAATAATAAGGGCAAGTTGGTCATTGCTTGAGGGTTAGTGATGGTAAGAATGAAATACCATATTAAGGGTCTAAGGGTTATTCTAGTAAAAGGAAGGAATAGAGAGTGAATCGTATTATTAGGAATAATCGCACTCTGAGAGAAGTTGAAGCGTAGAAGTGAGAAAGCTATGGCAAAGAGAATCCGTTGTAGAAGCTTGAGAATCTTCAACCTAAGGTAAGGGTGGGGTCCCAATTCTCTAAGGGTTTGTATAAAGATGATTATGTCAGGGTTATGATTTCCAGGGTTGTTGTGTATTCCTATTTTGATTCAATTTGGGTTTTTTTGAATGGGATGATGTGATGCGGTGGGAGAACTGACTTGAGGTTTTGCATTTTATCCCAAATGTTGCGGTTAGCAAGAGTCTCCACCGACTTTTCTTTTATCCAAAAGGAAAGGTGAAAAAGCACAGGAAAGACCTTTGAGATGTTTTCTTGAGTTCGGGGGGTAGATTATGAAAAGGGAAGGTATTAGCACCCTTTTCATCCATGGTTTTCCATGGGCTCTTAGTTACTTACTTAGATCACTTGCTTTTGTTTGTTTGAAATTGTGCTTGGTGTGGTTTTTGAAAGTATTTTGTAAAATAGGCCATTCGTTTAGGCAATCTTTGTAATGATTCTCGTTCGTAAGAATGTATACAAAGATGTTTGTCTTTTGAAAATGTTTTCAATGATTGTGAGATGTTTTGAAATATGTGTGTGTTTTGAAAATAGCAAGGAACTTTTTGTTTGAAATGGAGCAAGTAACTAGAAGTTATCTACCTACTCAAATGTATTCCTTATGTATTTTTTGTTCCTTTGACATTGTTGTCTTACCATTGATTTGGTAAGCAACCCTATCTTTGGATGTAAACGGAATGGGCGAGGGTCATCGTATAACCATGATTAGCAATGTTTGCAAAGTATCTTAGTGTTTTGAGGGACCAAGATCATTTTTGTAAGGCAACTTTTGAATAGCGTCATTGAGGGGCTTATGATCTTATATTTGTTTTTTTTTGCCAAGATACTTCGCATGCATAACATGGCCATTTGTTTTAGACAACCAAGTGGGGAAAACCCTAAGGGTGCTTGTGTGCAAGTGTGTCATTTTCATTCTTTGATTTTGTCTTGTATTTAGGATGTTCTATTTTGTTTTGTTTTGTTCTTGTCAAAGAAACCCTAATTACTAATCATGGCATATGAAAGCGATAAATTGCGTAATGTAAATATTTCTAAGCTATTACAACAATTTATGGGAGGGGGGATACAAGTTTGAATGGGGATTTGCACAAATATAAAGCTAAATATATTATTACAACCAAATCGAATTTGTACGAATTTAAGATAAATACAATACAATATTTAAAATGTAATGTAATGCAATGTACATGTAAAAGATTTTTGATGGTCTTATTTTTATGTAAAGGAATATTTAATCTAAATCTAAAAATATAAGGAAAAAGATTTAATTTTTTTGAAAGACGTTTAACCCTAATTTTATTTAAAAGAAAATAAAGTTTTTTATATGTATTATTTTGTGTATTTTCTTGTGTAAAAATAATAAATAATATTGTATATAAATATTAAAATTAAATATATGCAAAAATAAATATTTGTAAGTATGAAATGCAAAATAAATTAAACTAAATATATTTAATTATATTTACAAGTTTATTAAGAAAATAAATGATATATATTAAAAATAAAATATATTTTCATATGAGAAATAAGATAAAAATGAAATAAAAGTGCAATATTCTTAATTTATATTTTTTAAGATTTTTTATCCATTAAAGAAAATATTCAAAATATTAAATATGAAAATAAAACAAATAAAATAAAAAATAGAAAAGAGTTGGAAGGGGGTGATGTAGTAGATTTGTGGCAAAGTTAGCAAAAACACTGGCCCATGAAGCTAAGCCCAATCTGCAAAAAAGTGTCAAAAACTGAAAAGGAAAAAAAAATGTAAAAATGCAAAAGTAGCGCACAGGTTCGAACCCAGAACATCAGTCTCACTAGTGCGCTGCTTCACCACTAGGGTGGCCATACATCCATTATCTTTAATGAAACAAAAACAACATATTACAAAACGCGCCCTTTCCCTGTTTCATCTTCTTCCTCAAGCCTTGGTCGGATCCCCTGTAACTTCCTCATACTTCCATGAAAAAAAAAACTTATAACATGAAACTTGTAGTGTTTGAACTCACGATTCCAACCATATAAATTATGTGAACTATTAATCAAAGTATAAAGATAATTTTATCAGCCTTAAATCTTGACCTAATATTTCCAGAAATTTCAAGTTTCAAATTCTCTTAGCACAAGTAAAATCAATGCAAGATAACGATATGTACAACTTCGTTATGATGAGGACTATATTTTTTATTCACAAATCATGGCCTATGGTTGTCTGTACAAAGAGATAGAGTTTGGAAATTTACCTCCTTCAAGTGGAATCGTGTATGGAAATATAGTGACTTTAATGGAGGCCTGATGCTTGCTTGAGCTTCCTTGCGCTTCCCTGAATCTATTCCAACCCTTGCCTTGCTCTGAAAGTAGCTACAACTCCTTGGCCAAGTCCAACTGCAAGCTTTGAACTCAACAATGGCAGATGGTGGAAAAATGATTACAGAACAAGGATGATGGTTTGGATGGGTTTGATATCAAGTATGTAAGGTGTTTGAATGATCTAAACACAAAACGCACGAGCCAAATGGAAGATGGGTGTGCTTGTGCAGAATCTGCAGTTTTGGACAGGTTTTGGTGTTTTTGCTGGTTGGGAGTATTTCACGTCCTTGCCAATCGTTTTTTGTGTTGTATCTTGTTTGTATATTAGTATTGAAATGGTTTTAGGTCAGCTCTCTATCAGTTGTGCAAATGCTAGCCTTTTTGCCAACATTCTTGTACTTGAAGCAAAGTGACAAGACCAAAGCTTCACATGCTTGTACCAGCTTGCTTAGGGTTGGTATGAGTTTGTACAACTTACTTGATACCTGTGTGGTTTGTATGCATCAAAGGGACAAGTTCAAAGCTTAAAATTGTAAAGTTTGCAAAATTGGTTCTTTTTCAAAATGGCAATGGAACCTTTTTGCTATAAATGGAATTACAAGTTGGATAAAGGTTCAAAAGCATGGATACAGGCTTTGTCAACTGAGTAAGCATTTAATTAAGGAGTGTGGAACAAGTTTAGGACCTTTACAACATGAATTAGCCAGCATAGCATTGATTTGCAACTTGGTTCTTCATGAAATGGCTTGAACAAAAAGCGAGAAAGTGCCAACTTCCTCTCTTCGATTATTCCTACTCAAAAATGATCTTGAGGAGTTCTTTGACATTTTGGAAATCTTGCAATGTGCTCTATAATTAATCTTTGAAATGAATTTTTATATACCTCTTGGAACTAGGTGAAAAATTGCTATGAAGTTGGGTCCAAATTTATGACCAAATTGCTATGAAATTGCTATTAATAAGTTCATGAAACCCTAAACTCACAAATTTATATCATGAGATCCAAGCATCTTTAGGAAAAAGTTTGTGCAGAAAAGTTGTATATTTCATGGAGATCTACAACTTTCATGTTGGGAACTTTTCTTGAATCAATATGCATCATGGTGTAAAAGTGGCCTAAATTTGAGAAAAAATAAGAAAATTTTCATACTTAGAAAATTTCTAAGTTATGAAAATGTTCAAATTCAAACCCTAAGTTTCAAATTTGGATTTCTTGATGAACAAGTTTCACATTTGGAAATGTTTTGATGAATTATGACCCTTGGTACTTGATTTTGACCAAAAAGTCAAAGTTTGACTTTTCAGTATATAGTTGACTTTTGATCAGTTGACTATAAAATTAATCTGTCAATCCAATGTAATTGAGATGTTTTGAGCCATGTAATTAAGTCAAGATGATGCCATTGGAACCTTGAAATCATGTTTGAACTCAATTGGTCATTTTCTAGGTTAAAAATCAGAAATTTCCTTTCCTCAGTCAAAACCCTAATTTTGACCATTTTGCCCTTTTTGTGATTTGATCAAATTTCTTGAGGAATTGTGATCCAAACTTGACCAAATGATACATGTGATTTTAAAATGTTGATGTACATAAAAAATTATGAAGTTTGATTGTAAATTGGCTATGGTTGACTTTTTCCCCAATACAGTTGATTTTTAGGTCAATTGTCCAATTGACTGATCAAAAATGTGGCTCAAGGCTTGAAACTTGCCATGAGTGATCTTAGGGATCCCTAATGATGTTTGAAAGTAATATGAAGCAATGATGGTCCAAAAATCCTTGTGCAAACTCAAACCCTAATTTTGGGTCATTAGTGCAAGATGAGATGTCTTGAGCTGACCAAACCATAATCCAATCTTGAATCAAAGAGATCTTGTGAGAAAAGTCTTGGTAAATCAGAGGGCAAATTTTAGGGTACAACAGCTTCCCCTGTTCAATCTTCTTATACCTGAAGAGTTAGATTGGCATGTTTTGTGATTCGTGACTCGAAGGTGAAAGATGATTGGACATTAAAGTGCCCATAAATTTGCACTCAGCGATGTGTAGTTGAGGGAATGGGCTTAAAGATTCCATTTGGAGAAGTGATAGAATCTTGTTGTAGATGGGCTTGTAGATTCCATCCAAGAATATTTGTTGAATTGTAAGTTGTAAGCTGAAAGAACGAGTATCAGAATGGTGTCCGTGTCTGGAATGTATCTGAACTGTATCTGAAGTCTAAATCTAGATGAGCGACAGAATGGCTTCCGTGTTTGGAGCGCATCTGTACTGTATCTGAACTTGAAAGATGAATGAGTAAAAGAATGGCTTCCGTGTCTGGAGCGTATCCTTACTGTATCTGAACTTGAAATCTGAATGAGTAAAAGAATGGCATCCGTGTCTGGAGCGTATCTGAACTGTATCTGAAAGTTGAAATCTGAATGAGTACCAGAATGGAATCCGTATCTAGAGCGTATCTGAACTGTATTAGGAAGTTGAAATTTAAATGAGTATCAGGATGGCATCCGTATCTGGAGCGTATCTGAACTGTATCTGGAAGTTGAAATTTGAATGAGTATCAGAATGGCATCCGTATCTGGAGCGTATATGAACTGTATCTGGAAGTTGAAATTTGAATGAGTATCAGGATGGTATCCGTGTCTGGAGCGTATCTGAACTGTATCTGGAAGTTGATATTTGAATGAGTAGCAGAATGGCAACCGTTTCTGGAGCGTATCTGTACTGTATCATGATTGCATATTATTAACGGTAGCTATTAATTTCATCCTGAAAAGGGTAAAATGTTAGCTGAAGCATAAAATCATGTTGCATGAAATGTATGATGCAATATATGTGTTTTATCAATGTTTATGATATGTGGATGTAATGTATGCGCATGTAAGTTACTTTGCTGTATTGCCGATGGTTAAGGAAAATAAATCCTTGACTGCTGCTGAGGATATGTAAATTCTTCATGTCTTGAAGTTGGAGTAATGACAAAAATTCCGTTGTTAGAGCAATGTCGTATGCTGCTTGGGGAATCTGTTTGGGGAATCCAGAGAACCTTGATGACTTCTACTAGGGATAAATGGGAGTCTTTGTTCTGTTGGGGAGTATCAGAAGTTAACTTTTATCCGGTTGGATTTCAATTTTCAAAACGACTTGCTGGGGAATTTAGAGGAACTGGATGATTTCCGCCGAGGATTAATAGTTTGAAGTTTTAGTCCCGTTGGGGATTTAAGTGACATACTATGGGGATTGCTCATGGAATAGCCTAAAGATGTTTTCCTATTCTTTCAATCTATCAGTAATTGTCTTTTTCATTTTGTTTATTTGTAAACAGTAATTATGTTCAAATGCATATGTTCATCAATGAATCATTGGACGTTTTTGCAAACAAAACATAAGTATAAAGAAAAGGGCAAATAGTTTTCTATACTTGAAAGAGATATCTTTGTACTTACTTTGAATAAGTATTTTGTACAAAGGGGACAAACATCCTAGTAAGAGGACAATGTCATAAAAATAAGAAAAATTTATACAAAGAAAGACAGTTATGTGTGATAATCCCATGGGGTTCCCATTCTGCTATAGCCTCCGTATCTCAGAATATCTTGTCTATTTGTTGCTTCGTCCGAAGATGATTGGATTGATTAGAAGCCTGGAGTTTGTTTGTGAAGAGATTATCCTTAAAGTGATCCAACGAGACATAGTCATACGCTTAAATTCCCTAACTTTTGCCTGGACCGCCCTTTCAGGTTTTCAGTCCACCGGGAAACCCCTTTTTACCCAAGTCGCCTTTTCGGGTTTTCAACTTGCCGGGTGTACAAATTCTTTTTATTTTATCCCTAATTTTTTCCTGAACCTTTTGGTTTGCCGGGATGCCTTTTTTTGCCTAGGTGTGTCAACCTAGTGGGTCTCTTACGCATAGTATCTTTTGACTATGTCGAAGTTTGCAGGGTGTGGAAAATTGTCGCCGTCCATGGTGGTTAAGATCATTGCCCCACCGGAGAAGATGTTCTTGATTACAAATGGTCCCTCATAGGTAGGAGTCCATTTTCCCCTAGGATCACTTTGTGGTAAGATAATGCGTTTGATCACTAGATCTCCAACTTGATATACCTAGCGTCTGTCTTTCTTGTTGAAAGCCTTGATCATCCATTTTTGATACATCTGACCATGGCAAACAGCAGTAAGTCTCTTTTCATCAATTAAGTTCAATTGATCAAGTCGAGTCTGGATCCAATCGTCCTTGTTCAAACCTGCATCCTTCATAATTCTCAAAGAGGGGATCTGAACCTCAATAGGCAAGACAACCTCCATGTCATACACCAAAGAATAGGGTGTTGCCCCAGTTGATGTGCGAGTCGTGGTACGGTACCCATGGAGAGCAAATGGTAGAATCTCATGCCATTCCTTGTAGGTGACTGTCATTTTTTGTATGATCTTTTTAATGTTTTTATTAGCAGCTTCGACTGTACCATTCATCTTTGGCCGATAGGGGGATGAATTGTGATGTTGAATCTTGAACTGCTCGCACAAGGCGATGATCATAGTATTGTTAAGGTTTGTACCATTATCGGTGATTATCCTTTCTGGGATGCCATACCAGCAAATGAGATTCTGCTTGATGAAGCGGGCAATAACATTCTTAGTAACAGATGCGAAGGAAGCTGCTTCGACCCATTTTGTAAAATAATCAATGGCCACTAGAATGAAGCGGTGTTCATTGGAGGCGATAGGCTTGATCTCCCCAATCATATCAATTTCCCACATAACAAAGGGCCAAGGAGCCATCAAGACATTTAGAGAAACCGGAGGTACGTGTACCTTGTCAGCATAAATTTGACACTTATGACAGGTCTGGGAGTGTTGATAGTAGTCTTCTTCCATGGTAGACCAGTAATAGCCCGCCCGTAGGATTTTCTTCGCCATCGTATGCCCGCTGGAGTGGGTGCCAAAAGTACCTTCGTGCAATTCAGCCATGATCTTTTTAGCCTCAATATTATCCATACACCGGAGCAGAATAGAGTCATGATTGAATTTGTATAGGATGCCATTACTCAGGAAGAACTTAGCAGAGAATCTCCTTAGGAACTTATTATCATTGATTGAAGCTCCTTCAGGATATTCTTAGGACTCGAGATACCTCTTGACTTCATGAAACTAAGGCTGGTCCACTTCTTCTTCAGTATTAATCTCATGACAGTGTGCTGGTTCCTCCATTCGTTTAATGGTGATCTGGGGAGCCTCGTTATCCCAATTAAGTTTAAACATAGATGACATTGTGGCTAGAGCATCTGCTATTCTTCTCGTGGGAAATGCTCGAAGGTAATCTTCTCAAAATGTGGTAGCAACGTCAAAACATGTTCTTTGTAAGGGATAAGGTTTGAATGTTTAGTGTCCCACTCTCCTTTGATCTGACTGATGACCAAAGCTGAACCTCCGAACACATCTAACGATTTGATTCCCAAGTCTATGGCAGCCTTGGAACCAAAGATGCATGCTTCATATTCCGCCATGTTGTTCGTACAGTTGAAGCAAAGTCTGGTAGTAAAGGGAGTATGACACCCTTCCGGAGATATGAGTACAACGCCGATACCATTACCAAGTGCATTTGATGACCCATCAAAGAACAGGGTCCATCGGGATCCTTGTTCAGGTCCGTCATATGGTTTGATCTCTTCACATTTGTCTAGTTTCATGATGTCTTCATCCGGGAATTCAAACTTCATGGATTCATAATCTTCTACAGCTTGATGAGCAAGATGATCAGCTAGCACACTGCCTTTTATAGCTTTCTGGGTAGTGTACTGTATGTCGAATTCTGTTAAGATCATCTACCACCTAGCTATTCTTCCAGACAAAGCAGGCTTTTTGAAGATGTACTTTATCGGGTCCATATTAGATATCAACAAAGTGGTATGAGTCAACATATACTGTCTTAGCCAGAGAGCAGCCCATGCCAGAGCGCAGCAAGTTTTCTCGAGTAGTGAATATCTGGTTTCACAGTCGGTAAAATTTTTGCTCATGTAGTAAATAACGTGCTCTTTTCGGCCAAACTCATCATGCTTCCCCAATACGCACCCCATTGAGTTCTCTAAAACGGTAAGATACATGATTAGTGGTCTTCCCTTGAATGGTGGCATCAAAACAGGAGGCTCTTGTAAATACTCTTTGATTTTGTCGAAAGCAGTCTGGCATTCATCATTCCATCTGACTACTTGATCTTTCTTCAACAATTTGAAGATTGGTTCACGAGTAGTTGTCAAGTGAGAAATGAATCTGGCAATATAGTTCAGGCATCCCAAGAATCCTCTGACTTCCTTCTTAGTGTGAGGAGCAGGCATTTCTTGTATCACTTTAACCTTGGCAGGATCAACCTCGATGCCTTTGTTGCTGACAACGAAACCTAAGAGTTTACCGGACCGGACTCCGAATGTACACTTGTTTGGATTCAATCTTAACTTGTACTCCTTCAACCTCACAAACAACTTTTGCATGTGATCAAGGTGCTCCTCTTCAGTTTTTGATCGGGCTATCATGTCATCTACATAGACCTCTATCTCACGATGTATCATATCATGAAACAAAGCTACCATGGCGCGTTGATAAGTTGCCCCGACATTCTTCTGTCCGAATGGCATCACTTTGTAGAAGAACGTGCCCCACTGTGTGACAAATGTAGTTTTCTCCATGTCCTCAGGTGCCATTTTGATTTGATTATAGCCTGAGAATCCGTCCATGAAGGAAAATACTTTGTGCTGGGTTGTATTGTCAACCAGGATGTCGATGTGGGGAAGTGAAAAATCATCTTTAGGGATGGCCCTGTTTAAATCTCTATAATCCACGCACATTCTTACTTTGTCGTCCTTTTTAGGCACGGGAACAATGTTGGCAACCCATTGAGGATAGGAAGTGACATCTAAGAATCCAACATTGAACTGCTTCATGACCTCCGCTTTGATCTTCTCTGACATGTCAGGTCTCATGCGGCATACTTTTTGCGTCACTGGTGGACAGTATTCTCTTGTGGGTAGACGATGTACCATGATGTCTGTATCAAGTCCTGGCATGTCTTTGTATGACTAGGCTAAGATCTCAACATAATCATGCAATAGCTGAATTAGACGCTCCTTAACACTCGGGTCTAGATTGGCACCCACTTTGATTTTCTTTTTATCTTCCTCGGTACCCAAGTTGATTGTATCCAACGGTTCCTCATGAGGTTGAATAACTCTTTCCTCTTGTTGTAGTAGTCTGGCTAATTCCCCTGGAACTTCACAATCTTCTTCACCTTCGTATTCAACTTGATAGATTGGATCTTCAGAGTCACTGAAGGCTATAGCAGTATCGTTACCCATGGGATCCAGAATGTAGGGGTATCTGCATTTGTGAGTGTGTGTGTGTAAGGGTATAGCCACCTTTAAACAATAAACTGTAAAAGAAAGACAATGAGCACAAAAAGTTTGTATGTGGAAAAACGTCCATGATTCATTGAATGTCATATGAAAATGAAATAAAAACCCTTACAAATGGACTGTTGTGCCTTGGGTAAGACACAAGGTTTTTAAAGTGCGAATTGTTTGTGAATATTACAAGTCCAACAGAAATGTAAAAGATAAATTACTGAGAGATGAAAGTTATTGGGACAAAGTCTATGGCTTCCCAGTTGCGAAGTCCTCCGTTGACAGTAGGAAATATCCAATCTTCCAAGTTTCCATCTTCCTCAACATCTTCCATTGTGTTGACCTCTCGGTTACTAATCTTCAAAGGTGGCCCTCCAACACGGGCACGACGCACAGCCTTCTGAGCAGTTGAAGTCAACCCCAAGCCAAACTTGTCTGATTTATATGGGATGTCTGGAAGCTTCCCCCAGATGGTGTATCCACCCTCTTCTACTATTGCCTTAGCGTCCTTTAGAGATGACATCCAAAGCGGAGGTCTTGTGATCTTGGGAATCGAGGATACCGCCTTGGTCACCGCTACTTCTTGAGAGACTTCTTCAAAATGTTAGAAAGGGGTTTCAATGAACTCACCATCCAGCTCCACATATCGGAAGGAATTTAGATGACTAATCATGTACTCCTCATCTCCATGGACATTTATAATCTTTCCCTGGACCGGGTACTTCAGCATTTGGTGTAGTGTGGAGGTGACAACACCGACATTGTGGATCCAGGGGCGTCCTAATAGACAGGAATAAGAGGGACGGATGTCCATCACATAGAAGGTTGAGTTGAAAATCTGACTTCCCACCTTTATCGAGATGTCCACCTCCCCGTGGACCATCCTCTTCGAACCATCAAAAGCTCTCACAATTATGTTACTGGGTTTTAGAGTCAGCCCTTCGTAATCCAATCTGTCAAGGGCTTTCTTCGGTAAGACGTTCAAAGATGAACCCGTGTCCATCAAGACATGGGCCAGAGTCGTTCCTCTACTCTCCACAGAGACATGTAATGCCTCGTTGTGTTTTCTCCCTCTGGGTGTCAAATCAGCATCAGATAAGCCTAGGCCGTTATCAGCTGTCAAACTGGCCACACAGTCTTGGAATTGGTCAGCAGACGTCTCTTGTGGCACATGGGTTGTCTTCAGAAATTTTACCAGAGCTTTCGCATGTGCCTCAGAGCACATCAGCAAGGCTATCATGGAGATCTTGGAGGGAGTTTTCCCAGTCACTCTTCTTTATTATCCTCAGGATCTTTTCCATTTCATTCTTGGATGTTTCGAGGATAGCTAGTGATTGAGCCTTCGTTTGGACAGGCTCTTCTTGAATGCTTTTCCCTCGATTTTCAGCAGTAGAGGTGTTGGTAGGGATAACAACAGGGGTCGCGTCATCTTTGTCGGTAGGTGCACTTGTAGGTATGGTTATTGGTACAGTGGTAATCTTTGGAACGGCCACGGGTCCAAAAACTTCCTTTAGAGGGGCAATCTATGGAGAGAAGATTTTACCGCTACGGGTAATCTTGCTGGTTCCGACAATATTGTGAATGTCAAAATCTTCTTCTTCATATCTCATTTCTTCGGTGGTCAACCCATCTTGTTTAATACCATGGTAGTAGATTTCTCCACCGTAATTCCATAATACTGTTTTGTCTGATTCGTATGGGACCGGCCCAGGCATTGTAATTATGAGAGGAGTAGTCTTCGGAACTGATGTAATCCTAACGAGTATTTTGGGGACCCTGGAAGGATTGGAGGAGATGGTTATGATTGAAACTTCTTTAATAGGAATGGGTGAAACGGGAGCATTCTCAAACAGAATTTCTTGGTTGTCAATCAGGCGTTGGATACTTGTCTTCAATAGAGGGCAATCAAATGATGAGGATAGGCAAACATGGAAGTCTTTATCGCAACCTGGGAATATACCAGCTTTCAACAAATTCATCTTAATGATCGGGAGAGGAGTTAAGAGTTCATCTACTATAGCAACAAACAAATCTTCCTCAATATCATTGGCGTTGTGACTATGTCTAGGCATAGGAGCGGAAATAACATTTGGTTTCTCTGGCGCCTCAAACTCGATTTCTTTTGCATCTATGAGGTCTTGAATCTTGTTTTTCAAAGCCCAACAGTTATTGGTGTCGTGGCCCGGACTTTCGGAATGGTATGCGCATCTGGCATTCAGGTGATAATGGGGGGACGCCATGTTGGGATTCTTTGGAGCCTCCTTCAAAGTCGCCAAATTAGATTTCAGCAGATGGGGTAAGACCTGGGCTAGAGTCATGTTAATTCTGGTGAATTGTCGTACTGGCCTTTCCACCCTTGGTTGATTACTTCTTGGTTGATCATATGCAGATTTTGGGATCATAACAGCCCCTACCATTGGTCGGCGTTCAGCTCTCCCTTGGTTCCTTTGTGGATAAACATCAGATACCTCCTTCTTTCCAATGAAAGGCTTTCTCACAGCTGTAGAGGCAGATGAATCTTTCTGAATCTTTCCACTTTTTATGCCAGCCTCTACCCTTTCTTCGGTTAATATTAACTCAGTAAATCCAGCAGATGAACTCCCAATCAAATGGTTGAAGAAAGGGCCCGATAGAGTACCCAATAACATATCCACCAACTCCCTTTCAGATAGAGGGGGTTGCACTCTCCCAGCTAGATCTCTCCATTTTTGTGCGTAATATTTGAAACCCTTATTTGAAGCCATAGCCATACTCTGAAGTTGAGTACGGGTAGGCACCAAATCTGCATTGTACTGGTATTATTTATAGAAAGCTGTGGCAAGGTCTTCCCAATTATGGACGTCAGCCCTTTCTAATTGGTAAAACCAATCGAGTTATGTTATGGATAAACTATCTTGGAAAAAATGCACCCATAGGTCTTTATCGGTAGAGTGCGGCTGAATCTTTCTCACGTATGATCGAAGGTGAATTTTAGGACATGACACCCCATCATATTTTGCAAACAGCGGCACTTTGAACTTTGGCGGGATTACAATTCCTGACACCAGCCCCAATTCTTCAAAATCTAGACCCGGTACTCTCTGTATTTCCATAGCGCTTAAACGCACTTCAAGATGTTTGTACTTATCATCAGCAGAGGGTATTGCTCTTCAAAGTAGTATTCCTCTTCTCCCTCTTCTTTAGATTCTGATGGTACCACTATTTCTTTTCCTTTTCCTTCTCCTTCCTCGAAAGTGGTTGCAAAATTCAAGATCCTTCTAGTCTATCCCTGAAATCTTCTCCCTATATTCAAAACCCCAGTGGACTTCTTTGGTTTCTTCCTTCTCTCTTCAGCTAACAGAGTCTTCAATTCATCTTGCCCCTTGGCTAGGGTCATGAGCAACTATTGAAACTGCGTGTTTTGAGCTTGAAGATCTTTGACTGTCTGTTCGAGAGCCATCTTACTGAAATAAACAGTAGAGAGATGAGGAAACTGGTTGCAAAAGACCTGCTTATGTCATGATGAATGATATGTATACATGCAATTCTTTCAAGGATTTAAAAAAATTCAAATTTGTTTTAAACAAAAAGAAACACACGTTATATTAATAAGATAGAACTTGAGTACATCAATGCTCCTTGGGCAAAATAATACAAAATTCTAAGATAAAAAGTATTGCGCATCCACTTTGGTGCTATGTAGGTGTTTAGAGTCTGCTCCTCATAACGTAGCCTAGTATGCTCCAAAACCTTCTTCTCGCTTGCGTAGAATTGGGCTTCAAAAGTATCTCGCTCTCCTTTGAGTTGTATCCAATTCCTTTGTAGATCTTCGAGTGATGTGGGCATGTCAGGATGTAGGATAGTGTATGGAACTTCTCCTTCCTTAACAGGATCAATAATCACTGGGAGAATGGACGGATAAGGCATCATAAGACTTTGAGCGCGGGTTTGTACCCACTTGAGTTAAGGCTCAAGAGGCATGGAATTCTTGTGTCCCAAAGTCTTATTATCCACCTTGTTTAGCATCCTCCAAGCTCGGATGAATCTTTGGCGAAGACCTTGATCGTCGTTGTCGTAGTCGAAAACCAATCCTTGAATTAGCATATCATGTGGGCCATCCCTTCGGGCATAACCAAACTGTCTTAGAGCTAAGCATGGGTTGTAGGTGATGCCTCCCCTAATTCCAAGTAGAGGGACATTTGGGAATTCCCCATAACGGTCAACAATGATAACATTCTCTTTGGATCGAGAACACCAATGAATATCTGAATGCTTAAGCGTCATTAACCTTTGTGACCACCTAAATCCTTGCTCATTCTTTAAGACTGATTGGGGAAGATGAGAAATAAACCATCTTTCCAGGAGGGGAATGCAACACATAAGGACCCCTCTCTTCCTCATTGTACGAGTGTGAAAAGAGTGTAGGATATCCCCTAGTAATGTAGGCACCGGATTGTGTGACATGAAGATTTTGGCGGTGCTCACATCTATGAGTTGGTCAGGATTGGGGAACAAGACCATCCCATAGATAAGAAGAGCCACAATCTCCTCAAAAGCTTGCAAGTCTAGGGAATTCCAACAGCTTTGGGCCTTCTCAAACAGAAACTTTTCCAAGAAACCTTTGACACCACTTCTAGTTTCCCAATGGGCTGTGACATCAGATGAGTGCAAGTGCACGGCTTGAGAAATCTCTTCTGGCTTTGGATCTCTTTTCGTACCGTTGAAAGGTAGTTGATTGATAATAGGAATCCTCAAGAGTTGAGAGAATTCTTCCAAATTAGGTACAAGCTGATAGTCGGGAAATGTGAAGCAATGATGCAAAGGGTCAAAGAACTGGAAGAGAACTTTCATCATATCCTCCTCTGTGTTGGAAGTGACCAAGTTGAGTAGACGACCATGCCTCTCGGTGAATGGAGAGTTTTCAGGGATCCTTGAAGCTAGCTCCTTGAGTTGTGGAGGAATTCTTACAAGGTTGATTTGGATAGTTTTCCTGCGAAGTGAATCCATATCCTACAAAACAAGAACAAAGATGAATCTCCAAAATCCTTGAAATGGTTAGTGGATGCATATGATGTTCATGATGTCCATGATGTTATGTACAATTATGCATAGACAAGAAAATCAAACAAGTTCTTAGTTTAGGCTTGCATGGGGTTTTATAGGTAAGTACCCTCTTGAAGTTTAGTTGGCTCAACCTGTCCTAATAATAGTAATCGGGTTCTAAGGAGCTCAATATCACCAGATTGTTTCCTTAGTCATTGTTTCAGCTCAAGCCTCTTTAATGGAGACCGGGATATCCCAAGAAACCAAACCTCAATGAGTGTAGTATCTAGTATCTACCAACTTCGGACTGCACCAAAGCCGGTCATCTCACTACATCCTAAAGGCCAAGTTGGTCAAGTAAAAGGGTTCTAGAAGTTCATTAGTGCTTCATGACATCACTCAGCGGCCCCATATTCTCTTTGATTAACTCAAAGGCTACCGGTACATACAAATATGTCACACTAACATAGCTATTTCTTAGACCATGTCGGTATACCCCGCACAGTTTCCACAACGTATTGTTATTTACCTATAATGTTTCCCAAATCCGGGTGGAGGATTCAAACCCAAACAAAGACCCATAATATATAAAGCAAACAAGTCAAACAATGTAAGCAAATAAATATGATATAAACCCTAAGGTAACCCCACTTTTATAATCATCCCCAGCAGAGTCTCCAGTTCTGTGATGCGGTGGGAGAACTGACTTGAGTTTTTGCGTTTTATCGCAAATGTTACGGTTAGCAAGAGTCGCCACCGACTTTTCTTTTATCCAAAAGGAAAGGTGAAAAAGCACAGGAAAGACCTTTGAGATGTTTTCTTGATATTGGGGGGTAGATTATATAAAGGGAAGGTATTAGCACCCTTTTCATCCATGGTTTTCCATGGGCTCTTAGTTACTTGCTTAGATCACTTGCTTTTGTTTGTTTGAAATTGTGCTTGGTGTGGTTTTTGAAAGTATTTTGTAAAAGAGGCCATTCGTTTAGGAAATCTTTGTAATGATTCTCGTTCGTAAGAATGTATACAAATATGTTTGTCTTTTGAAAATGTTTTCAATGATTGTGAGATGTTTTGAAATGTGTGTGTGTTTTGAAAATAGCAAGGATGTTTTTGTTTGAAATGGAGCAAGTAACTAGAAGCTATCTACCTACTCAAATGTCTTCCTTATGTATTTTCTATTCCTTTGACATTGTTGTCTTACCATTTATTTGGTAAGCAACCCTATCTTTGGATGTAAACGGGACGGGAGAGGGTCATCGTATAACCATGATTAGCAATGTTTGCAAAGTATCTTATTGTTTTGAGGGACCAAGATCATTTTTGTAAGGCAACTTTTGAATAGCGTCATCGAGGGGCTTATGATCTTATATTTGTTTTGTTTTTCCAAGATACTTCGCATGCATAACATGGCCATTTGTTTTAGGCAACCAAGTGGGGAAAACCCTAAGGGTGCTTGTGTGCAAGTGTGTCATTTTCATGCTTTGATTTTTTCTTGTATTTAGGATGTTCTATTTTGTTTTGTTTTGTTCTTGTCATAGAAACCCTAATTACTAATCATGGCATATGAAAGCGATAAATTGCGTAATTTAAATATTTCTAAGCTATTACAACAATTTATGGGATGGGGGGATACAAGTTTGAATGAGGATTTGCACAAATATAAAGCTAAATATATTATTAGAACCAAATCGAATTTGTACGAATTTAAGATAAATACAATACAATATTTAAAATGTAATGTAATGCAATGCAATGTACACGTAAAAGATTTTTGATGGTCTTACTTTTATGTAAAGGAATATTTAATCTAAACCTAAAAATATAAGGAAAAAGACTTAATTTTTTTGAAAGGGGTTTAACCCTAATTTTATTTAAAAGAAAATAAAGTTTTTTATATGTATTATTTTGTGTATTTTCTTGTGTAAAAATAATAAATAATATTTTATATAAATATTAAAATTAAATATATGCAAAAATAAATATTTGTAAGTATGAAATGCAAAATAAATTAAACTAAATATATTTAATTATATTTATAAGTTTATTAAGAAAATAAATGATATACATTAAAAATAAAATATATTTTCATATGAGAAATAAGATAAAAATGAAATAAAAGTGCAATATTATTAATTTATATTTTTAAAGATTTTTTATGCATTCAAGAAAATATTCAAAATATTAAATATGAAAATAAAACAAATAAAATAAAAAATAGAAAAGAGTTGGCAGGGGGTGATGTAGTAGCTTTGTGGCAAAGTTAGCAAAAACACTGGCCCATGAAGCTAATCCCAATCTGCAAAAAAAGTGTCAAAAAATGAAAAGGAAAAAAATGTAAAAATGCAAAAGTAGCACGCAGGTTCGAACCCAGGACATGGGTCTCACCAGCGTGCTGCTTCACCACTAGGGTGGTCATACATCCATTATCTTTAATGAAACAAAAAAAAACATATTACAAAACGCGCCCTTGCCCTGTTTCATCTTCTTCCTCAAGCCTTGGCCGGATTCCTTCTAACTTCCTCATACTTCCATGAAAATAAAAACTTATAACATGAAAATTGTAGTGCTTGAACTCACGATTCCAACCATATAAATTATGTGAACTATTAATCAAAGTATAAAGAGAATTTTATCATCCCTAAATCTTGACCTAATATTTCCAGAAATTTCAAGTTTCAAATTCTCTTAGCACAAGTAAAATCAATGCAAGATAACGATATGTACAACTTCGTTATGATGAGGACTACATTTTTTATTCACAAATTATGGCCTATGGTTTCCTGTACAAAGAGATAGAGTTTGAAAATTTACCTCCCTTAGGTGGAATCGTGTATGGAAATATAGTGACTTTAATGGAGGTCTGATGCTTGCTTGAGCTTCCTTGAGCTTCCCTGAATCTATTCCAACCATTGCCTTGCTCTGAAAGTAGTTAGAACTCCTTGGCCAAGTCCAACTGCAAGCTTTGAACTCAACAATGGCAGATTGTGGAAAAATGATTACAGAACAAGGATGATGGTTTGGATGGGTTTGATACCAAGTATGTAAGGTGTTTGAATGATCTAAACACAAAACGCACGAGCCAAATGGAAGATGGGGGTGCTTGTGCAGAATCTGCAGTTTTGGACAAGTTTTGGTGTTTTTGATGGTTGGGAGTATTTCAGGTCCTTGCCAATCGTTTTTTGTGTTGTATCTTGTTTGTATATTAGTATTGAAATTGTTTTAGGCCAGCTCTCTATCAGCTGTGCAAATGCTATCCTTTTTGCCAACTTTCTTGTACTTGAAGCAAAGTGACAAGACCAAAGCTTCACATGCTTGTACCAACTTGCTTAGGGTTGGTATGAGTTTGTAAAAATTACTTGAGACCTGTGTGGTTTGTATGCATCAAGGGAACAGGTTCAAAGCTCAAAATTGTAAAGTTTGCAAAAGTGGTTCTTTTTCAAAATGGCAATGGAACCTTTTGCCATAAATGGAATTACAAGTTGGATAAAGGTTCAAAAGCATGGATAGAGCATTTGTCAACTGAGTAAGCATTTAATTAAGGAGTGTGGAACAAGTTTAGGACCTTTACAGCATGAATTAGCTAGCATAGCATTGATTTGCAACTTGGTTCTTCATGAAATGGCTTGAATAAAAAGTGAGAAAATGCCAACTTCCTCTCTTAGATTCTCCCTACTCAAAAATGATCTTGAGGAGTTCTTAGACATTTTGGAAAGCTTGAAATGTGCTCTATAATTCATCTTTGAAATGAATTTTGAGATACATCTTGGAACTAGGTGAAAAATTTCTATGAAGTTGGGTCCAAAACCTGCCTAAATTAGGGCAAAATTTCACTAAGTTAACAAGTTCATGACCATGTATTCACAAATTTATATCTTGAGATCAAAGCATCTTTAGGAAAAAGTTTGTGAATAAAAGTTGTAGATTTCATGGAGATATACAACTTTAATGTTGGGAACCTTTCTTGAATCAATATGCATCATGGTGTAAAAGTGGTCTATAGTTGAGAAAAAATAAGAAAATTTTCATACTTAGAAAATTTCTAAGTTATGAAAATTTTCAAATTCAAACCCTAACTTTTAAATTTGGATTTCTTGATGAACAAGTTTCACATTTGTAAATGTTTTGATGAATTATGACCCTTGGTACTTGATTTTGACCAAAAAGTTAAAGTTTGACTTTTCAGTGTACAGTTGACTTTTGATCAGTTGACTGTAAAATTCATCTGTCAATCCAATATAATTGAGATTTTTGAGCCATGTAATTAAGTCAAGATGATGCCATTGGAACCTTGAAATCATGTTTGAACTCAATTGGTCATTTTCTAGGTTAAAAATCAGAAATTTCCTTTCCTCAGTCAAAACCCTAATTTTGACCATTTTGCCCTTTTTGTGATTTGATCAAATTTCTTGAGGAATTGTGATCAAAACTTGACCAAATGATACATGTGAGTTTAAAATGTTGATGTGGATCAAAAATCATGAAGTTTGACTGTAAATTGGCTATGGTTGATTTTTTCCCCAATACAGTTGATTTTTAGGTCAACTATCCAATTGACTGATCAAAAATGTGGCTCAAGGCTTGAAACTAGCCATGAGTGATCTTAGGGATCCCTAATGATGTTTGAAAGACATATGAAGAAATGATGGTCAAAAAATCCTTGTGCAAACTCAAACCCTAATTTTGGGTCATCAGTGCAAGATGAGATGTCTTGAGCTGACCAAACCCTAATCCAGTCTTGAGACAAAGAGATCTTGTGAGAAAAGTCTTGGTAAATGAGACGGCAAATTTTTGGGTACAACAGATGATATGATGAATCTATGTCTAATTTGATAAATTTTGATGTTATAATGCCATAAATTGATACCTATAACATATATATATATATATTGATGTAAAATTGGTGTGTGATGTATATGTGTTAAATTATATGAGTTTTGTAATAGGATGGTATTGGAATCGCATGGAAATTGGGTTTGGTTCAGTGCAGGAATCACAACAACAATATTGTTGTTAGACACGAGTCACTGAATGAGCCTTTTGCATCGTCAGGCGAGAGCATTCGCCAAAGCCTCATCGAGCAAGGGAGCGGGAAAAGGAAGTAGTATAATTGAGTGCTCGTAGAATTTTAATGGTAGGGGTGGCCTTGCTTATGCTTCCCTGGGCGAGCCTCATGCAACAGACCTAGTCGTCGGGCTAGCCTCGGGCGAAGCAGACTATAGAAGAATTGTTTTCAAAACTTTAAAAATTCATAACTTTTGACTCAGGTGTTTGTTTGATGCACCATTTGAACCTACAGAAAGCTAAACTTATTTTCTACCATATAAAAATACTTTTGAACCCATTGGGTGATTATTTGTTGGGGGCTTATGCTCTTCTATGTGCTATTTTGCTTGTTATGCTGAGATATATGCATGTACTTATGTGTGATAATGATGTATGATGTTGTTTGGACTGTATGACTGGTATATCGTATGTGTGGGAAAAAGGAGGACGTATTGGTGTGTCACATTGATGGATGTAGATATCAATGTGTTTTGTCTTGTTGCATGGTTGGTTCACATGCAATTCAGGTTGTGGACTTTAGTCTTGGTTGTGGCGTGGATCGGGAGTCGGGTGAACCAAATTGTTCATAATGTTGGTGGCTCTGGTCCTAGATGGCGTGGATTCAGGAGTGATATTGGTACCATATGCATTGATTATGTGAGTCAGTCTCATTGAATTACATTATTGATAACATGATGCTTGAGTTTTATGATTGGTGTGTGCACTACACGATGATGCTTCCGATGTGTAGATGATTGTGTGTGATTGTATAAGCAATATGTAGTATAGTTGTTGTCTATTATGCGAAGGTGTTAGTTGTGGAAAATATAACTATGTATAATTATAATTGTTGTATACTCGTTATTATATATTCCCTTATATTATTGTGATATCTCACTGTTCTATTGGAATGATGCTTTATACATCATCGTACAGATAGTCAGGAGTAGTTTGAGGCTGCAAGGATCATAAGACGTTTCTCTTCATTTTATTTTCGAGTTTGTGTCGTTGGTCTTATATGTAACACCGAGGGGATGAACGCTTATTTATTTATTTTGTTTTAGTAATTTTTTGGAGTCTTAGGGGCTCCCTATGTTTGATTAAATGTTACTTTAATTTCTGTTATGATTCTCTTTTGTTGCATTAATAAAAGTTGAAGTTGAAACCATACTACTTTGTTTTGGTTCATAAAAAAATTTGTGTTATATATCTTGTACTTGATATAAGCAAGTTTTTTTATGTTATGAAAGTGTAGCATCTTAAACGTTTAGTTAATTTGATTTAAAATTACTCTGATAATTATTTATTATTCGCCGAATAGTTTGGGGTGTTACACGTAGCAACCTTGTGTTTTAAACCATACTTTGCCATCAAATTTTCAATGATTTTATTTCAAAAACAGGTTCCTCCATCACTAATGATTACTCTAGGGATTCCATGTCTAGATAAAATATTTTTCACCAAAAATTTGGTCAGCACCCTAGCATCATTAGCTTTGGTTGCTACTTCCTCTATGCATTTAGAAACATAGTCCACAGCTACCAATATGTACAAGTTGCCAAAATATTAAGGAAATGGCCCTATGAAGTCAATGTCTCATACATAAAAAATTTCAATTTCTAAGATGTTGGTAAGAGGTATTTCTTGCCTCATGGAGATATTTCCCACTCTTTGGCACATATCATATTTTCTAAGCAGTTCATGAGCATCTTTAAAAAGAGAGGGTCAGAAATAAGTTGATTGTAAAACTTCGACAGTAGTTCTGGTTCCTCCAAAATGTCCTCCATAACGAGCTTTATGACAGACAGATAATATATGTCGTTCCTCTGGTTGATCCACACATCTTCTTAACAATTTATTAGCATACTTTTTGTAGAGGAAAGGTTCTTCCCAAAAGTAACTTTTGGTCAAGTGGAAGAACCTTTTCCTTTGTTGAGAATTGAATTTAGGTGGAACAAATTTGCTAACCAGGTAGTTGACAATGTCAGCATACCAAGGACTAGGAGTCACGCCTGCAGTTATCAGTAATAACTTCTCATCGGGAAAATTCTCCTGAATTTCTCCACCACTTTTGTCTTGGACTTCCTCTTATAGTCTTGACAAATGGTTATTAACCAAATTCTCAACTCCCTTTTTGTCTCTAATTTCCAGGTCAAACTCTTTTAGAAAAAGAACCCACCTTATGAGTCGTGGCTTGGCATCCTTCTTAGCTAGTAGGTACTTTATGGCAACATGATTTGTGTATATTATGATTTTTGTTCCTACCAAATAGGATCTGAATTTGTCAAAAGCAAAGACAAAAGCTAGCAACTCTTTTTCAGTTGTGGTGTAGTTAATTTATGCTTCAATTAGAGTTCTACTAGCATAGTAAATGGTTTGGAACACATTGTTGTGTCTTTCACCAAGAACAGCCCCAATGGCAAAGTCACTAGCATCACACATTAAATAAAATGGTTGTGTCCAGCGAGAAGACTTCACAATTGGTGCAAAAACAAAAGCTTTCTTCAATAAGATGAAGTAATTTAGACACTATTGACTGAAGACATAAGGCACGTCATGCTACAATAATTAACAAAGTGGCTTGGTGATCTTTGAAAAATCCTTGATGGATCTTCTGTAAAAACCAGCATCCCTAGAAAACTTCTAATTCCTTTGATGTTTGCTGGAGGGGGTAGCTTTTCAATTACTTCTATCTTGGATTGATCTACTTATAAGCCCCTTTTTAAGATTTTGTGTCCAAGAACAATCCTTTCTTTCACCATAAAATGACATTTCTCCCAATTCAGCACTAGATTGTTCTCTTCACACCTTGTTAATACCAGATCCAGGTTGTCCAAACACTTCTTGAATGACTCCCCAAAAACAGAGAAATCATCCATGAAGAATTTAATGGAATCCTTAATAATATCAGAAAATATAGCCATCATGCATCTTCGGAAAGTGGCTGGAGCATTGCACAGTCCAAAGGGAATCCTTCTAAAAGTAAAGGTACCATAAGGACAAGTGAAATTTGTCTTTCCTTGATCTTCAGGTGGAATGGCTATTTGGTTGTAGCCCTAATATCCATCTAAGAAGCAATAATAATTCTTTCCAGTCAACCTATACAACTTTGATCAATAAAGGGTAAGGGGAAGTGGTCCTTCCTGGTGGCCTTATTCAGCTTCCTATAATCCATGTAAAATCTCCAACCAGTAACAGTTCTTATTGTGAGTAGCTGATCTCTTGCATTGCTGACTACAATCATGTCAGAAATGATATAGATAATTCCAGCATCTAACCACTTGATAATCTCTTTCTTGACCATTTCTTTCATGATGGGGTTTAGTCTTCTTTGACTTTCAATGCTATTCTTGGCATTCTCCTCTAACAAAATTCTATACATGCAAATTGTAGGGATGATTCCCTTAATGTCATAAATTTACCAAGCAATAGCTCTTTTGTGTTTCTTCAGAATTTCCAGCAATTGACTCTTTTGTTCTTCACCCAAATCAAGTGCAACAATTACAGGAGACTTCTTCCCTGCCTCCAGGTAAGCATATTGTAAATGGGCAGGTAGTTTCTTGAGTTCCAAATTAGGGGGAACCTCTACTGAAGGGGATTTGTGCTTTTGCTCAGTAGTGGAAAACTCTAGTACCTCTAGTGGTTCTTCTTCTTCCACACATAGTTTGATCAAGGGCCCACACATGATTCCCTCATGTTGGGTTTCTTCTTTCGTCAACTTTCCTAGCTCTTTCTTCAACACATTATTTGACTTGAGGAAACTCTTGTGAATCATTATTTCCAAACTAGAAACCATTGAACATTCAGCCACGTCCTCCTCGGGGTATTATAGAGCATTAAGGACATTTAACACAACTTATTGTCCATTAACTCTCATAGTTAGTTCTCCTCTTTCTACATCAATCAAATTTATTCCCGTAGCAAGGAAAGGTATTCCCAACAGAATGGGAGTCTCTTCATAAGCATCAAAGTCCATGATAAAGAAGTCAACAGGGAAGACAAGTTTGTAAACCCTTACCATCACATCTTCTATTTTCCCTCGAAGGTAGCAAATACTCCTATCTGCCAACTGTAGAGTCATGGTCGTAGGCCTGGCATCTCCTATCCCTAGCTTCTAAAATATGGACAAGTGCGTAATATTTATGCTAGCTCCTAAGTCTGAAAGAGATCTACCATATAAGGTGTCTCCAATGGTAAAAGGGATGGTAAAACTTCCAGGATCTTTCAACTTCGAAGGGAGCTAGCCTTGGACTAATTGGATACACTATTGAGTGAGTGAAATAGTTGCAAATTATCTCAGTCTTTTCTTCTTAGTGAGAACATCTGAAGCTATCGGTAAAAAACAAAGAGAACCACCACCGAACTTTATTTATCCCGAAGAAAGGGGAAATATCGAGAAAACCACAAGAGGATGGATAAGATGGTCTTGCGACCAAGAGAAAGGGTAAGGGAGTCGGTTATGCGAGGGGAAGGTATTAGCACCCCTCACGTCCATTGTACTCAACGAGATCCATTTTGTTTGTTTGCATCTAAGGGTGTGTTTATCTATAATTATACTTGCTTAAGGAAAAAAAGGTTTTTTTTAGTGCATTCGTGAGGGTCTCTCCACCCTTTGCCTACGTATCCAGTAAAGGAATCATAACACCATAGTTCTTCTAAAAAATGGTTGGTTTATTGGTGTTTTTTAATGGGCGACGTTAACACACGTATTCTAGCAATAGGCATGGCCTGTATCGCCGTATAACAGAGATAACATGCCCTTTGGGGGAAGTTTTGATTTGAGTATTTTGCGAGTTTTTAAAATGAATTCAAGTGATGATTAAGTGTTTTTGAATTTTTGATTTGGGAATGATAAGTTTTAATTACAAAAGAAGAAAAAGTTTAAAGAGGGAGACTAGAAAAAGCCTAATGTTGTCATGTACAGGTTTCAACCTAAGGTCTAATTAGTTCGCATCCTAAAGAAGGGGAAACTATCATCCCAAGGGAGCATCTTATAAGAATAAAGTAAAAGTGAAAGCTTTTGTGAAAAGTGATCGTGCATGGTGATCATAGCAAAAAGTGATGACGAAATGAGTAGTATCATAAAAGGTGTAAATGGAATGCTTGGTGTATGGGGATTGAATCGGGTTATGATTAACCAAGGGTTGTACTTGATTAATCTCGTGAGAGTAGGTGCTCCTACCCTCAACTATGAGACCATTTGTGCATGGAAACACTTGGTATATGGACCAAAGAGGTTGATTCGGGTTATGGTTAACCAAGGGCAAAACTTGATTAACCTCGTGAGAATGGCCATGCCCAAACTCAACTATGAGACCCTTTAAGAATATGCTTGGTATATGGACCAAGGGGAAAGAAGTTGCTTCAATGGATAAGATAAAAATAAAAGCCCATACAAGGTGGCTATGTGCATTCTCCTAGAAAGTTGGACTAGCGTGGAACTAGTATTCTAAACGACCAATAGAAACAATCGATAGAATAGTTATCGCTGTAGAAAAGCCCAGGACCAAACTATGAAATGTGTGTGAGTATGAATTTGTAAATGGATACTAGCTCATTGATGATGAGCCCAAGTGTTCTAATTTTGGACAAAATATGAATAATTAGCAATTTAAACATACCGAGAAAAAAAAGCAGAGAAATAAAATTCTAAACTATTACAAACCACATGGGGATGGGGATACAAGTTTTATGAATGGGGATGAATCGGATCAAAAGTTCGATTAAGGATCCAGTAAAACAAACAATACAACCAAATAGAAAATCAACAAACTAATAAAATTATCTACAAAATTAACTATTCTAAATGATTAATGATGTTAAATAAAATAAAAAATTAGTTTAATAAGTTAAAATGAAAAGTAATCAATTTTTTTGTATTTTTTATAATTTTTATGAATTTATGATTTTTTAGTAAAGAAAATATTAAAAGGAAAGTAAAACTAGTAAAACTAAATTCTAAATATGTATATTATTTTGTACTTTTAAGTAAAGAAAAATTTAAACTAAATTCTAAATATATTTTGGTACTATTTTAAATCGTGAGCTATCCTAAATTAACTTAAGAAAATATAACTGATTTAACTAAATAAATTTTTTTTGGTATTTTATCTAGTTTTTTGTTATAAGAATAATAACCTAAATTAGTGAAATCAAACTAACTAAGTAAAATAATCTCAAAATTTTAGTGATTTATCAGATATTAAGAGAAAATTAAACAACTAAATGAAATCAAATAAAGAAAATAGAAAGAGAAACCAGGGGGGTTGCAGAATATTGTGGGATGCATTCTTAAATTCAAGTAGGCTTAAAAAGTGGAAACAGGAGCCCAAATGTATAGAAACCAAAAAAATAGATTGAAAAATAAATAAATAAATGATGATGGGTCGGACCAGGTCAGGCTGGACCCAGATCCCCGACCCAATTGCCCCCCCCCCCCCCCAAATCCACATGGGTTAAAAAACCCTAGGTTGTAACAACGCCTCATGCTCTTTCATCTTTCTCGATTCCTATACCTTTCTCTCTTTTGAGTCTCTCAATCCTTTCCTCTCCCACTCGCATCTCTCTCAAACTGAACATTGCTCTCATCTTATTCCCTCTCTCTCTCTCTCTCTCTCTCTCTCTCTCTCTCTCTCTCTCTCTCTCTCTCTCTCTCTCTCTCTCTCTCTCTCTCTCTCTCTCTCTCTCTCTCTCTCTCTAGCGCGCGCATGCACTTCTCGGTTATCCCCTTCAACATCAGTATCCATCAAACCCTCTTTCTCACGCACTCCCTCTCTGCCTCACTGTTTGCTTATTCATCATCAACATTGTCAGCGCCTAACAAAAGAAAGAAAATGTAATGTTCATGCAAAGAGAAATTAAAGGGGAAACGCTTACTTGTCGAAGTTGGTCTGATGGCATTTTAAATGATGATGATGAATTGAAATCCACAAATCTTTAGGTAACTTACATGGATTTTCTTCTTCTTACTTCATATCTTTTATTTTGGTTATGTATGTTAGCGTTGTAGTTATTATGGTGGAGAAGGTTGAACAGGTGTAGATGAAATCTTGAGTGAGTATATTCTATTAATGAAGGTTGATGCGTATTGGAGGATATTTGGGTATAGGTTTAGGGTTAGAGAAGGGGTTGGTTATGGATTTGAGCCGAGCACAGGGCTACGGGTTTGGGATAATGAGTGAGGTTTGTTAAGCTGCTGTAGAGTTTTTTTACAGAGATTTATGGCTCTTAAGGAGAGATTGAACAAAGAGTTTGTATGGTGAAGATAGTTGTTGAAACTGTGGGATATTTCCGTAAGGATTTACAGTGGTTTTTTTTATGTGATTGGTGTGTAGAATATTCATGGTTTTGATTTACAGTGAGTTTGAAGGTTATTTTTTTTGCAATGGTTGGTTTTTTGGGAGAGTAACTTTGAAGGTGTCCAAAAAACAATGGTATTTTTGGGTTTTTCTATGTGTTCTTATAATAGCTGAGAAGTGGGCAGTTGGGGGGAAACGTTTGAGGAATTTGAGCATTTTGGCATGTTGTTTTTGTAGCCTTTTAAGTCAGCTTTTTGGTTATGTCTATATTTGTGCAACTGGGTTTTTTTTAGGCTTGCAACAGGTTTGGCACAGGTTTTTGGCATGTTCTGTTTGGTTTGAAGCAAATTTGGACTGTTTGGGTTAGTGACATCTTTCTAAGCCCTGTTCTTTTCCTCTTTGTCTTTCTATGATGTAAAGCAACTATTTTGCTTTATACAATTTCTGAAGGGTTTGCATTTTAGGGAAATGATGCATTTGAGGTTTTGTGAGCTATTGCTAGCTTGCTGTTCTTTATGATCTGCTGCTATTTTGGACTTTTAGTTTGTTGTTGTTTTTTCTAGTCTTGGGTTATTTTGTTTGGTTATGGTCTGCTGCAATTATTTCGCAGTTTTGTAGCTGTTGTTCTGCCTTTTGCTTGTTTTGTTGCAGGTTTGCCTTTTGTATATTTGTTGTTGTTAGTTGTTTTGGGTTGTTTAGGCTGGCTATTTTGGAATGTTTTGGTTTGTTTAGCTGCAGCCTATTGCGCTTGCAGCTGTTCTGATTTGCTGTTTGCTTGCCCGCATATTTTCTATTTTGGGCTTGTGATTGCAGTGGGCTGTTGTTCTGTTGCTCAGCAGTTTTGCTTTTTAGTTTGTATATTTGCTTAGCAGTTTTGTGCTTGTTTCTTTGACAGTGAAGAAAAAGTTTGCAAATTTCTTTTCCTTTTGTGAACCAAAATCCAAGCTTTTATGATTTGCAAAATAGGAGAAGATAACCCAAGATTGAAAACAAACCCTTTTAATTTCTGATTCCAAATACAAACCCTAATGATGAAATGAACATTCTTTCTTAACAATTATTTCTTGTTTGGAATTTTTCACATGTTCATGTTTGCTAACTTTTCCCTCTTTTTTGTTTCATGAGCAATGAGGATTGGACGGTGTGGTACGGTGGGAGAACTAACTTGGTATGTTTTTGCGTTTTATCGCAAATGTTGCGGTTAGCAAGAGTCACCACCGAATTTTCTTTTATCCAAAAGAAAAGGATGAAAAGAACAGGAAAGAACTTTGAGATGTTTTCTTGAGTTCAGGGGGTAGATTATGAAAATGGAATATTAGCACCCTTTTCATCCATGGTTTTCCATGGGCTCTTAGTTACTTGCTAGATCACTTGCTTTTTTGTTTGAAAATGTGCTTTGTGTGGTTTTTTGAAAGTATTTTGAAAAGGCGCCATCGTTTAGGCAAACTTTGTAATGATTCTCGTTCGTAAGAATGTATACAAAGTGTTGATCTTTTGAAAATATTTTTAAGTATGAAAGATGTTTTTGAAAGTGTTGGTGTTTGTTTTGAAAATAGAAAGGATGTTTTTGGTTTTGAAATTGAGCAAGCAACTAGAAAAAATCTACCTACTCAAAAGTCTTTCATGTGTATTTCCTCTTTCCTTTGACATTGTTATCTTACCATTGATTTGGTAAGTAACCCTATCTTTGGATGTAAACGGGGTGGCCGTGGGTCATCGTATAACCATGATTAGCAATGTTGCAAGGTATCTTAGCATCTTTCTTTAGGGACTAATATCATTTTGAAAAGGCAACATAGATAGCGTCATCGAGGGACCATGATCTTGTATTTTTGCTTGTTTTTGCTAAGATACCTCACATGCATAATATGGCCATTTTCATAAGGCAACCAAGTGGATTTACCCTAGGGGTGTTTGTGTGCAAGTGTATTGATTTACATGCATTGTTTTTGTCTTTTATTAGAGTTTTCTATTGATTGGTTTTAGTCTTTCCATACAAAACCCTAATTACTAGCATTTATAATTGAAAGCGTTAAATTGCGGAAAATAAAGTCCTACGCTATTACATCGTTTAGGGGATGTGGGTACAATTTACAAATGGGGATGAAATTGGAACTTAAATATTACAACCATATCGAATAACAATGAAGGAAATGTAAAAACAGTGTAAAAAGAAGGAAAAAATGCATTTTTAACTATTATGTGTCGAGACAAGCTCACATGCATCGACACATAACTTTCCTTGCCCTTGTATTTCCAAATCAACTCAGTATGAGTTGATACATAATGGTATGTGTCGACTCATACATTGCATGTGTCGACTCATACATGCTTTGCATCGACTCATACACTATTTTTGCTTCTGTTTTGGGCCTGTGTAGCAGTATGTATTGACCCATAAGGCTATGTGTCGACTCATACTGTCATTTTTTCTACTTCAACATTTTTTTGCTGCATACATGGGTTAGTTCTCGACACATAATGAAAATAATGGAAGATAAACAAAAGTTTAGCTTCAAGGATAATGGTTACTACCCTTTGTCTTCAAAAAAGACTTACTAATGATGCTTGAAATGAAGAACTAAAGTCAAGAAACTTACCTTGGAGCTGGATCTTATACTCTGAGTTTGAGTTATTTTCTTGACTGTTCTTGAAATTGGAAAAGAAAATAGAGGTGTTGTAGAAGCTTGTTCTTTAGTTTGAACAATTTCTAGGTGATGTATGTGAGGTTCTTAGATGTTTGGACAGAGTTTGCAAAGTGTGAGAGTTCCAAATATTTGGACTTTAAAACTCAAGAGGGGAAGCTTTTTTGGGTAGTTATGGCTTTTGATGGCTAGCTTACAACAAAACTTCTGTTTTTTCTCTCTATTTTTTTCTAACCTCTAACTATATTTTCTCTAACCTCTCACTCTTGTAAATGCTTCTTCTATTTATAGGCAAGGGGTTTGTGCATATGAGTTGATTAGGTTTTCAAAACAGCATGTTATGGTTTGGTTGGATTATAAAGATCAAACTAAGTCAAGTACTCCATAGTCCCAAGATGAAGTACCAAAGTTGCTGGTATTAAGGAGCTACTTTCTATGATTTATGGTGGAGTATAATCAACAACCAACAAGGTATGGGCTCAAGACAAACTTTGTACAAAAAGCTTGCTTTTCAAGAATAGCAATGGTGCCTTTATGCCATAAATGGAAAGATCTTTTGGACAATGGTTTAAACACTCGGGTAATAGCTCAAGAGTGGGTGTATGCATTAAATTTTAATGATATTTACAAGAAAACAAGCCTGTAACATAAGATTATGCAGCAAATCATGAGAGTTTTGTTATGTGTTTTTCACTAGAATGACTTGCAATTCAAGGATGGATGCCCAATTTCAAGCCCATGAATCTCCTAGCTCAAGTATGATAAATTCATGCTCTTGGATGTTTTGGAAAGTTTAAAACATCCTCTATAACTTTCATGTTTGCCATTTTGACATAATCATCTTGTAACTATATGAAAAAATTCCAAGAAGTTGGGATAAAATCCTGAACAAAATCCGTTGAAAATTTCTCTAAGTGTTAAATGAAAATTTCATGACTTCATGAATTTATAACTCAAAATCCAAGCATATTTAGGAGAAGTTGTGTAAAGAAATGTTGTAGATATCATGGAGACCTACAACTTTCATGTTGAAAGCTTCTTTTAAATCATCTTGCATCATGATGAAAGAATGACATGAAGTGATGAAATTATCATGTATAAAAACACTTAGAAAATTTCTAAATCTTGGAAATCTTGACTTTTCAAGTTCACTTTTGACTTTCTTGACTTCTTGATGATCAAGCTTGATATTATTGAATGTCTTGATTAAATTTGATCTTTGGAATGTAATTTTGACCAAAAAGTCAAAGTTTGTCTTTCCAGTATGCAATTGACCATTTTTCCCTTGTGCCTATGCCAAGTCTAAATTGATGTATCGGTGCTGCAAACTTGAACCATTGAAGATCTTGTCAGAGAATCCTTGAGAAATAAGAGGGCAAATTTTGGGGTACAACAGACGGTCAAAGCGAGGTTGAAAGATGAAAAGGCCATGGTTAGCAAGGAGCATGGACAAGTTGCTTGAAGATGAAGCAAAGAAAACTTGAAGATCAAACATTTTCTTTGTAAACAAAAAAAAATTGTAGCTTGTATTTCACTTTTGTAACCTTCTTTGTAAATTTCCCAAAAAATGTAACTAGAATTATATTTCTTTGAACTTTATGAATGATTAATTTGTTGTATGGAAATTGGATAAGTCTTTAGTCTTATTTGAAATTGGAAATTGCCTACTTGAATGATTTGAATGATACCCCTCGCTTTTGTAATTTGAACTTCAAGAAATCACAAATGACCTTTGTAACTTATATTTCAAGTAAATTGTATGCCTTGTCTTCTAACCTCGCTCTTCATATCATATCCAAATCAAACTCACACCCTCATTGAGAACCATAAACTTGATATCCAAACCACAAGTAACTTGTAACTGAAGCAACAAAAACATGCCTTGATTATCATGAACCTCTAACCTTATTTCTTGTGCCCGGATTCCATGTTCATCATTTTAAACTTCAAACTCTTGACTTGATGACTTAGAGATATTAAGAAGAAAACTTGAAGTGCAAGGAGATATTAGACATGAAATCCTTAACCAATTGTCTTTCAGTTGATGCGTTTTCACAAGCCCAATCATGATGAGTATCAAGACCCTAATTCATTGTGATTTCAAATGAAGCAATGTAGAAAACCTAAGCATGAAGGAAGACATACACTTGACCTTGAGTTATCTTGGAGGAAGGTGAAATAAACATCTCACAACAACCAGGGATCCAAAAACCCTGGTATCTTGACAAACCAAATGGAAGTAAACCCTATTCCAGACTCAGGAATTTGAGTGAGAAACAACCTTGTAACTTGATGAAGAAAGAAACCCATGATAACTCAGAACTTCATTCCACAATCCACTACTCAAGACCCAAATGAACTTGTTCTTACCTGATAAAGAAACTTCAAACCAAAATTAAACATAAGGATGGCACAACCCTAATGCTTTAAAACCACCGTGCATGATTCCCTAAGATGCATGATATGAAAACGACTTAGTGAAAAATGATGCAAATGGGAAGCAAAGTCCAAGCCAGACAAAAGTAACAGGTATGGAAAATTTGGGGTACGACAACTGACCCTATTTAATCATCTTAAACCTGAAGGTGAGATTGGCGTCAACCTTTCGAAAGTTCAAGGTGGAAGATGATTAAATACCAGGACCTGAAATTTTTCCTGGAGAGATGATGTGAGTGTTATTTATTTGTGACGTCTGTTGGGGAAAGAAAAATTTGTTTTCTGGTGAACTGGTCATGACGGATAAATGGGGTTGAATAATGGTAGCTCGTACTGGGGTAATGGTTCTAATACAAGGTTCTCGGGGAAGTGGGTGTTATAGTGACTGAAATGATATGGTTGATGATGTCGTGGTGACTGAAAGTAGGATTAATGACACATTATAACTTAAAGACGATGGGTAGAACTTGACGACGACAGAGAATCTAACATGTGGGATTCACGACCCAAAAGAAAAGGTAAAGACAACGGGTAAAGATCGGCGTATGATCTATGACTCGAGAGAAAGGAGGTCATGAGGGTAAGACCAGAGAGCAACCTACGACCCAAGAAAATATGAAATAGGGGTAAAATCTACGGAAGACCTACGACCAAAGAAAAGATAGCGTGGGGTAAGATCTATGGACGACCTACGACCCAAGATAGGATAAAGAGAAGGTAAGATCTACGGACGATCTACGACCTTAACAATGATGACAGGAGAGTAAGATATACGGAAGACCAACAACCCTAGAAAGATAACATGAGGGTAAAGTCTACGGATGACCTACGACCCTAGAAAGATAACACGAAGGTAAGATCTATAGACGACCTACGGCCTTAAAAAAGATAACGTGAGTGTAAAGTCTACGGACGACCTACGACCCTAAAAAAAGATAACATGGAGGTATCATCTACATACGACCCTAAAAAAGATAATGCGAAGGTAAGATCTACGGATGACCTACGAACTTTAAAAAAGATAACACAAAGGTAAGATCTACGGACGACCTATGACCTTAAGAAAGATAGAGCGATGGTAAGATCTACGGACGACCCACGACCTTTAAAAAAGATAACGTCAGGGTAAATTCTGTGGATGACCTATGACCCTAGATAAGATAATGTGAAGGTGAGATCTACAGAAGACCTACGACCTTTTAAAAAAATAATGTGAAGGTAAAGTCTACGGACGACCTATGACCCTAGATAAGATAACGTGAGGGTAAAGTATACAGACGACCTACGACCCTAGAAAGATAACACGAAGGTAAGATCTACGAACGCCCTACGACCTTAAAAAAATAACATGATGGTAAAGTCTACGGACGACCTACGACCCTAAGATAAATGGAAAGTAAGATCTACGGATGACCTACGATCCTAGAAAAGATAATGTGAGGGTAAAGTCTACGGACGACCTACGACCCTAGATAAGATAACGTGAAGGTAAGATCTACGGATGACCTACGACCTTTAAAAAATATAACGTGAAGGTAAAGTCTACGAACGACCTACGATCCAAGAGAAGATAAAGTAAGTATTGAGAGTTGGGGAGCATAATGTACTGACACCATGACTTTTTGTTGGTAGTGTAATGACAGATGTCAACTGGGAATTATAAGGATGATATTCTTTATGGGGATGTTTTGTTGATTTGGGATTGATTTGGGGTTTTCGGGCAAGGTACCAAATCTGGCTCATGCCTCATTGGGAACCGTTGCCCGTTGTCTTGAGATACCAAAACAAATTGGTGCTTGAAAACTGAGAGAATTGAGCTATAGCCTTGTCGAGTTCACAGGGGATTAAATCTTGCTGAGGAGGAGTAGCTTGATCTGATCTTCTTCTTATATTGGACTTCTTTTGAATGACTGAGCAAAGACATGGATCTCATCAAATGCCCCAAGTTTCTCGGTGTTGGAGATTTGGGTGCTCATTCGACTGTAAGGAGGTGACGAGGATGACAACTTGGTCGAGGTGACCGTTACGACTTGCTACCTGCACAGAAAAACAAACATTTGAACACCATGACATTCCCTTGGGATGCCTTCATATCCATGTAATGTCGTGTTTCTCATCTTAGCTTGTGATTATTATTGCCTTATTGTTTTTAATGCAATGCTTAACAAAGAATTTAAATCACAATTCGCATACGAAAATAAAGTAAAAGGACATAACAAAGACTTTTTAGTGGAAGGGCCACTTTTTATTAATGAGTTTGGCCTTTGAATAGGCATTCATACATGGAGACAACTCCTAAATGAGGAAGTTGCGAAGAAAAGACAAAATATAACAAGTAAAATGGCAATAAGAAAAATCTCAAACTTCCATTAAAATTGATATTGCTATAGTTCCCATATCCTGGATCATCTTAGTGTTGTGCTTCCGAAGCATAATAGTTGAATTGATCCATCCCGTGTTAGGAGGGTGTACTTGTTATTCATGAAGAGTCTTCAGACTGCAGTCTCTCGCTCTTTGTCCCTAATTTTTGCCTGGATCTCCCTTTCGGGTTTTCAATCCACCAGGACACCCATTTTTGCCTAAGCTGCCCTTTTGGGTTTTTGACTTAGCGGGTCTTTTTATGCATAGTATTTTTTGATTGAGTCTGAATTGACTAGAAGCGGAACGTCTTCCCCATCCATGTTTGTCAGGATAAGAGCACCTCCTGAGAAAGCTTTCTTCACTATGTACGGCCCCTCATAGTTGAGAGTCCACTTGCCTCTTAGACCAGAGTGAATTGGGAGAATCTTCCTTAAGACCAGGTCACCTGTGTGGAACTCTCGAGGTCAAATCTTCTTGTCAAATGCTCTCTTGAGATGTTGTTGATATAACTGACTGTGACTAATGGCTTCTAGGTTCTTCTCTTCGATGAAATTGAGTTGGTCGAGCCTTGTTTGAATCAATTCAACTTCATCAAGATTAGTATCCATCAGAACCCTTAATGAAGGAATCTCCACTTTGACTGGGAGCACCACATCCATACCATAAACTAGTGAAAAAGGAGTTTCCCCAGTGGAGGTACGCACCAAAGTTTGATATCTGTGTAGAGCAAAGGGCAATATCTCATGCCAATCTTTGCATGTTCTCACCATTTTCTAAACGATCTTCTTTATGTTCTTGTTAGCGGCTTCGATTTCCCCATTCATATTTGGCCGATAGGGTGATGAATTATGGTGTTCAATCTTGAACTCTTTGCACATTTCCTTCATTATTTTGTTGTTGAGATTCGACTCGTTATCAGTGATGATCTTGTTAGGAGTCCCATAATGACATATGATTTCTTTCTTGATAAAGCGTGTGACAACTTACTTGGTCACTGTTGTACCCCAAAATTTGCCCTCCCATTTTCTTCAAAATTGCCAAGTCAAGCTTCAAAATCTCCCCAAGGGTTGCACAGTTCAAGGGTCTCCTAAACAGTCAAAATTAGGGTTTTGGTTCTGATCAAGAAAATGAAGTTTCCAAGGGTCCAATCAAGTCCCACATGCCTACAAATATGGTCAAGCATCCTCATACAAAGTTTCAAGACTTTCAGCACAAAATTGCACTGTCAAAAACCCTAATTGCACTACAGTCAACTGTAGGGGCAAAATGGTCATTTGACAGTCAAAAGTCCAAATTTTTGGTCAACATATCATTTTGAAGCCACAAACATCATTTGATCAATGCTTGATCATGATTCTCAAAGCTTGGCTCAAAAATCATCAAGATGCAAAAGTTTCCTTATTTGGACAGTTGAAAAAGTCAACTGTAAATTGACCAGGGCATAACTTTCACATGGATTATCATAAAAATTCCATCCAAAGCTCATTTTGAAGAGAAAGACATTTCCAACAACTCCTCTTCACACTACAAGTCCAAGAAATGCTCTCACAAAAAGTTATCAAATTCAACATTATAGGTCATTTTCAAAAGTCAACAAAAAGGGACTTTAGGTCAAAGGCCATAACTTGAGATTGGTAAATCAAAATGACATGGAACCAAATACATTGGTTAGAGGACTCAAAGACCTTTCCAAAATGTCCAAGAACATGAGCAAAGCTTAAAAATTGTGCAAGTTATGCCTTGTGGAAGTTTGGAAATTTTTGGATATTTTGAAAAGTCAACATTGATTCAAATGACCTAAAATTGCTAATGGGCCTCTTTTTCTTCCACAATTCATCATCCAAGACATGTGCACGACCATTTGGCCCAAAGGGAAGTTTTTATCATTTTTTATTTATTTATTTGGATTTTTATTATTAATAATTCATTTAAATTAAAATAAATATATGAAAAATACTAAACCTAGGTTTTAAATCTTTTTATGCATATTATATACTCAATATTTCGTGCATAGCTAGATTTGGAAAGAATTGAAGAGAATTGGCCATGATTTGTACAAAATAGCATGAAAAAAGATTGAAAAAGATCTTGAAAAATCAAATCTTACAAACCATGAATGCAAAGGTTTTGGATCAATTTTTTAACCCTAATCACTCTCCTATACATACAGAAGCAAGACCTAATCCTCCTAACCAAAAAGCTGCGCCAGAAATCCTTACACAAACTTGGAATTTTTCAAAGAAAACTCAAATCTGAAAACACTTTTGCAGGTCGTTTCAAGCCACAATACTGATTCCACTGCATCCCTGGGACATCAAGCAACGTACCTGGATCAAGAACACAGTCCCTAACCCTTTGAATCATTGTACAGAAGTCAAACTTTTCTCACTTTTTTTCATAATCGTATTTTACAATTTAAGCATATTCATTGCATTTTGTTCATGAATTCTTATTAATTAACTGATTCTGAAGCTAACCATGTAGATGAATTGAGTTTTTATGCACTATACAAGAAATCACCATGGGCGATGTTTAGGGTTTTCAGAACCTTAAATTGGGTTTTTTTAGTTAAGGAAAAATTAGCATTCAAGACTTATACCACTGAATCAAGCATGATTGGACGATCACAAAGCCACCCTCGCGCTCAATTTATGAGCATCCCTGGGCTAATCGCTATTTTTTAATAGGGTGCCTATGGGAACGTTTATGAAACCGTTGCCAATGTTTCGTGTTTCAGGAAAAAAAATAAAGCCAACGAAGAAGATGGTTATGTGGCAGGCGATGGTTGGCTTGTTTAAAAGTTCGCGCGAAGAGTAGCACTAACCCTTATTTTGTTTTATTATATTTACTTGTCATATTCTGTACAGATGAACAAAGCAGCGCATTTGGTAAAGTGCAAGACTGGTAATCTTCAGGACCTGGGTTCGAGCCCCAGGTCCCCACCCCCCTTTCATATTATTTTGCATTTAATGTTTCCATGCAGTTTCACCCTTAAGGAGCATCGTACATCCACAAAATCCATCCATCCACGTGCCCAATGGAGACGATCAGAAGGTCACGATCTGAGGAACATGGTGAACCATAGTCAACGTTTGGGCACGCTACTGGAAAGTCAATCAGGCCAGCCTTATTTGGGCTCAAAATTGCTGGGTTTCACCTCACAATTGGGGGCAGACCCCCCTAGGTTTGCAAATTTTTTACTTTCTTTTATTTTTTCATTATTTTTACTTTCTTTTAATTATTGTTTTATTAATTAATTTAATATTTTCATAAGATATAAAAAACACATAAAAAATCAGAAAAGATGAAAAAAATAATAAATATTTTATTTTAGTATTTTTGTAATTAAATTGCATGTAAATTAATTAGGGTTAATTTTAGGTTAAACTTTAATATGTTTTCATAATAAAAATAAAAATTGTAGAATTAGGTTTAATTGCATTAAAATCATAAAATACCAAAAAATACCAAAAAACAATTTCCTTTCTTTTTTTAATTAATTAATTTCATCATTTAATTTAATTTTGCAAAAAGGGTCCAACGCCCTCGTTTTTAATTCTTATTTAATTCGCGTGTTTATTTCTTTCTCGTGTAATATTTATGTACCTCTCCCAAGGCCTTGTAAATTAATCTGTCACACTTTTAATTCTTTATTTTTCTTTATTCCTTTATGTTTTGTCAAATCGAGTTCGAGAAATTTTGGCGATGTGGACCCGCGCCTTTTGTAATAGTTTAGAATTTTTATTTCTCGCAATATTTTAACTGCTAATCAAGGCATGCAAGAATGAATGGACAAAAATAAAAACAAACGCTAGATCACCAATAACATGACAAAAGACAAAAATATCTGAAAACGACACACAAATCACACACCACCCCTAGGGTACGCCTCACTGTTGCCTTGCCTCGAAAGGTGATCGTCGAGTAGAGGATGTCTTAGTAAGTCCTCATGATCCGGGAACCTGGCATGAGGGTAGCTTCTAAGGTGTCTTCCCATTGCTCTGGTGATCACCATGTCCCGAACCTCGAATTGACCCGAACACCTCCAACGGTGGTGCTACCTACCTCTCAATGGTGGGATGGCACTACTTTAAAGGACATTTACACAGACGAATTCCTTAGGGTAGGTAGACGACTCTTAATACTTGCTCTAATTTCAAAAACAAATCAAAGAAAATACTTTTCACACCAACACATTTCCAAAAAGCTTTCGAAAGCATTTTTTCAAACACTCTTGAGGACCGATACAAGAGTCGAACTGGAATTTTCAAACAAACTTTTTTCAAAACCCACAAACACAAGAAAAGCAAACATTTTTGAAAACACAAATTAGCAAGTATCTAAGAGCCCATGGATAACCATGGATAGAAAGGGTGCTAACACCTTCCCTTTCTATAACCTACCTCCCGAACCGAGAGCAATCTCTATAAGGAATTTTTATGTGCTTTTGTCCTTTCCATTTGGAGAAAATAAAAGACGGTGGCGACTCTTGCTTCCGCGACATTTCGCGAACCAGCGTTAAACAGTCAGTTCCAGATCCACCGATCACAGAACTGGCGACTCTGCTGGGGACTCTTTTTAAAGTGAGGTGTACCTTAGGGATAGTTCATAACTGTGTTTTCAATTGTTGTGCTTTGCTTGCTTTACTATTGTGGGTTGCATGGGAGTTACATAGATCCTAACTCGGATCTGGGGATACCCTGTTTAGGTAGCATAAGTTGTGAGGGACCTGTCCGGCGTATACCGACATGGGTGAAGCAGTGGTTACGTTGGTGTGGCGCCTTGGTCTATACCGATATCCCTCGTGTCGAAACGGGGAGAATATGGGTCTTCCAAGGAGTCATTAAGCACCAACCGACCTTAGAACCTTAAATGACCCAACTTGGCCATTAGAACAGTAGCAGTATGCTACGCCCATTGAGGCTAAACTCTCGTGATGGTTCTGGCCGCAAGAAAAGATTGCGACGCTGGAGTTATGACCGATTGAGGGTAGTCAATGATATTGGGATCCTCTAAGAACCCGGTTACTTTGATAGGGAAGGTATGAACCAACCAACTGAAAGAGGGTAATACCTAGACCTCATGCTGGCCTAAACTCTAAGGGCTTCTCTTGTGTGACTTGTGTGCCTTCGTACTTGCCTACTTGCATGCTTGTTATCTGACACATGAACTACTTGCAGGGTTTGTTTACAGTCCTCAATTGGGACTCATAACAGGGTTACTAAATTCTTGCAGGGTGTGTTTATAGTCCTCAATTGGGATTCATAACAGGGTTACTAAATTCTTGCAGGGTGTGTTTATGGTCCTTAATTGGGACTCATGACAGGTTTACTTGAGTTCCTTGCAGGTTTTGTTTATAGTCCTTAATAAGGGCTCATAACAGGGTTTATCCATCTTACCCCATGCATCATGACATCATACCATTGCATACATCCTAACCCATTTCAAGGATCTCAAAGGCTTGTGGTGCAGGTCATGATAAATCAAACATCCCAGCAAGGGGCAAAGAGGATTTATTTTCCTCTAGCCAAGGTTGTCAGAGGCTATGACCCACTTGATATGGTGAGCTTTGACACTTGAAGAATTTTCCCCTAGCTAAGGTTATCAGGGGCTATGACCCACTGGATATGGTGAGCCTTTGACCCTTGAAGAAGGACTCTCAACAACATGAAGTACCTTCAATCAAGTTACCAGTTTCCAAATTCTAACAAATTTTCTTGTTTACCCCGCGAGGTCCTTGAAAACATTGCATGCATGTCATACACATCATTGCATAACAGGTACCCTTGTTGCAGGTCACTTACCCTTCTCGCTGTTTATTTCAGCCATGACTTCCCAACAAGATAACCAGGACCTTCTTGCTCAAGAGACTCGGCTCAGGGAAATCCTCCTGAATTTATCCAAGGGGCAGGAGGAGTTGAGGACACTTCTCACAGGGACTCTGGTCAGGAACAATGCTGAGAACGACAAGGACGAACAGCTGAAACGTCTACAAGCTGAGGTAGATACATTAAAAACCCAGATGCTGGGGCAGAGGGCTCTCATCCAGGGTTTAGCTCAGGAGTAAGGAGAGTTGAGGACCATGATCAGTCAACTCCGCCGAGACAGATCCAACATGAAGCAACCAATCCGAGTCAGGGGCCAGGTCTTTGATCAGCTTCCAAGAGGACAAGAGTCTGGTATGGGGAAAAATAGACCTCTTCAAATTGCTACCACTTCACAGGTCCAACCACAACCTCGCCCGAAGCAAGGGGTTGATCAGAGTGAGCCAAACAAGCCCAGGAGGCAATTTACCCAGCTCAACACGTCGTTGTCTCAAGCCCTACAACACCTGTTGAGACTGAATCTGATTACATTAAGGGACCCTCCTAAGAATCAGAATACAGCGTCACCAAAGTATAATCCCAACGCCCGCTGCGCTTATCACTCTAACAGCCCGGGGCATACTACAGATGATTGTTGGAGCTTGAAAAATAAGATCCAAGACTTGATTGACGCAAAGGAGATTGAGTTCAAGGCGCCCGAGGCTCCCAACGTGATCACTGCTCCCATGCCAAAACATGGCTAGGATAGAAATCACTTTTTTGTTCATTTGAATTCAAGTTGTAATTTTCTTTTGATTGTTCAAACATTTACTCATGTTAAACATTGTTATTTCATTAATGCATCGCATATGTCTGTTTTGAAACAATATATTCGTATTCACTAAATGCAAATTATTTTCATATTTTTTCTGATGTCAACTCTTGATCTAAAATTCTTAGCCTCTTGAGGGAGGATGACAAAAACGATACCGCAATCTACAGTATGCTTTTGAATAGACCCCGCTGATGAGGTACAAGCATTGTTTCAATTCCTAAACACTGGAGTAATAAGGAAGATAATCCCTCGTCAACCCATCCGAGCCAAAGAAGTAGGAGTTTTTCTTTTCGAAATTTAAAACCCTTTATCATAACCTGGGGCAGGGTAGTTCTCTCCGTTGATCCAAGTGCATAATGAATGGCACCAAAGAAGTCCTTACAAAACGAAGAAAGACAGTGATGGTTCCGAATAATCAATAAAGAAAGGCAGTCATTATCTCAAAAAATGAAAAACCCAAAAAGTCTAAACCTACAAAGGGGACTTACGAAATTGGGGCATCCCGCTGACTGTAATTCCAAAAAAGGAAACAGCTCAGGCAAAAAAAGAAAGGGATAACAAAAATCAAAGAGAAAGAGGTCATACAAACCCTCAACAAAAACAAAGATGACTTCCTATTCAAAATAAGTTATCAACATCCGAATCATCACCGGAAAATCAGGACAAAGACTCAAGCAAGGTCTAACGTATGATCAACTGAGTTTAGGTTTGGAGAACATCACGAAGAGCGGGCGGGTACAAATAATTTGAGCCTTTATCCTTTGTTTCTTAAACCGTGAACCAGGCCACGTTATAACCCTTAAAAGTCCTAGCTGAAGCATGGGTTAGTTCGAAAGCATACTGTGACGAAAGGTATCCTGACTCCTTAAGGCTTACTATAAAATAACGAGTTGACATCACGTTTTACAAACAATCACTCGTTTTATGAAAAAGAATGCATTTTCAAAATCTTCAAGACAGACATAAGCTTTGCATTTTTGATATAACATTGTTTGCATATGACTATTTGTTTGAACATCAGGGAAATTCGCACGATGAAAGCCTAATGAACAGAAGCACTTCCAATCAAGGGGCAGATATGACTATTGTCCATCATCTGGGGCAGTTAAGTCAAGATTCGGGGAATCTCTCAAAAGGCCAAAATAGCCTGGGGCAAATCTCCGCCTGAGTCACTTGGGGCATTCCAACAACGCATCTTGCCTGGACAAACATCTTCTGGTGGCATGACAACACACTTCTAACAGGGGCAACTCCCTACATTCTGAAAGCACGGACATAGTCGGAAAAAATACTATGCGTAATCAAAGACCCGCTAGGTTGACATACCTAGGCAAAAATAAGGGCTTCCCGGCGAACCAAAAGGGTTCGGGCAAAATGAAGGGATGAAATGAAAAAAACATGTACACCCAGCAAGTCGAAAACCTGAAAAGGCGGCTTGGGCAAAAATGGGTATCCCGGTGGACTGAAAACCCGAAAGGGCGGTCCGGGCAAAAGTTAGGGATCAAAAGCGTACGACTATGTCTCGGCATCTTGTCACTGGCCTATCAGAAGAAGAGTTTGTCCATCAACAACTGTCAGCAGTCCACAGGTCTTCCTCTCCCACCTTAGAAACAGGGGCAATAAAGAGTTGTCTAAAGCGATCTAATTACTCTGTCCACCAAAGTACTAAGGTAGGCTGAAGAATGTAACCAAGATGCCTCTATTCCCCAGAGAGTGAGCCAAGATTCAATAATTCTCTCCCATCAAACTTAAGGAAGTTGAGTATCCTCCGGCAGATCTCAACATTCCCCGACAATATATATATTCTTGACAAGCATCCCCGGCAGTCTTAATTTAAGATTGTTCCCCGGCGGTATATCAAATATTCAAAGGAATCACTTCCCCCGCAGTTCAAAGCTTCCCCAGGAGAGTCCAATCCAGTGTCCCCAGGAAAGTTGGAACCCATCTCCCCAAGCAGTAAGCTTATCCCCAGTAGATTCTGGAAGCTTATCCTCGCAGAGCACGAACGCGTCGCCCGGCTTTATTCAAAGAGTTATTTCCTTACCAGGATATAACTGGGTTATCCTCAGCCAAAAGCCACGGAGAGGTCGTCGTCAACACAGTCTTTCTTATCCCCAGCGAAGTCTATCAACACTTCCAAGACAACAAGGGTATCCCCAGCAAGTTAATATCGACACTCAACAAAGTCTCTCTCCCCACAGAGTATTGCTTCTCAGCAAGATTGCTAGAGTACTTTCCTCCCCGCAGAGTAAGACATTCGCCAAGTTTATTCCCCATCGGAGTTATCCCCTCCTACCGGTATTCTTGCAACTATCATCCCCAGCGGAAGCAAAATCTATTCTCCAGCATCAGCCCAGGAGTGACTTCCCGGCACCCGTCAAGGATTTACTTTCCTAGACGAAAAAATACACTCATAAACATCTTCATACATTATAGCATGCATATACGCATCATGAACATATAATCTCACGTATTCAGAGAGTATCTCGCATGTCATACCACATGACATCGCATACAACTAACGCTTGTCTTTTCAGGACAAGAGTACAAAAATGATTACTATCAATGGTCGCAACCAAAGATCCGATTCCTGTATCTTGCCAGGGTGTATCTGTTGACGACCGATTACCAGATCCGATTCCTGTATCTTGCCAGGGTGTGTCTGAAGAGTTCGAGGATCCGATACCTGAATCTTGCCAGGGTGTATCCGTTGAAGACTAGCATTACCAGATCCGATTCCTGTATCTTGCCAGGGTGTGTCTGAAGAGTTCGAGGATCCGATACCTGAATCTTGCCAGGGTGTATCCGTTGAAGACTAACAATACCAGATCTGATTCCTGTATCTTGCCAGGGTGTGTCTGAAGAGTTCGAGGATCCGATACCTGAATCTTGCCAGGGTGTATCCGTTGAAGACTAGCATTACCAGATCCGATTCCTGTATCTTGCCAGGGTGTGTCTGAAGAGTTCGAGGATCCGATACCTGAATCTTGCCAGGGTGTATCCGTTGAAGACTAACAATACCAGATCCGATTCCTGTATCTTGCCAGGGTGTGTCTGAAGAGTTCGAGGATCCGATACCTGAATCTTGCCAGGGTGTATCCGTTGAAGACTAGCATTACTAGATCCGATTCCTGTATCTTGCCAGGGTGTGTCTGAAGAGTTCGAGGATCCGATACCTGAATCTTGCCAGGGTGTATCCGTTGAAGACTAACATTACCAGATCCGATTCCTGTATCTTGCCAGGGTGTGTCTGAAGAGTTCGAGGATCCGATACCTGAATCTTGCCAGGGTGTATCCGTTGAAGACTAATAATACCATATCCGATTCCTGTATCTTGCCAGGGTGTGTCTGAAGAGTTCGAGGATCCGATACCTGAATCTTGCCAGGGTGTATCCGTTGAAGACTAGCATTACCAGATCCGATTCCTGTATCTTGCCAGGGTGTGTCTGAAGAGTTCGAGGATCCGATACCTGAATCTTGCCAGGGTGTATCCGTTGAAGACTAGCATTACCAGATCCGATTCCTGTATCTTGCCAGGGTGTGTCTGAAGAGTTCGAGGATCCGATACCTGAATCTTGCCAGGGTGTATCCGTTGAAGACTAACATTACCAGATCCGATTCCTGTATCTTGCCAGGGTGTGTCTGAAGAGTTCGAGGATCCGATGCCTGAATCTTGCCAGGGTGTATCCGGTGAAGACTAACATTACCAGACTCGATTCCTGTATCTCTCCAGGGCACGTCTGAAGAATTCGAAGTTCCGATTCCTATAACCAGTCAGGACATATCTACACAAAGCATCTGAAGACCAGCTCCTGCAACATGTCAGGTACTCATTTTTCTTTTGCAGGTACGCAAGTTCTCGCTAAGGAATCTCTTACGCGATCAACATCCAGATGGCATCTATAAGCCCATCATCCTATTCATCAACCTCTAAATGGCATCTATAAGCCCATTCCATCATCACACTGCTACTATGTGAGTGCAAATTTCTGGGCACTCTAGTGTTCAATCATCTTCCACCTTCGGATTACGAAAGGCACGTCAGCCAATCTGCATCCTCAGGTCTAAGAAGATAGAACAGGGGCAACTGTTGTACCCCAAAATTTGCCCTCCCATATTCTTCAAAATTGCCAAGTCAAGCTTCAAAATCTCCCCAAGGGTTGCATAGTTCAAGGGTCTCCTAAACAGTCAAAATTAGGGTTTTGGTTCTAATCAAGAAAATGAAGTTTCCAAGGGTCCAATCAAGTCCCACATGCCTACAAATATGGTCAAGCATCCTCATACAAAGTTTCAAGACTTTCAGCACAAAATTGCACAGTCAAAAACCCTAATTGCACTACAGTCAACTGTAGGGGCAAAATGGTCATTTGACAGTCAAAAGTCCAAATTTTTGGTCAACATATCATTTTGAAGCCACAAACATCATTTGATCAATGCTTGATCATGATTCTCAAAGCTTGGCTCAAAAATCATCAAGATGCAAAAGTTTCCTTATTTGGACAGTTGAAAAAGTCAACTGTAAATTGACCAGGGCATAACTTTCACATGGATTATCAGAAAAGTTCCATCCAAAGCTCATTTTGAAGAGAAAGACATTTCCAACAACTCCTCTTCACACTCCAAGTCCAAGAAATGCTCTCGCAAAAAGTTATCAAATTCAACATTATAGGTCATTTTCAAAAGTCAACAAAAAGGGACTTTAAGTCAAAGGCCATAACTTGAGATTGGTATATCAAAATGACATGGGACCAAATACATTGGTTAGAGGACTCAAAGACCTTTCCAAAATGTCCAAGAACATGAGCAAAGCTTAAATATTGAGCAAGTTATGCCTTGTGGAAGTTGGGAAATTTTTGGATATTTTGAAAAGTCAACATTGATTCAAATGACCTAAAATTGCTAATGGGCCTCTTTTTCTTCCACAATTCATCATCCAAGACATGTGCACGACCATTTGGCCCAAAGGGAAGTTTTTATCATTTTTTATTTATTTATTGGATTTTTATTATTAATAATTCATTTAAATTAAAATAAATATATGAAAAATACTAAACCTAGGTTTTAAATCTTTTTATGCATATTATATACTCAATATTTCGTGCATAGCTAGATTTGGAAAGAATTGAAGAGAATTGGCCATGATTTGTACAAAATAGCATGAAAAAAGATTGAAAAAGATCTTGAAAAATCAAATCTTACAAACCATGAATGCAAAGGTTTTGGATCAATTTTTTAACCCTAATCACTCTCCTATACATACAGAAGCAAGACCTAATCCTCCTAACCAAAAAGCTGCGCCAGAAATCCTTACACAAACTTGGAATTTTTCAAAGAAAACTCAAATCTGAAAACACTTTTGCAGGTCGTTTCAAGCCACAATACTGATTCCACTGCATCCCTGGGACATCAAGCAACGTACCTGGATCAAGAACACAGTCCCTAACCCCTTGAATCATTGTACAGAAGTCAAAATTTTCTCACTTTTTTTCATAATCGTATTTTACAATTTAAGCATATTCATTGCATTTTGTTCATGAATTCTTATTAATTAACTGATTCTGAAGCTAACCATGTAGATGAATTGAGTTTTTATGCACTATACAAGAAATCACCACGGGCGATGTTTAGGGTTTTCAGAACCTTAAATTGGGTTTTTTTAGTTAAGGAAAAATTAGCATTCAAGACTTATACCACTGAATCAAGCATGATTGGACGATCACAAAGCCACCCTCGCGCTCAATTTATGAGCATCCCTGAGCTAATCGCTATTTTTTAATAGGGTGCCTATGGGAACGTTTATGAAACCGTTGCCAATGTTTCGTGTTTCAGGAAAAAAAATAAAGCCAACGAAGAAGATGGTTATGTGGCAGGCGATGGTTGGCTTGTTTAAAAGTTCGCGCGAAGAGTAGCACTAACCCTTATTTTGTTTTATTATATTTACTTGTCATATTCTGTACAGATGAACAAAGCAGCGCATTTGGTAAAGTGCAAGACTAGTAATCTTCAGGACCTGGGTTAGAGCCCCAGGTCCCCACCCCCCTTTCATATTATTTTGCATTTAATGTTTCCATGCAGTTTCACCCTTAAGGAGCATCGTACGTCCACAAAATCCACCCATCCACGTGCCCAATGGAGACGATCAGAAGGCCACGATCTGAGGAACATGGTGAACCATAGTCAACGTTTGGGCACGCTACTGGAAAGTCAATCAGGCCAGCCTTATTTAGGCTCAAAATTGCTGGGTTTCACCTCACAATTGGGGGCAGACCCCCCTAGGTTTGCAAATTTTTTACTTTCTTTTATTTTTTCATTATTTTTACTTTCTTTTAATTATTGTTTTATTAATTAATTTAATATTTTCATAAGATATAAAAAACACATAAAAAATCAGAAAAGATGAAAAAAATAATAAATATTTTATTTTAGTATTTTTGTAATTAAATTGCATGTAAATTAATTAGGGTTAATTTTAGGTTAAACTTTAATATGTTTTCATAATAAAAATAAAAATTGTAGAATTAGGTTTAATTGCATTAAAATCATAAAATACCAAAAAATACCAAAAAACAATTTCCTTTCTTTTTTTAATTAATTAATCTCATCATTTAATTTAATTTTGCAAAAAGGGTCCAACGCCCTCGTTTTTAATTCTTATTTAATTCGCGTGTTTATTTCTTTCTCGTGTAATATTTATGTACCTCTCCCAAGGCCTTGTAAATTAATCTGTCACACTTTTAATTCTTTATTTTTCTTTATTCCTTTATGTTTTGTCAAATCGGGTTCGAGAAATTTTGGCGATGTGGACCCGCGCCTTTTGTAATAGTTTAGAATTTTTATTTCTCGCAATATTTTAACTGCTAATCAAGGCATGCAAGAATGAATGGACAAAAATAAAAACAAACGCTAGATCACCAATAACATGACAAAAGACAAAAATATCTGAAAACGAAACACAAATCACACACCACCCCTAGGGTACGCCTCACTGTTGCCTTGCCTCGAAAGGTGATCGTCGAGTAGAGGATGTCTTAGTAAGTCCTCATGATCCGGGAACCTGGCATGAGGGTAGCTTCTAAGGTGTCTTCCCATTGCTCTGGTGATCACCATGTCCCGAACCTCGAATTGACCCGAACACCTCCAACGGTGGTGCTACCTACCTCTCAATGGTGGGATGACACTACTTTAAAGGATATTTACACAGACGAATTCCTTAGGGTAGGTAGACGACTCTTAATACTTGCTCTAATTTCAAAAACAAATCAAAGAAAATACTTTTCACACCAACACATTTCCAAAAAGCTTTCGAAAGCATTTTTTCAAACACTCTTGAAGACCGATACAAGAGTCGAACTGGAATTTTCAAACAAACTTTTTTCAAAACCCACAAACACAAGAAAAGCAAACATTTTTGAAAACACAAATTAGCAAGTATCTAAGAGCCCATGGATAACCATGGATAGAAAGGGTGCTAACACCTTCCCTTTCTATAACCTACCTCCCGAACCGAGAGCAATCTCTATAAGGAATTTTTCTGTGCTTTTGTCCTTTCCATTTGGAGAAAATAAAAGACGGTGGCGACTCTTGCTTCCGCGACATTTCGCGAACCAGCGTTAAACAGTCAGTTCCAAATCCACCGATCACAGTCACATTCTTGTACGAGGCTGCTTCTACCCACTTGGTGAAGTAGTCAATAGCAACGAGAATGAACCTATGTACATTTGAAGTGCTCGGCTCAATCCGTATAATCATATCAATGACCTGACAAGGGCCATGGTGAAGTCATCACATTCAAAAGGGTGGGAGGAAGATGTATCCTGTCTATGTAAACCTGACATTTGTGGCACATCTTCGCATACACACAACAGTCACTTTCCATCGTCATCTAATAATAACCTGCTCGTAGGATTTTCTTAGCCATGGAATGTCCACTGGCATGAGTCCCAAAAGAGCCCTCGTGAATTTCTCGTATGATGGATTCTGCTTCATGTCTATCCATGCATCTGAGAAGAACCGAATCATAGTTTCTTTTATACGGAATTTCTCCTGACAATAAAAACTTGGAGGCTAATCTCCTAAGAGTCCGCTTATCACAGATTATAGCACCCTCAGGGCATTCTTGCTTCTCAAGATATCTTTTGATGTTGAAGTACCATGACTTTTCACCCGACACATCTTCAGTTGTGAGACAATGAGTAGGGAAAACGTGTGCTGGCTCCTTATAATGAAGGATTCTTATGTTGGGTGCATGATTCGGATAACTGACTTTGAACATTGCTGCTAAAGTGTCCAGAGCATCTTCCAGTTAATTTTCTTCTCTAGGAATATGCTCAAAGGTAATCTCATTAAAAGCGGGAAACAACTCTAATATGTAACCCCAGTATGGACTAAATTAGGGTGTCACATATCCTAATCACCTCGTACTTGATGTATTACTAAGGCAAAGTCCCCATAAACTTCAAGAATCTTGATCTTCAAATCAATGGTTGTTTCAAGACCAATTGCACAAGCTTCATTCTGCGACATTATTCGTACAATCAAAACATAGCCTGGTTGTGAAAGGTATATGAGTATTGCATGGAGAAGTCAGAACTGCCCCAATATTGTGACCTATGGCATTTGATGTGCCATCAAACGTGAGATTCCAGCACTCCCCTGGTTTGGGTCCTTCCTTATCATCAAGTTTCATGACGTCCTCGTCTGGAAAATTGAACTTTATTGAATGATACTCTTCCAATGGCTGGTGGGGAAGATGATCATCAAGAATGCTACCTTTGATAGCCTTTTGTGTGACGTACTAGATGTCATACTCAGACAAAAGCATTTGCCACCAAGACAATCTCCCTATAAGTGTTGGTTTCTCGAAGATGTACTTTATCAGATCCATCTTAGATATCAGAAGTGTAGAATGCATCAACATGTACTTCCTTAAATGTCGATCTGCCCACACAAGAGTGCAATAAGTCTTCTCAAGTAATGAATACCTTGATTCATAATCAGTAAACTTCTTGCTCAGGTAATAGATGGCATGTTCTTTTCATCCAGTATCATCATGTTGTTCGAGCACATAACCCATAGATCCTTCAAGCACAGTCAAGTACATGATAAGAGGTCTCCCTGGGACTAGAGGTATGAGTATTGGTGGTTCTTGAAGGTACTGCTTAATCTTTTTGAAGGCTTCTTGACAACTTTCATCCCAATGGACATCTTGATTCTTGTGTATCAGTTTAAATATGGGTTCACAGGTAGTAGTAAGATGAGAAATGAACTTGGCTATGTAATTCAACCTTCCAAGAAAACCTCGTACTTCTTTTTCGTTTTTCGGTGCTGGCATATCCTGTATTGCTCTTACCTTGTCTGGATCTACTTCAATCCCTCGCTGACTTATGATAAAACCAAGTAACTTGCCCGATCGAACCCCAAAGGTGAATTTGTTAGGATTAAGCCTTAACATGAACTTTCGTAGATGGTAAAAAAAATTCTACAAATGGACCAAATATTCTTCCTCAGTTTGTGATTTCGCAATCATATCGTCCACATACACCTAGATCTCTTTATGAATCATGTCATGAAAGAGAGTCACCATAGCTTGCTCATATGTTGAACCAGCATTTTTGAGACCAAAAGGCATGACCCTATAGAAAAAGGTACCCCAAGGAGTTGTGAAAGTTGTTTTATCCATGTCTTCTGGAGCCATCTTTATCTGATTGTAACCCGAGAACCCATCCATGAAGGAGAACACTGAAGACTGAGTAGTATTATCAACCAATACATCAATATGAGGCAACGAGAAATCATCCTTTGGGCTTGCTCTATTCAAGTCTCGGTAATCAACACACATATGTACCTTACCATCTTTCTTAGGTATAGGAACAATGTTAGCAATCCAAGGCGGATAATTTATCACAGATAGGAAGCCTGCATCAAGCTGTTTCTGAACTTCTTCTTTGATCTTCAAAGCCATGTTGGGTCTGGTCCTTTGCGGCTTTTGCTTTACAGGAGGACATTCTGGCTTGAGTGGCAATTTGTGCATCATTATATCAGTGTATAAATCGGGCATGTCTTCATACGACCAGGAAAAGATGTAAGCATGCTCTCGAAGCAACTTAATCAACCCCTTCTTTTCTTCACTTTGCAAAGCAACACCTATCTTGACTTCTCTCTTTACCTCTTCAGTACCGAGATTGATAACTTTTGTTTCTTCTTGATATGGCTGGATAACCTTCTCTTCCTATCTTAAGAGTCTTGCTAGTTCTTCAGGGACTTCACAATCCTCCCCACTATCTTCATCATCATGGTCAACTAAAGTCTCAAGGATATATGGAACCATAACACTATCATTTCCGATGGAATTCGAGACAGATATGCACGATTGATGATTTTATGTTTTATTTTAGAAAGTGCAAGAAAATATTTAGAATATGAAAAGAAAATCATTTCCAATTTTATTTTGAAAAGTAAAAGTAAAAAGAAAGACAGGGAAAAAAATTGTATGTGAAAGTGTAATTTTCATTCAATTTTAAACGGAGATTGAAACATAAGGGGCCCCTTCTACAAGCTGTCTCTATGCCTTGGGCTGGACATATGAATTAATGGAAATAGAAAGTTACACATCAAGGAAAACAAATTCAGGGATGTCCATGGAAGTCCAATTGCCAAGCTCCTGGTCTGGCACAATCTGATAGATAAATCTGGAAATATCTCCATCGTCACCTTCATCATCTGTCGAGAGCACTTGTCCTTCTTTTCTTGTACCAGCACTGATGAACACTTCAGAAATTGGGGGAACCTGCTTTCCTTTGAGAGGAACCAAATTAGCTTACACGGAGGATGACGACTGATATCCAAGACCAAAGCGATCTTTCTTCTCAGGCACTTCAATCAATTTTCCCCGACCATCATGGGGATATCTAGCTTCTATGAGGGCTTTAGCATCCTTCGAAGAGGCCATGGGTGCTTCAGACTTCTTACCTTCCACGATGGGGAACTTGTCAATAGTGACAATCTCCAGAGCTTGAAAGGGAAACTCCTGCACCTCACCTTCCACTTCCACATAACGATAGGTTGTCAGATTGTTAATCACTATATCTTCTTCTCCACAAATGACGACAACTTTGTCATTTACGATGAACTTCGGGCATTGATGAAGAGTAGATGTCACAGCTCCATCTACATGGATCCATGGGCGACTCAAAAGGCAAGTATAGGATGGACGAATGTCTATAACATAGACAAGTCTTGACAGGAAAGTCCACTCCTCCTTCTACATATCTCCTTGAACCATCAAACGCTCGAACACTTAGGGTGGAAGGTCTCATCATTACCCCGTCCATATTCAACTTAAACAGTGTAGCCTTAGGCATCACATTGAGTAAAGAACCCGTATCTACCAAAACTCGAGATAAAACCGTATCCAAACACTTCATGGAAACATGCAGCGCTTTGTTGTGGGCCCTACCTTTGATTGGGAGCTCATCATCATAGAAACCCAAATAATTTCCCATAATAATATTGGTCACGATCCCTTCAAACTGGACCACAGAGATGTCTTATGTAACATGGGCGGAACATAAAATCTTTAGTAAAGCATTGTGGTGGGCCTCTGAACACAAGTGAAGAGACAAGATGGAGATCTTGGATGGCGTCTAGTTGAGTTGATCCACCACTTTGTAATCACTTCGCTTAAGAATCTTTAAAAGTTGCTCCACTTCTTGTCCTACAGAAGGTTCAGACTGACTATCAATCACTTGCTTGCCCCTAGCCTTAGCCAGAGCATAACAATTAGTTTCCTTGGGAGGCGGTGGTGGGGGAGAAAAGATCCTTCCAGTATGAGTCATGTTACTGGTTTCTTCAATGTTGGTAACACTCTTGTCAGCCACTAGAGGACACTCGCATTTCTTCCCAGGAATATAGACCATATTATACTCCCATGGAACTGCCTTTGAGTTGTTACATAGAGGGGGAATAGGAGCTTGAGTCGTCGCGGAGGTAACTGGAGATTGAATCATTAATGAGGTAGTAGGAGCCTGAATTGTCAACGGGGTACTTGGTGTTACTAAGATGCTTCTCGGATAATAAGGAATTTCCAAGACATAAATCTATTTTTCTCGAAATATCTTCTCTATCTGTAGAACACCTTCATCCATTAGTTGTTGGATAGTCGTCTTCAAACTAGTACACTCTTCAGGTTTAGAGGAACATGTTAAGCAAAAATCATGGAGTTCTTGCCGCACCTCGTGCTCCGACAAATGTTCTCTAACATTTCCTAATGGCATCTTGATCTCGTCAACCTTGGTTACCATAGTATGTTCACTACTTTCTTCAATAGCATTGACCGATTCCCCTGGGTGAGGAGGCATGGGATTATTCTGAATATTAGGACCAACATGGTTGAAATTGATGGCCTTTGCATCGAGGAGGTCTTGAAATTTACATTTAAAAGCTCTGCAGTTCTCAATCGTGTGGCCTGGGGCTCCAAAATGAAATTCACAATGAGCATTAATGTCATACCCCCTGGGGAGAGGATTAGGAGGTGGACCAAGTTCACATAGTTTAACCAACTGATTGGCAAGTAACTGAGGGAGAATCTGAGCATATGACATAGGAATGGGATCAGATCTTCTTTCAGGCGCTCTCTGTCTTTGTGGAGCTCTCAGACCTTGAGGTGGTTGATTCTGTTGTTAATAATTTGGAGGTGGTGCAAGTTGTTGTTATTGAAGATACTGTGGTTGTGGAGTGAAAGGTCGTTGTTGGGCCATCCAGGGTGCTGGAGTTGTAGCAGCATGCACTTAAGGAACAAATTGATTAGGAACAACAGCAGGTGTTGGAAAGTATGGAAATTGAACTTGAGGATATGCATGAGCTTTTCCTTGGTTGATGGTGACAACACTAGTCTCCCCCTCTTTCTTCTTAACGAAACCAGAAAATGGCTTCTTACCAATGCCAGTATTATTGTTGGTATTGTTAGGGATACCTTGGATCATTCCAGCCTTAATACAAGTTTCAACATGTTCCCCAATAATGACTATATCAGAGAAAGAAGTAGAAGTACTGCTGAGCATGTGTTGGAGATAAGGACCTCGCAGAGTACCCATAAACAAATCAATCAGTTCACGGTCCAAGAGAGGAGGTTGGACCCTTGCAGCTAGTTCACGCCACCTTTGGGCGTACTCTTTGAACGACTCTTCGGATTTCTATATCATCCCTTGAAGCCGAGTACGACTAGGAGCCACAACAATATTATAATGGTAATGTTTCAAAAATGCGCCAGCAAATTCTCCCCCAGTACTGACATGAGTTCTTTCTAGTTGCATATACCAATCCAACGGTGCCCCAGTCAGGCTATCTTGGAAGAAGTGCATGAGTAATAGTTTATTTTTAGCATAGGCTTCCATCTTGCGACAGTAGGAACGGAGATGAGTCTCTGGACAGGAGGTGCCTTTGTATTTGTCAAAATTAGGAACCTTAAACTTGGGAGGGATAACTACCCCATGCACGAGACACATTGCAGCAGTATTGAAACCCGAAGTCTTAATACCCTCCATGGCTTTGAGACGCTCTTCGAGAGCATGATACATCTTTGCAGTTTCGACAACTCCAGCGGAGAGATTCACCTAGGGTTCATCAAGATCAATGATGTCATGATGATCATCAACATCATTCTGAGGAGCTCCAGTAGGGGTCTCAACATTTGTATTATCATTCCTCCCACTAGCAGAAGTGGAGGGAGCAGCAGTAGAAAGCTTGGTAACACTTTGATGTAGCTCTTCTTGACCCTTAATAACAGCATGAATGGTTTCCATAAGCTGATCCATGAAAGTGCCCATGGTGTCCATATATCGGCGAAGAGCATTTTGATTCTCTTCAAAAAGATCCATAAGTCTTCACTGGTTGCTTCTTGTACGATAGAGATGTGGAGAAGTCATCTTTGCTGTTCACTTAAGTCTAATGGAAAAGGGACCCCAATAAGTTTTTATTGTGAATAATGAATGCATGATAGCATGAATGAATGTTTTATCTTCATTTTCAAGGAAATCCAAAGACTCATCTATCTTTTAAAAAATTTGTTTTCATTTTTAAAAAGCTCAACCAATGAGACTTGTCTTTGGAATTCCTTAGTTATGAGATGTATATGATGGAATGATGTTATGGTATGCTATGGCGTGAAGCCTCAGCTCTACATATTTTGGATAACCACTGTGTAGTCCTTTACGCAAACTGAAAGTAATAGGGTCAAAAGTATGACGTGACAGGCATGCAGTCAAAGTAGCCACCCATAAGGTATATACTAGGGGTTTATCACCTACCGAACAAGGTTCTAGGGAAACCTTAGAGTCTACGTTCTTCCTTCAGATATTACAAACGTCCAATTTCCTCGGTAATCAGTAACATTCGAAGGAAAAACTCGTTCGAGCGCAGGATCATGTGACAACTATTTTCAGATTACTCTGTTATAGTCTCTGCACTACACCTAAAAAGGCCAGGATGGGTTGATGGTTCTACGGCTCTTAGCTTCTCGAGTTCCCAGGTCAAAAGCAACAATGTCTTCCCAATTACTCGATAAACATCTCTACTTTCAAGGGGGCCTCCACTGAGTGGGGGATTTTCATGCCTCCTTTTTCGGGATTACTCCCTCAAAGTTAACATGACTATACCACCCGTCGTAATCCTAAGTGTAACCCAAGTCCGGGTATAGGACTTATCAAATGTAATCACCCAACCCAACATCACAACATATCCAGAATATGTGAGTAGCAAATATATAATGCAATATATACAAAAGAATACAATAAAGCAATAAAGAAATAAAATAGTAAAGCAAAATAAAGCAAATAAATAAACACCCAAAGAGACAAATAAACAAAACTAGGAGAGACTCGCAAAAGAAAGTCTCCCCAGCAGAGTCTCCAGTTGAAGCTACCGGCAAAAAATACAGAGCCTCCACCGAACTTTATTTATCCCGAAGGAAGGAGAAATATCAAGAAAACCACGATAGGATGGATAAGATGGTCTTGCAACCAAGAGAAAGGGTAAGGGAGTCGGTTATGCGAGGGGAAAGTATTAGCACCCCTCACATCCGTTACACTCAACAGGATCCATTTTGTTTGTTTGCTTCTAAGGGTGTGTTTATCTATAACTATACTTGCTTAAGGAAAAAAGGTTTTTTTGTGCGTTCGTGAGGGTCTCTCCACCCTTTGCCTACGTATCCAGTGAAGTAATCATAACACCATAATTATTATTAAAAATGGTTGGTTTTTTGGTGTTTTTTAGTTGGCGATGTTAACGCGTGCATTCTAGAAATAGGTCTGGCCTGTATCGCGGTAGAACTGAGATAACATGCCCTTTGGGGGAAGTTTTAATTTGTTGAGTGTTTTGTAAGCTTTAAAATGAATTCAAGTAATGATTAAGTGTTTTTGAATTTTTGATTTGTGAATGATAAATTTTAATTACAAAAAAAGAAAAAGTTTTAAGAGGGAGACTAGAAAAACCTTAATGTTGTCATGTACAGGTTTCAACTTAAGGTTTAATTAGTTCGCATCCTAAAGAAGGGGAAAATATCATCCTAAGGGAGCATGTTATAAGCATAAAGTAAAATTGAAAGCGTTTGTGAAAAGTGATCTTGCATGGAGATTATAGCAAAAAGTGACAAAAAAATGGGTAGTATCATAAAAGGTGTAAATGGAATGCTTGGTGTATGGGGATTGAATCAGGTTATGATTAACCAAGGGGTGTACTTGATTAATCTCGTGAGAGTAGGTATTCATACTGTGATACGGTGGGAGAACTGACTTGATTGTTTTGCGTTTGATCGCAAATGTTGCGGTTAGCAAGAGTCGCCACCGACTTTTCTTTTATCCAAAAGGAAAGGTGAAAAAGCACAGGAAAGACCTTTGAGATTGTTTCTTGAGTTCGGGGGGTAGATTATTAAAAGGGAAGGTATTAGCACCCTTTTCATCCATGGTTTTCCATGGGCTCTTAGTTACTTTCTAGATCACTTGCTTTTTGTTTTGAAACTGTGCTTTGTGTGGTTTTGAAAGTATTTTGTAAAAGAGGCCATTATTTAGGCAATCTTTGTAATGATTCTCGTTCGTAAGAATGTATACCAAGATGTTTTTCTTTTTGAAAATGTTTTCAATGTTTGTAAATGGGTGTTTGTTTTGAAAATAGCAAGGATGGTTGTTTGGAAATAAAGCAAGTAACTAGAAGTAATCTACCTACTCAAATGTCTTTCTTGTTCATTTTCTATTCCTTTGACATTGTTGTCTTACCATTGATTTGGTAAGCAACCCTATCTTTGGATGTAAACGGGACGGGCATGGGTCATTTTATAACCATAATTAGCAATATTGCAAAGTACCTTTGCATTTTTGAGGGACCAAGAACATTTTGTAAGGCAACTTTGAATAGCGTCATCGAGGAACTATGATCTTATACTTATTTGTTTTGCCAAGATACTTTGCATGCGTAATATGGCAAATTTTTTATAAGGAAACCAAGTGGAGAAACCCTCAGGATGCTTGTGTGCAAGTGTGTTATTTTCATGCTTTGATTTTGTCTTGGATTTAGGGTTTTCTATTTGATTTGTTTTTATCGTACCATTCAAACCCTAATTACTAGCATGGTATGTAAAAGCGGTAAATTGTGTAATTTAAAGATTACTACGCTATTACAATATTTTTATGGGAGGGGGGAAAACAAATTATGAATGGGGATTTGCAATAATGTAAATCTAATTAAGCTATTACAACCAAATCGAATTTGTACGAATATTTGAATAAATAAATACAACATTTGAATATGCAATATTATATATATGCAAGAAAAGGATTTTTGTTTTGTTTCTTATGTGAATAGAAATTTTGAACTAAACCTAATAACTTAAGAAAAAGAAATTAATTCTTGAAAGCAAAAGTTAACCCTAATTTCTAATTTAAAAGAAAATAAAGTTCTTATGTATTATTTTTATGTATTTTTTTATATTAAAAATAATAAATAATATTTTATAAAAAATATTTAGTTTTTGTATGTCAAAATAAATATTTACAAGTATGAATAATAAAAAAGGAATAAAATAGTTAAACTAAATCTATTATATTTACAAATTTATTTAAGAAAGAAATAATTATATATAGTTTAATAAAAATATTTTTTCATGTGAAAATAAAATAAAATAAACAAAATGAAAAATTGTCATATTTTATATTTTTCATGATTTTATGTATTTAAGAAAATATTTAATAAAACAAAAAAAGAAAATAAAACAAATAAATAAAAGTGAGTGAAAATAGTTGGGCCAAGGGGTATCCTGAGTAATCAGGTGTTATCATGTTAGAAAAAAATGCTAGGCCCAAGTATTGAAGTCCATCCTGCAAACAGCCAAAAAAAGATGAAAAAATATGTGAAAATGCAAAAAGGCAGGCACCAAGGCTCGAACCCATGACCTTGGCATTCTCAGCGCGCTGCCTTGCCACCGGGGTAGCTGTACATCCGTTAGTTCAAATGAAACAAGAAAAACATAACATAAACAACTTTCGTTGCCCTGTACTTCGTCTTCTTCCTCAAGCTGGCCAGACCTCTTGTATCTTTCTCATTTCTCCATGAAAATGAAAACTTCCAACATGAAAATGATAGTACTCATTTCCACGATTTCAACCATGTAACTTATGGAAACTAACAATAAAAAATTAAAACGAATTTTGAAATCCCTAATTTTAAACCTAATTTTTACAGGAATTTGAACTTCAAAATTCTCTATACATAATGATCAGAAATGAAATCTATGCACATGGTTGGCTTCAGCACTATAATATCTACATTTTTCTTTCACGATCTGTGGCCAATGGATGAATGTATGAAGAGATAGAAGTTGGAATTCTTACCTCTTTCAGCTGAGATCGTGAATGGAGTTTGAGTGAGATTTAGGAAGGCCTGAAGCTTTCTTTAGCTTGCTTGAACCTCCCTGAGCGTGTTCCAATCCTTGCCTTGCTTTGGAAGTGCCTGGAACTCTCTATCCAAGTCAACCTGCAAGCTTGAAAAACAAAAATGGCAGATGAAGAAGGAGGAGTTACAGTGCAGGGATGATAGTCTGGATCACTTAGATATGAGGTAAGTAAATTGTTTGAATGATTAAATCTTGAAACGCACGAGCAAATTGATGGATTGCTATGCTTGGACACAAACTGCAAGTTTTAACAGTTTTTTGGTGATATGGAGTTTGGGAGTATTTCAGGCCTTTTGCAATCGTGTTCTCAACTATAATATGTTTGTGTATTAGTATAGAGAAAGTTCCAAGTCAGTTTCACAACAGATCTTTGAGTTGTAGGCTTTTTGCACACTTTCTTGCTTTTGAAGAAAAGTGAAGGGACAAGTCTTTACATGCTTATACTGGCCTGCTTGGAGTTGGTATGAGCTCTATACAAATTGATTTAGGTCTGCAGGACTTATGTGTGCAGAGAAGACAGGTCCAATGCTCAAGAATTGGAAAGTTGCAAAAGTTAAGCTTTTCCAAAATGGCAATGGCAACTTTGTGCCATTTATGGAATTAAAGCTTGGATAAAGACTTTTGGGCTTGGATTAAAGCTTTGTCAACTGAGTAAGCATTAAATTATGGAGTTAGAAACAAGTTTGGGACATGTAAGGCATGGATTAGGCAGCATAGGTTCAGATTTGAATTTTGTTCTTCATGAAATGGCTTGAATCAAAAGTGAGAAATTGCCAACTTCATCTCTTCGATTCTCCATACTAAAAAATGATCTCAAGGAGTTCTTTAACATTTTGGAAAGCTTGAAATGTGATTTATAACTCATCTTTGAAATGAATTTCAATAATCCTCTTGGAACTAGGTGAAACATTTCCATGAAGTTGGGTCAAAAACCTGCCTAAGTTAGGGCAAAATTTCACTAAGTTATTTTAGTTCATGTGCATGTATTCACAAAATTATATCTCGAGATCCAAGAATCTTTAGGGAAAAATTAGTGAAGAAAAGTTGTAGATTTCATGGAGGTCTACAACTTTCATATTGGGAACTTTCTTTGAATCATCTTGTATCATGGTGGAAAATTGGCTTAAAGTTGAGAAAAAATAAGAAATTTTATATACTTAGAAAAATTTCAAAGTTAAGAAAAATTTCAAATTTTAAAACCAAATCTTCAATCTTTGATTTCTTGATGAAATAAATTCACATTTTGACGTGTTTTGATGAATTGTGATCCTTGACACTTAATTTTGACCAAAAAGTTAAAGTTTGACTTTTCAGTATACAGTTGACTTTTGATCAGTTGATTGCAAATTTCATCTGTCTACCCAATAAAATTGCAATGTTTTGAACCATGCTATTAGGTCAAGATGATACAAATGAACCCTTTAAATCATGCTTCAAATCAATTGCTCACTTGCTAGGTCAAAAATAAGAAATTGCCCTTCCTCGGTCAAAACCCTAATTTTGACCATTTTGCCCTTTTAATGATTTGATCAAATTTCTTGAGGAATTGTGATCCAAACTTGATCAAATGATACATATGAGTCTAGAATGTTTATGTGGATAAAAAATTATGAAGTTTGACTGTAAATTGGCCATGGTTGACTTTTTCCCCAATACAGTTGATTTTTAGGTCAACTGTCTAATTGACTGATCAAAATGTGGTTCAAGGCTTGAAACTTGTCTTGAGTAATATTAGGGGTCCATAATGATGTTTGAAAGTCATATAAAGCATTGATAGTCCAAAAATCCTTGTGCAAACTCAAACCTTAATTTTGGATCATCAGTGTAAGATGAGATGTCTTGAGTTGACCAAACCCTAATCCAGTCTTGAGTCAAAGAGATCTTGTGAGAATAATCTTGATAAATGAGAGGGAAAATTTTGGGGTACAACACATACTCTTAAATATGAGACCCTTTGTGCATGGAAACACTTGGTATATGGACCAAAGTGATTGATTTGGGTTATGGTTAACCAAGGGCAAACCTTGATTAACCTCGTGAGAATGGCCATACCCAAACTCAACTATGAAACCCTTTAAGAAGATGCTTGGTATATGGAACAAGGGGAGAGAAGTTGTTTCAAGGGATAAGATAAAAATAAAATCCCATACAAGGTGGCTATGTGCATGCTCCTAGAAATTGGGACTAGCGTGGCACTAGTATTCTAAACGACCAATTGAAACAATCGTCGAATAGTTGTCGCTGTAGAAAAGCCCAGGACCAAATTATGAAATGTGTGCGAGTGTGCATTTGTAAGTGGATACCTGCTCATTTATGATGAGCCCAAGAGGAGGCCAAGTGTTCCAATTTTGGACAAAATATGAATAATTAGCAATTTAAACATACCGAGAAAAAAAATAGAGAAACAAAATTCTAAACTATTACAAACCACATGGGGATGGGGGTATAAGTTTTATGAATGGGGATGAATCGAATTGAAAGTTAGATTAAGAATCCAATTAAACAAACAATACAACCAAATCGAAAATCAACAAACTAATACAATTATCTACAAAATTAACTATTCTAAATGATTAATCATGTTAAATAAAATAAAATTTTACTTTAATAAGTTAAAAAGAAAAGTAATCAATTTTTTTTTGTATTTTTTCTAATTTTTATGAATTTATGATTTTTTTAGTAAAGAAAATATTAAAAGGAAATTAAAACTAAATTCAAAATATTTATATTATTTTGTACTATTAAGTTAAGAAAAATTGAAAGAAAAATGACCTAAATTAACTTAAGAAAATCTAACTTATTTAACTTAATAAAATTTATTGGTATTTTATCTATTTTTTTGTTATAAGAATAATAACCTAAATTAGTTAAATCAAACTAACTAAGTAAAATAATCTCAAAATTTTAGTGATTTATCAGATATTAAGACAAAATGAAACAACTAAATGAAATCAAATAAAGAAAATAGAAAGAGAAACCCGGGGTTGCAGAATATTTGGGGATGTATTCTTAAATTTGAGTGGGCTTAAAAAGTGGAAACAGGAGTCTAAATGTATAGAAACCAAAAAAATAGATTGACAAATAAATAAATAAATGATGATGGGTCAGATCAGGTCAGGCTGGACCAGGATCTGCGACCTAATTTCCCTACCCAAATCCACATGGGTTAGAAAACCCTAGGTTGTAACAACGCCTCATGCTCTTTCATCTTTCTTGATTCATATCCCTTTCTCTCTTCTGAGTCTCTCAACCCCTTCCTCTCCCACTCGCATCTCTCTCAAACTGAACATTACTCTCATCCTATTCCTCTTTCTCTTTCTCTCTCACGCGCGCTTCTCGATTATCCCCTTCAACACCAGTATCCATCAAACCCTCTTGCTCATGTACTCCCTCTCTGCCTCACAGTTCGCTTATTCATCTTCAACACTGTCAGCGCCGAACTAAAGAAAAAAACGTAATGTTCATCCAAAGAGAAATGAAAGAGGAAACACTTACTTGTCAGAGTTGGTCCGATGGCTTTTCAAATGATGATGATAAATTTAAATCCGCAAATCTTCATGTAACTTCCATGGCTTTTCTTCTTCTTGCTTCGGATCTTTTATTCTGGTTCTGTGTGTTAGCATTGTGGTTATTACGGTGAAGAAGGTTTAACAGGTGTAGATGAAATCTTGAGTGAGTATATTCTATTAATGAAGGTTGATGCGTATTTGAGGGATGTTCGGGTATAGGTTTAGTGTTTAAGCAGAGGTTGGTTATGGATTTGAGTCGAGCACAAGGCTACGAGTTTGGGATAATGGGTGAGGGTTTGTTAAGCTATTGTAGAGTTTTTTTTTACAGAGATTTGTGGCTCTTAATGAGAGATTTAACAAAGAGGTTATATGGTGAAGATAGTTGTTGAAGTTGTGGGATAGTTCCGTAAGGAGTTACAATGGTTTTTTCTCATGTGATTGTTGTGTAGAATGTTCATGGTTTTGACTTACAGTGATTTTGAAGTTTTTTTTTTTGCAATGGTTCGTTTTTTGGGAGAGTAATTTTGAAGGTGTCCAAAAAACAGTGGTCTTTCTAGTTTATTCTATGGGTTCTTATAATAACTGAGAAGTGGGCAGTTGGGGGGAGGAAACGTTTGAGGAATTTGAGGAATTTGAGCATTTTGGCATGCTATTTTTTTTAGCCTTTTGAGTCATCTTTTAGTTATGTCTATATTTGTGCAACTGGTTTTTTTTGGAGGCTTGCAATAGGTTTGGCACAGGTTTTTGGCATGTTTTGTTTAGTTTGAAGCAAAATTGGACTGTTTGGGTTAGGTGACTTCTTTCTAAGCCCTATTCTTTTCCTCTTTGTCTTTCTATGATGTAAAGCATCTATTCTGCTTTCTACAATTTCTGAGGGGTTTGTATTTTAGGAAAATGATACGTTTAAGGTTTTGTGAGCTATTGCTAGCTCGTTGTTTTTTATGATCCGCTGTTGTTTTATAGTTTTAGTTTGCTGTTGGTTTTGCTAGTCTTGGGTTATTTTGTTTGGTTATGGCCTGCTGCAATTATTTGGCAGTTTTGCAGCTGTTGTTCTGCCTTTTGCTTGTTTTTCTGCAAGTTTTCCTTTTGTATATTTGCTGCTGTTAGCTGTTTTAGGCTGGCTATTTTGGACTATTTTGGTTTGTTTAGCTGCTGACTATTGCGCTTGCAACTGTTCTGCTTTGTTGTTTGCTTGCTCGTATATTTGCTGTTTTGGGCTTGTGATTGCAGTGGGTTGTTGTTTTGTTGCTCAACAGTTTTGCTTTTTATTTTGTATATTTTCTTAGTAGTTTTTTGCTTGTTTCTTTGACAGTGAAGAAAAAGTTTGCATGTTTTTTTTTCCTTTTGTGAACCAAAATCCAAGCTTTTGTGATTTGCAAAATAGGAGAAGATAACCCATGATTGAAAACAAACCCCTTTTAATTTTTTATTCCAAATACAAACCCTAATGATGAAATGAACATTCTTTTTTAACAATAAGTTCTTGTTTGGAATTTTTCACATGTTGATGTTTTCTAACTTTTCCCTCTTTCTTGTTTCATGAGCAATGAGGATTGGACGAACAAAGCGAGGTTGAAAGATGAAAAGGCCATTGCTAGCAAGGAGTGTGGACAAGTTGCTTCAAGATGAAGCAAAGAAAACTTGAAGAGCAAACATTTTCTTTGTAAACAAAAAAAATTGTAGCTTGTATTTCACATTTGTACCCTGCTTTGTAAATTTCCCAAAAAATGTAACTTAAATGATATTTCTTTGAACTTTATGAATGATGAATTTGTTGTATGGAAACTTGATAAGTCTTTAGTCTTGTTTGAAATTGGAAATTCCTTATTTGAATGGTTTGAATGATACCCCTCGCTTTTGTAACTTGAACTTCAAGAAATCACAGATGACCATTGTAACTTGTATTTCAAGTAAACCGTATACCTTGTCTTCTAACCTCGCTCTTCATATCGTGTCCAAATCAAACTCACACCCTCAATTAGAACCATAACCTTGATGTCCAAACCACAAGTAACTTGTAACTGAAGAAACAAAAAATATGCCTTGATTATCATGAACCTCCAACCTTATTTCTTGTGCCCGAATTCCATGTTCATCAATTTAAACTTCAAACTCTTGACTTGATGACTTAGAGACCTTAAGAAGAAAACTTGAAGTGCGAGGAGATATTAGACATGAAATCCCTAACCAAATGTCTTTCTGTTGATGCGTGTTCACAAGCCCAAGCATAATGAGTATCAAGACCCTAATTTATTGTGATTTTAAATGAAGCAATGTAGAAAACCTAAGCATGAAGGAAGACATACACTTGACCTTGAGTTATCTTGTAGGCAGGTGAAAGAAACATCTCACAACAACCAGGGATCCAAAAACTCTGGTATCTTGACAAACAAAAGGGAAATAAACCCTATTCCAGGCTCTGAGGAATTTGAGTGAGAAACAGCCTTGTAACTTGATGAAGAAAGAAACCCATGATACCTCAGAACTTCATTCCACAACTCACTGATCAAGGCCCAAATGAACTTGTTTTTACCTGATAAAGAAACTTCAAACCAAAATTAAACATAAGGATGGCACAACCCTAATGCTTTAAAACCAAAGTGCCTGATTCCCTGATATGCATGATATGCAAACTACTTAGTGAAAAATGATGCAAATGGGAAGAAAAGTCCAAGCCAGACAAAAGTAACAGGTAGCGAAAATTTGGGGTACGACAACATCCTTCATGAACTTAGAGTAATTTGGAGTTTGTTGAATGGCTTCAATCAATGGTATGTTAATGTGAAGTTGCTTCAGAATTTCCATGAATTTTCCAAATTGTTGTCTTCTTTAGGATTCTTAATCCTTTGGGGAAAAGGAGGTGAAGGTATTTATTGAACAAACCTTTGCTCTCTGTCGAGCTCAGTCATAAGGTCAGGCTGTTTTCTTGAGTTAGAAACCATGTTGTTAGCATATAGCTCAACATTTCCTTCAGGTTTTCCAGATAAGGACGGTTCCTCATTGGATTCTTCTTTTTCTTCAATATTTTCATGTTGAGGCGGGACTCCACTTGTCTCAGTGTTCCTAGCAGTAGATCCTTCACATTATTTCTGTCTCCTAAGCTTGGTAACTTGAAATGATTCAACACTCTTCACTCCAGAAGTTATGGCTGGAGTTTCAGTAGAGCTTGGGAGTGTTCCCACATTCCTTGAATGAAAATAAGTGGAAATTTTCCCTACTTGATTTTCTTGGTTTTTTATGCTCACTCATTGCGCTTAAAACTGATTTTTGGTTTCTTGAATGAAGGACTTCAAAATATTTTCCAGCTGGTTGTTGCTTTGATTGGCCACAACATGGTTAGGTGCAACAAAACCAGGTGGTATTTATGGTGCTCGAGTTGCTTAAGTAGCTTGAGGTTTAGGTTGATTTTGGTTGTTACTCCATGAGAAGTTGGGATGGTTGCGCCAACCTGGGTTGTATGTGTTACTATATGGGTTGTTATTTCTGTTATAATTATTGCCAACATAGTTGACTGAAACAAGATTTTTAGGCAATTTTTCAATCAAATGAGTTCCTCCATAATACACACAGGCAACTGCAGATGCGTCAGTAACCACCTTCACTAGCTCGGGCTTATCCACGTCTGAAGTCATCATATTTTTCATCATTTGGTGAACTTGAGCCACCCGAGCAGCAAGAGTTGTTATCTCAGTGACTTCATGATCTCCAATAGGTTTCTTTTGAATGGAATTAACATTGGCTCTTGTGAGTGTCCATTGATAAGTGTTGTCCATAATACTCTCAATCAATCTATAACCTTCTTCATAAGACTTAGGAAAAAGAGCTTCTCCACTTGAGGCATCAAGCATGTTCTTTAAAGAAGGAATAAACCCATTGTAGAAAGTTTCAAGTTGAATACATATGGGTATGCAATGGTTAGGGCATTGTCTGAGCAACTCTTTAAATCTCTCCCAAGCATAAAATAAATATTCTTCATCTCCTTGCCTAAATGAAGTAATTTCATTTCTCATCTTTGCATTCTTGGAAGGAGGAAAGTACTTAGCTAAGACCTTCTCAGCTAGATCATTCCACATGGAAATGGAATTAGGCTCAAGGGAATTTAAACAACTCTTGGCTCTATCCATTAGAGGGTAAGGAAAAAGCCTCAACCGAAAGGCATCATCAATCACACCAGGAATCTTGAAATTACTAGCAACATCCAGGAACTACATCAAGTGCAAATGAGGGTATTCATTAGGAGAGCCTAAGTATTGGCCAGTGGTTTGCAACATTTGAAACATTATAGGCTTGAATTCAAACTGGGTTGCAGTGATTTTTGGAAAGATGATACCGAGGCTCATAGCATTTGGATCAAAAACCACAAAGTTTCTAATGTTACGGGCCCTATGATTAGCAATATCGATAATATTGTTAACATCCATGACAGGGATCAACTCCTCTTTTCCTTCTGATTGCACTGGTTGTTCTAGGTCTCCTAAATTTGCCAAATTAACAATAATAGGATCTCTTGGTATGTGTCTAGTAAGTTGATATCTTCTTAGCACTTTGAGTGCTCTTTCAGGTACAGGATATCCACTGTAAACTGGACATAATGACATGTGTATGCAATAGCTAAAAGACATGTCGTGACACCAGATTACAGGGAATATTTAAATGCTCAAATGCTTTAAAATAAAAACAATAGTAGTGAACACACAAAAAAACAATAAATGTAACTAATTCACTCACCGACAGTAGCGCCAAAAACTTGTTGTCTTTTTAAATGTCACATGGAAGTATACATATTTTGATTGCAACAAGTAATAAATATAAGAGTATCTTACCCACAAAGAGTTTTGTTAATTTGATTTGATTTTTGTATGAAAATTATTATTTTGATTTAAGCATGAGCATGGAGAAATAATGATTGCAAATTATGAGTTCAAGTTCACTTAAACAGATGTCAAAAGTAAGGTGAAAAGTAGTGGAAATATATTAAGAGTGAATGAGGTGAGCTATGTTCCATTAATATCATTAGTGTATTAAAGTGTCTGTGACATTTGGTGTCGTGACTAGTGAGGTCAGAATGATCTTGTGGTGTGTGTCTACAACATCAAAGCATGCATAACAAAGACAAGGGGACAAATCTCTAAGCCTCACTTATAACCCTAATATACGTCTATTAGTATTTTGAAATCCTCAATAGTTGTAGATTCTTATCTCTAAGTAAGCTAAGCAAGTGAATATCTCTATCCTACTTATTCAACTATTTTTATTAAGAAAATCACTTGTTGTTGGATCTCTCATAACAAAAAGTTGTCATTTATTCCTAAGTTGATCAAGCAAAGAAATAAACTTATGAAAAATTAAAATATAATAAAATGAATCACTTAACCACACACCATTTAATCATGAAAACACTTTAATATTAAATTCACATTGCTCAACTGAAAAATGTTTAGCTCTTAGCGAGTTAAGTACAAGCTACAAACATGGTTCTCAATAGGAAAATCTCTTAAACAATAAACAAAGAAAATATATAAACCTAAGAGAGACTTGTAGAATTACTTGAGACGACTAGTCTTCAAGAAATATCTTCAGCCGCACCATTACTCATCAGCTAGTACAAGATTGGGTGAGGAAAGATACTCCTGCACACTCCACTATCCATGCACTCAAACTCTTGGTGTTTTTCTCTTAGAACTGCAAAACTCCCTTTTCATTTCTCATTGTAGCTTTATTTATAGATCAAAGATTAGGGTTTGTGTTGCATTAGATCATGGGCCTTAATATAAGGAAATCACATCAAACCCATACAAAAAAGTAGTGCCAACGCATAAATTCAGTTTCTTAACCAACAAGGAACTTGGTAAAAAGAGACCATGGTGGGAGACAAAGTGTATGGTTGCAGACTGCCACAACAGGTGCAGGCGGTGCATTGTCCTTAACGCAATGTATTATTGTACTCGTTTTTGTCCTTTAGCACCTACACCTTTATGCTTTGAATTTGAATTTCTTCTTCCTATTTTACAGCACAACAAAGTGTTCACCTCCAATATATCTTCCTTCCACGCTATCATTATCAGCTAGCTACTTAGAACAATTATTTCCCTTTCTCTTTTTATCCTTCTAACTTCTTCAGCTTGTGTTCTATGCAGCAAACCACTACAGTCTTGCCCCAGCTCGACTCTGCTAATCTTTTACTTACAAAAACAAACATTAATAATAAAAAGTGAGCACCTATTATGCTCCAAGATAAAAAAATAAAAACTACTAAAAGGGAAGACATTACAACTATTAAAATAATAAAAATACTAATTAATAGAAATTTAAGGCATGTATTAACTAACAAAATGTGGGTTAACAATCACCACTTTTTTAAAATAACAATCTTAATATTTGGCAAGCTAGATTCAAAAAATTTCTTCAAAGTTTAAATCGTGAATTTTGGGAAACTATAGTCAATGGTCCATTTACCTTACTCATCACGTAAATGATAAAGTAGTGGAAAAAACCTATTCCTTTTGGACCAAAGAAGAAACTCGAAAGATAGATATAGATCTTAAAACCAAGAAATTTATAATAATGTCTCTAGATGGTAGTAAACTTTAAGATTTATCGTCATTGTAAAACTGCAAAGTAATGTGGGATGATCTTGAAAAGATATATGAATTTCTCCAAGTATCGAATAAGAGAAGATGAACACACGAGACAAAGAAGATATACATACCAGTCATAGATGTTTTTCTAAATTTAAAAATTGCACATCTCGAAAATCACAGGGCCGACCGGGTATTATAATCAACAAGGAGAAAGGATAAAGCAGTAGTCGGCTCAGTGTGAAGGTACACAGGGTGAAACTCGACTAAGGGAGTGTTCGACGACCCGTGGACCCGAGTAGTAACTCGGTGTCACCATTGACCTAGATAGGGTAGGTAGCCGGGAGACACCTGCCCGTAATCGATCATCATCTCAACTCATTAAATCTAGTAACCGCTGATGGAACATTCATTACTATGTTATGCATCACTAATAATCTTCATTCATGGAGAGGACGGAGGTTACGTAGTTATGGAACTCAAGAGTCACTCATTAACCAAGGCTCTTGATGAAGCAAAGATACTCACTATATAAAGGGGCTCTCGAAAGAGGGATAAGCAAGACATTCATCTTGGGATGCACGCATCACTTTCGTAGCTCCCAAATCCCCTCAATCATCTCATAAACTCGTTCTGGTGGGCTCTCTCTTGCAACCTCTTGGGAAGTAGGCCGAATATTTGTTCTACACAGGAACATAGGCGCTCACCATGGGACCTAGGTAAAATTATTCCTAGGCCACACCTCAATTCACCTTCTACAGAATGTCATCACCTGGAGACCCCCTAGACATGGAACAACTACTAGCCATGGTGGAGGTCCTCAGGCAGCAGAATGAAACTTTGTAGGACAATGTCACAGACCTACAACAAAGAAGCGTAGGGGACGATAGTCTATAGGAGGAGCTTCTAGAACCTCAACCTCTGTCTCAAGTTATCTGGGACGAACAAGTCCCAGAAAACTTCAAATCAACATCATTGGTCATGTATGATGGCAAAACTGACCCTCAGAAGCACATTATCACCATCAACAACCAAATGGCGATAATTGGCCCCACTGACTCATTGAAATGTAAATTGATGGCCAACACCTTCAAGGACATGGCTCTGCGGTGGTACATGAGTCTACCAGAACTATCCATGGAAAGCTACGCATACCTGATGAAGAACTTAATCCAGCATTTCTCTGTTAACAAGCACCATAAGGTGTCCATGAAATCCTTGTCCAATGTAAGACAAGGTCAAGCGGAGTCTCTCTGGGAATACCTAGCTCAGTTCAACAAAGAGACTATCAAAGTATCTCACCCAAATTAGGAATTGTTCGTTGGAGCATTTTAACACAGCCTTCGAGCAAGACAATTCAATGAATCCTTAGCCCAGAATCATGCGTCTAACATGAACGAGATCATCACTAGGGCGGACTACTACATAAAAGGCGAGGAGAGCAACCTGGAAAAAAGGTCCAGAGATGCCCCTGAGAGAAGCAAGACGAAAGAATAAGGATCAGGAAGGAAATAAGAGTCTTCTCGGGCGAACTCAAGAGACAGGCCCCGGGAACGCACGAGTCAGAGACATAACCGATATCCCTTTGATTCAGGTGACGTCGAGACACCCTTGAACATGAGGAGAGGCGAAATACTACAGGAGGTAGCACACCTAAACCTGATCCCATAAGCACTCTACATGTTGAAAGTCAATGTTGTACTGGGGAATAATAATGGGCTTGGTTTAACTATCATCGGCTCTGAGGGCATCACATCGATGTTTGCCTCCAACTAAAGAAAGATATTAAGAAATTGATACATAAGGGGTACTTACTGACTTATGTCAAAGTTGGCAAAACCCGAGCTAGTAAAAGAGATACTCAGCAAAAAGATACGGATCCAGAGGAGCCTTCCCAAAATAAGGGGAAAGGTATTGAAGAAGTGCACAAAACTAAGACAGCTTGCCACACCCTCAACACCATTGCTAGAGGATTCACTGGCGGTGGTGAAACCACCTTATCCAGAAAGAAGTATGTTTACACCGTAATACAAGTATCTGGGGACATAGCCAAGGTCCAGGAACAAGACCTCAACCCGGTTAGCTTTTCCAAGAGGGATGCCATTGGCATTATGGCCCATGAAAATGACCCTATGGTCATCAAGGTACAAATCTGGAACTGGAGCGTGAAAAGGGTGTTGGTGGATCCTAGTAGCTCAGTCGATGTACTCTACTGGGAAGCCTTCTAGAGAATGGAGTTTGATATGTTCGAGTTGTTAACTTTCAACAGCACCCTGGTCGGGTTCTCCAGAGAACAAGTACAGGTATTGGGACACCTCCCAGTACTCACTACCTTTAAAAGCAGCGCAAATGCCAAAACTGTAAGAGTAAGGTACTTGATCGTCAAGGCTGTCTCACCCTACAACGTCATCATAGGGAGACCTTCCTTCAATGCCTTAGAAGCCGCTCTATCACCTTGTACCTCACTATGAAATACCCCTTGGGGGACGACCGGGTCGGGGTGGTCAAAAACGACCAAGGATTGGCCAGGAAATGCTATAAGGATAGCCTGAAGTTAAAAAAGATACAATCTGAAGGCCCAGAACGATCCAATGAGCTGAAAATCAACATGATTGACATAAAACCTCAGGATAATACATGGGAAGAAATCCTTTTCCCCCACGATTAAACAAAGAGGGTCCAAATTGGCAACACACCCTCCGAGATAACTTACATAGAATGCAATCTTTCCCGAGAAGAAGAAAAGGAAATCATGGAGTTGTCAAAAGAAAACATAGACGTGTTTGCTTGGAAGGCTTCATATATGCCTTGGATAGACCCTAACTTCATGTTCCACCACCTAGCCTTGAATTTGTATGCCAAATCGGTATCTCAGAGGAAGAGGAAAGGTGGAGAAACAAAGAAGGCCATAAAATACGAGGTTGAGAAGTAACTCGATGCCAACTTCATTAAAGAAGTCAAATACCCTACCTGGTTGGCCAACATGGTAATGGTCAAAAACAAAACAGGAAAGTGGCACATGTGCGTTGACTTCACAGATCTCAATAAAGTGTGTCCCAAGGATCCATACCCGTTGTCATAAATAGATCGACTCATTGACAAAACCTTAGGGTATAGGCTCCTCAGCTTCATGGATGTCTACTCGGGTTATAATCAAATTCGTATGAGCCCGACAGATGCACCAAAAACTGCCTTTATGACAGACCGGAGCAACTACTATTACAAAGTAATATTGTTCGGTCTCAAGAACGTATTAGCCACCTACCAAAGGTTAATGCATAAGGTATTTGCCACTCAAATCAGAAGGAACTTAGAGGTATACGTAGACGACATGGTCGTCAAAACAACTGTTGGAAAATAACATGTAACATACTTGAAAGAAACTTTTGAATCTATAAGACAGTACAACATGAGACTCAAACCAGTCAAATGTATCTCTGGGGTTCGATTTGGCAAGTTCCTAGGGTTCATGCTCACTAACCAAGGGATAGAAGCCAATCCAGACAAGTTTCAGGAGATCATAGACATGTACAACACATCTTCAAAAAAAGAGGTACAACAACTACCGGGAAGATTATCCGATTTGTTCTGGTTCTTATTGTGCTCCAGAGACAAGACGATCCACTTCTTTGCAACACTCAGGAAGTCAGAGAAATTTTAATGGATGACAGCATGCAAGGAAGCCTTTCAAAGAGTAAAATTCTTCTTGTCCTCTCCACCAATCCTGACAAGACCAGAAGTGAGTGCACCCTTGATCCTATACCCGACAGTTTTTGATAAAGCTATGAGCTCAATACTTATCCAAGAAGGGGAAGAGGGGGAAATACCCATGTACTTCATTAGTGTAATACGGTTGGAGAACTGACTTGGTTTGTGTTTTATCACAAATGTTATAGATAGCAAGAGTCGCCACTGACTTTTCTTTTATCCAATAAAGGAAAGGGTGAAAAGAATAGGAAAGACCTTCGAGATTTTACTGAGTTCAGGGGGTAGGTTATGAAAAGGGAAGGTGTTAGCACCCTTTTCATCCATATTTATCTACGGGCTTTTAATCGTTAGCTCACTTTTGTTTGAAAATGCTTTGCGTGTATGTGTTTGAAAATATTTTGAAAAATGCCTAAGTACGGCAAATTTGTAATGATTCTCATATCAGTTGGAAATGCGTACAAAGTGTTTGTTTTTTTTGAAAATATTTCAGAGAAAGTGTTAGTGGAAAAGATGTTTTGTTTTTGTGAGCAAGCGATTACAAGTTATCTACCTACTCAAAAGTCTTTCGTGTTATTTTCCCCCTCCTTAGATAGTGCTACCCTACCATTAGTTAGTAGGAAGCCCTATCGTTAGATGTGAAGGGACAGGCGTTGGTCATCATACAGTCATTGAAGGCAACTTGTAGAGGCGCTTAAGCAATTTATCGTAAAGGACTAATATCGTTTACGGAAGGCAGCATCGAAGGGTCATCGAGGGACTATGATCTTTTGTACCAGAGGGACTTTGCTAAAGCATCCCCACGCTCGAGGGACATGACTATTTTCTGAGGCAACGAGTGAGGTTACCCTAGATGTGAGTGTGTGAAAAGTGATTCAATTCAGTTATTTACTCTTGATTAGGGTTATTTAACGGTTGATTTTAGATCTTACCATACATGCCCTAATTACTAGCAATAAAGTGTGGGAAGTAAAGGTCATATGCTATTACAAATCTTTGGGGAAGGGGTACAAACTACAAAATCAGGGAGAAAGAAAGTAATCAAAACCCTAGTTAAAACTATTACAACCATTTAGCAGTTACATAATTGGGAAAAAACTGAATGCGGAAATAATAAAGGTGCGCGAAGATTATAAAATAAGAGGAAAATTGTTTGATGAAAAAAAACTTGATGATTAACCTAAAGTCTAATTGATTTTAATTTAGAAAAAGAATTAGTTGATTAAAAAGAATCGATTAATTAGGCAAACCCTAAAATCTGGGTTGATTTTTATTCAATTGAGAAAACCTAAAAACTCAAAGTAGGGTTAATCAACTAAAACCTAAAATTAAATTTAAAATCTAGAATTGATTAAAACCTAAAATTAATTTTAACCTAAAATTAAGTTTAACCTAAAATTAAATTAAAAACTAGAATTAATTAAAACATAGAATTGATTAAAACCTAAAATTTATTTTAACCTAAAATTAAGTTTAACCTAAAATAAAATTAAATTAGGGTTTTTTAAAAAAAGTTTTGTAAAAGAAAAAGAATAAAAGAGTGAGAAACATAGAATTGGAAAAATAAATAACCAAATGAGTAGGGGTGTATGTTGAACCCACACCCTCAAGCAGTTACAGCAGCAAGCATACCACTAACCCAGCGTGCTGGTTGTGTCAAGGTAACCCTCCAACGTGTTTTGTAATCAAACCTACAAAGATGGTGGAAATATGGAAAAAAAATAGAAAAATCGGGGATTAAACCCATGACCTAAGAGAGGAGTGACTTAGCACATGCATTTTGACCACTGGGGTGGTGATACATCCATTAACCTATGTCAATTCATAAATATATAATGTAAAATAAATTCTAGAAATTAGGCAATCAAACACGCGTGAATGAGTGGGATCCCCATGTTTTGAATGGTCCAACCAGAAGCTCCCAAAAGGCCACGCCTGTCTCTGGCCAGTCAGTGCTGCCATGGTGGCTTAAACAATCGTCTTCTCCAACGAGTTGCTTTTTGAAACTTGCAAAATCAAAAGAATTGAAACAACGCAAATACCCTACCCCCCCTAATTTGACCCTCCTAAATCCAAATTTGGGCTTAGTTTTGGCTATAAGTCCCTGTAGGTTAAGTTTCGAAGAAGAAACCCTAACACAATTCATAAATTTCAAACCATGATTCTCATGTTATGAGCCTCATGCGATGTTCTCAACTTGTTCCAAACTTCTTCCTAAACATACCCGAGAAAGCGAAAAAAATTAATAACGCTTGGAATAAAAAATTCCATTACAAGAATGTTTACCAATCAGACTTGATAGGATATTACGATTTGATGCTTGAGAGGCTTGGCTATAGACTTAGATCAACTCCTGGAAATCTCAGGAAGGTGATTTGATACTTGAAATCAACTGAGAATGTCTAGAGATAAGGGTTTGCTTTTTCCCTAATCTTTGAAATTTTGAGAATTTTTTGTAGCAGTGTTTGAGGCAGCTTGCACGTGTACTTTTGGTGTGGTCTTGTTAGATATATAAAGGACATGAGATTAGGTCAACAAAAATTGAAAGAATCATGCATGATTAGGAGAAAAAGATTTGATTTGGAATTATGTGAAAACTTACTATTTTTGATCAATCTTGCACCAATCTTCCTTGCATGAATTTTCCAGCTTGTATATGCAATCTTAGGCCTCCAATATAATTGAAACAAAAGCCTTACACGCCTAACTCATTAACCTTGCATTTTATTTTATTTTATTTTGAATTTAAATGAAAAAATCAAAATCAAAAGAAATAAAAATCACAAATATGAGTGGATGGATTTAGAGGTCCTTAGATATGTCATGATCATGTTTTAACCTAAGAAGTTAGGCCCAATGGCCCAAAATCACAAATTTGCTCAATTTGGAATTCGTGCATTCTACCAAAAATGTCCAACTTGCAATAGCCATAACTCTTTCAATTTTTATCTTTTGAAGGTGATCTTGGACTTTTTGGAAAGCTCAAGATGTTCTCTACAACATTTATGTTTATAATATTTTCATTTGAAGAATTTATCTTGATGTAAGTTTCCTTGAAAAAAGTATCTTTTTGTTGACTTTTGAAATGACCTTTAATGTATTGGCTTATATCTCTCAAATGATGCATTTTTTGGACTTGAGCTTAGAGAGACAAAGTTTTATAGAATTGAATTTCCGTCAAAATGAGCTTTGTTTAGGGAAAAGAAAATGAAACATGTAAAGTTTATGCTTGGTCAAAGTTCAGTTGACTTCTCCTAAGGAAACCCTAATTTGGCAACTTTTGACTTTTGATGATTTGAGGGCTTTTATTGAGGAATCATGATCAACCCTTGATAAAATGATGAATGTAACTTCAAAATGTTGATGTTGACCAAAGTTGACTTTTTACCCAATATAGTTGATTTTCAGTCATCTGAGCCATTGACTGAACAAACTTGTGATGTAGGGCATGAAACTCGACATGAGAATTCTTGAAGACCTATGGAGAACCATGAAAACCACTTGAGACCTTGAAAACCCAATCTTCCTTGAGAAATACCAAACCCTAGTTGTGGACCCATTGCTAGGGGGAGAGTTTGTTTGATCAATACTTGAGCCACCTTGACCATTTAAGGACCTTTTGAGAATGTCTTTAAGGAAAATGGGAGGGAAAATTTTGGGGTACAACAGCTTCCCCTGTTCAATCTTCTTAAACTTAAAGAGTTAGATTGTCATGTCCGCCATTCGCGACTTGAAGGTAGAAGATGATTGAACACTTAAGTGCCCAGAAATTTGTACTCGCCTGTCCACAAAGTAACATTGTTGGTTGATTATACCGGGAATGGGCTTAAAGATGCCATTTGGAGAGGTGAAGGAGAGTCGTCAGAAATGGTCATATATATGCCATCCAGAGTAAATATTGATAGGAATATCAGAATAAGTCTACGCCTGACTTTGTCTTAGAAGATGTATTTGGAATGAGTCTATGTCCGAATTTGTATAAAAGAATATCAGAGTGAATCTACGCTTGATTTTATCTGAACGATGTACTAGAATGAGTTTACGCTTGACTTTGTCTAGAAGATACATTTGGAATGAGTCCACGTTCGACTTTGTCCAAAAAGAATATCAGAATAAATCTACGCTTGATTTTATCCGAATGACATACTAGAATGAGTCTACACTAGACTTCGTCTAGAAGATATGTTTGGAATGAGTCTACGCCCGAATTTGTCCAAAAGAGTTTCAAAAGGAATCTACACTTGATTTCATCTGAATGACATACTAGAATGAGTCTATGTCCGACTTTGTCTAGAATGATGTACTAGAAGATGTCTACGCTTGACTTCATCTAGAAGAGGTATTGGAAGGAGTCTACACCTGACTTTTATTCAAAAAAAGTATCAGAAAGAAATCTACACTTGACTTCATTTGAATGATGCACTAGAAGATTTTTATGCCCGACTTCATCTAGAAGAGATATTTTTCAGAATGACTCTTTGGGGAAAAATTTTAAGTAGCTACTTGTAAGATTTAGTCTCTGAGGGAAATGCTTATCAGAATTCAATTTCTGAAGGAAATTGTCTGGTCATGTAGATAGTTACCCTGTCATGTTTCAAGAATTACTTTGCGACCTGTTATAAATTTATTGGTGATGCTCGTCTGTTGGTGAACTTTACTTGAAAAGATAGAGTTAATGTTTATGTAATGCCATGATGTATGTAGCACATTGCATAATGGTGTTCTTAAAGCAAATGGGAGTGTGCTATATGTGTTTCGTACGCATATGCTATAATAAATTATGTATGAATGTGAAATGTCATTGAAGTGTCTCGGTAGATTTGTATAACATTTTTGGTCGAGAAAATAAATCTTGAACTATTTCTGGGGATGAAGAATATGTGTAATCTTCAATCTTGTTTAGAATGTCTCTGCTAGGAACTCCTGCTTGCTTTTTGAGGAAAGTGCACTAGGGAATTTGATTTCTGTTTGGGGAGAAGAGTTTAGGAACATTGGTCGTTCATCGCTCTACTGAGGAATTTAATTCTTATATACCCTGATTGGGGATAAAAGAGATGGATAACCTTCTGAGGTGCTGTCTGACCGAGTTTTCGATATGGATGCCGACTCGTCTAGGGAGGATAAGATTAACTGATATCTGGTCCGATTTCAGATTTTTGTAGCAACTCTTTGGGGATAGTGGTCTGGATTACCCTTTGTTGGAGATAGAGTTTTGCCAGTGATTTGTAGTAGTCGAAGTGATAGACTCAAGTTGGGGAGATTGTATCTTGTTGGGGAAATAAACCTTGTTGGGGAAATAAACCCTGCTGTAGAAACACTCTGCTGAGGAATATGCTCTGTTGAGGGATTTGAACCTGGCTGGAGAAGAGAATTTTGCAGGGGATTTATAGTGTTGGAGAAATAAGCTCAACCGGGGAAGAGAATTCCTACGAGTTGTGCTGAAGACATACTTTCTGACGATTATTGGGGCTTCATAGGTTGGTGACATTGTCGGGGAATGATCATACTCCTTTGTCCGCTATGGGGATCTACTGGTAAGTGTGACTAGGCCATTTCAGACTTGCAGGGAACGTATCTTTGTTGAAGATAAGCTTATTAAGCTGACTCCATGGGGGACAATTTTATGGAAACTGCTATGTGGGGTGACTTCATTGGGGATTTTATGGATGACTTGAATCTTATCCTAATTCCTAGAGTCTTGAGTCAATGCTTATTCCTGTTTTTATGCATATTTATTTTTCAACAGTAATCATATTCATATGCGTGCGTTCATTCAATTTAGTCATTGGACGTTTTTGCAAACAAAACATAAAAAGTAAAACAAAGTTTGAATTTTGAAATTGTTATTTGTATTGATAGTGTGTCTATAAACAGATGATTGTTGTACAGAGAGATAGAAATCCTAGTAAGAGGAAATCATCGTGAAATGAAAAGAGTACAAGGTGAAAACAAAATATATAGCTATGTGTAAATGATCTCATCGAGTTTCAACCCTGCTATTGCCCCTATGTCTTCAAGCATATAATCCCTCCCTGTCAGAAGAAGTTGATTGAATTTATCTACACCATTTGAAATTGATGTTAGTAATAAAGCTGGATGTGAGTGATCCAACGGGACATAGTTGTACGCTTTAATCCCTAAATTTTACCTAGACTGCCCTTTCGGGTTTCCAGTCCACTGATACACCCTTTTTTGTCCAAGCCGCCTTTTCAGGTTTTTGACTTTCCGCGTGTACAGTCTTATATATATATATATATATATATATATATAGATATATATATATATATATATATATATATATATATATATATATATATATATATATATATATATATATATATATATATATCCCTGATTTTTACCCGAACCCTTTTAGTCCGTCGGGATGCCCTTATTTTTGCCTAGGCCAGTCAACCTAGCGGGTCATTTTCATGTGTAGTATCTTTTAACTATGTCAGTGTTCACAGTGTGTGGAAGATCTTCACCATCCATGGTGGTAAGTATCATAGAACCCCCTAAAAATATCTTCTTGATCACAAATGGTCCTTCGTAGGTAGGAGTCCATTTTCCCCTGGGATCACCTTGCGATAGGATGATGCTCTTTATTACCAAGTCACCAGTCTGATATACCCGATACTTGATATTCTTATTGAAAGCTTTGGTCATACGCTTCTGATACATCTTACCGTGATAAACAGCCATACGTCTCTTCTTGTTAATTAAATTCAACTGGTCCAACCTAGTCTGAATCCATTCTTCTTCATCTAAGTTTGCATCTTTCATAATTCTCAAGGAAGGAATCTGAACTTCGACGGGTAAGACAGCTTCCACACTGTAAACTAGATTGAATGGGGTTGCCCCCGTTGATGTCTGAGCTGAAGTACGATAGCCATGAAGAGCAAATGGTAACATCTCGTGCCAATCTTTGTAGGTCACAACCATTTTCTCCAGAATCTTCTTAATGTTTTTATTATCGGCTTCCATTGTGCCATTCATCTTTGGTCGATACAGAGAAGAATTATGGTGCTTGATCTTGAACTGCATGCAGTGTTCCGTGATCATAGTGTTTTTGAGATTAGTACCATTGTCTGTGATGATTCTCTCGGGGATGCCATACTGACAGATAAGGTTATGCCTAATGAATCAGGCGACAATATTCTTGGTAATGGAGGCAAATGAGGTTGCTTCGACCCAATTTGTGAAATAATCAACAGAGGCGAGGATGAAGCGATGCTTGTTGGAAGCAGTAGGTTTGATCTCTCCAATCATATTAATGTCCCACATTGCAAACGACCAAGGAGCATTCAAGACATTCAGAGGTACTGGAAGCACTTGTACTTTGTCAGCATAGATCTGGCACTTGTGACAAGTTCTTGAGTGTCGATGGCAGTTCGTTTCCATAGTCAATCGATAGTAACCTGCTCTCAAAACTTTATTAGCCATAGTATGTCTACTAGAATGAGTACCCAAGCGTCTACCAACTGATTATCTTCTCGTGGGATATGCTCAAAATTGATCTCCTCGAAGTACGACATTAAGGTCAACACATGCTCTCGGTACAGAATGAGATTCAGATTCTTAGTGTCACATTCTCCCTTGATTTGACTGATTACTAGGGTTGAGTCTCTGTATACGCTCAAGAACTTGATTCTCAGGTCAATAGCAGCTTTGATGCCCATGATGCACGCTTCATATTCATCCATATTGTTGGCACATTTAAAGCATAATCTGGCGGTGAAAGGCACATGGTAACCCTGAGGAGAGATAATTATAACACCAATTATGTTGCCAAGCGCATTAGAAGCTCCGTCAAAACCATAGTATATCGGGATCCTGGCTCAGGTCCTTCATACGGTCCAGGTTCTTCGCAATGTGTAACTAGCATAATGTTCTCATCTGAGAATTCGAAGTTCATAGATTAGTAGTCATCTACGGCTTGATGAGCTAAATGATATGCCAGTGCACTTCCTTTGATTGCTTTCTGAGTGGTGTACTGAATGTCGTATTCTGTTAAGACCATTTGCCATCGGGCTATTCTTTCAGATAGAGCTGGCTTCTCGAATATGTATTTCATGGGATCCATTTTAGAGATCAACAAAGTAGTATGGGTCAACATATACTGTCTTAGTCGGCAAGCAGCCCATGCCAAAGTGCAGCAAGTCTTCTCGAGCAGTGAGTATCTTGTTTCATAGTCGGTAAACTTTTTGCTAAGGTAGTATATTACATGCTCTTTTCGACCAGACTCGTCATGCTGCCCCAATACACACCCCATTGAGTTCTCTAACACTGTTAGATACATGATTAGAGGTCTTCCTTCAACTGGTGGCATCATAATTGGAGGTTCTTATAGGTACTCCTTGATTTTATCAAAGTCTATCTGACAATCATCGTTCCATTTCACTACCGGATCTTTCTTCAGCAACTTAAAGATCGGTTCACAAGTAGCGGTCAAATGGGAAATAAATATGGAAATATAATTCAGTCATCCCAAGAAACTTATGACTTCCTTCTCAGTGTGGGGAGCAGGCATTTCTTGAATAACTTTGACTTTAGTGGGATCAACCTTAATCTCTTTACTGCTAACAATAAAACTCCGGAGTTTACCGGACCTCACTCCAAAGGTGCACTTGTTCGGATTCAGCCTCAACTTATACTTCTTCAATTTCTCAAACAACTTATGCAAATGGTCCAAATGATCTTCTTTGGTATGTGATATATCTATCATATCGTTGACATAGACCTCTATCTCGTGATGAATCACGTCGTGGAACAAAGCTACCATGGCACGCTGATATCTTGCGCCGACATTCTTCAACGCAAAAGGCATAACCTTATAGCAGAAAGTGCCCCGCTGTGTAACAAAAGTAGTCTTTTCCATGTCTTCAGGTTCCATTTTGATCTGATTATACCCTGAAATACCATCCATGAAGGATAATACCTTGTGTTGAGCAGTGTTGTCTACTAAAACATCAATATGTGGAAGTGGGAAGTCATCTTTGGGGCTCGCCCTGTTCATATCCCTGTAGTATACACACATACATACTTTGTCGTCTTTCTTTGGTACAAAGACCACATTTGTAACCCATTGAGGATATGATGTCACTGCTAAGAACCCTGAGTTGAATTGTTTCGTAACCTTAGCCTTGATCTTCTCTAACATCTCGGAACGTATACGCCAAACCTTATGTTTTTTTCGAGCACAACCCTCTTTCATCGGCAGATGGTGAACCATAATATCGGTATCAAGCCCTTGCATGTCTTCGTATGACTAAGCAAAGATCTCAACATATTCATACAACATCTGTATCAGCCAGTTCTTGACATTGTCCTCTAATTTGGCGCCTATCTTGACCTCTTTTTAGTCTGTTTCAGAACCCAAGTTTACCATTTCAACTGGCTCTTCATGTGGTTGAATAACTTTCTCTTCTTGCACTAACCATCTGGAAAGTTCTCCTGGTATCTCACAATCTTCCTCACCTTCGTCCTCATCTTGGTAGATCGTATTTTCAAAGTTATAAATGGAAATAGTAGAATCGTTATCGACGGGATCCAGAGTGGATGTGGATCTGCAATGTATTGGGTGGGTGGGTATAAGAACATATAGCTATTTGAAAAAGTAAAAATAAAGAAAGAGAGCGTAAAATTTGAATGCAAAACGTCTAATGCTTTTATTAAATGAAAATATGTTTATGAAATGACAACACTTAACAAATGAACCATTGTGCCCTGGGTAGAGCACAAGGCTTAAAGTCATTGTTCAAATATTACAAAGCCAAAAACTTAAAAGCGATAAAAAACAAAAATGTAGCTATTACTCCTGACTAAAGGAGATAGAGATAATGTCTTCTGCCTTCTAGTTGTTGATCCCATTGCCAACAGTAGGAAAGATCCAGTTGTCAAGGTCATAATCACTGTCAGCATCTTCTATTACATTGACTCCGCAGTTACTGATGCAGAATGGTGGCCTTCCAGCTCGAACGTGATAAACAACCCTCTGACCCTCTACAGTGAAACCCAAACCAAACTTGTTAGATTTATAGGAGATGTTAGGAAGCTGACCCCAAATAGTATAACCACCTTATTCTACAGTAGCTTTATCATCTTTCAATGAAGCCATCCCGGATGGAACTCTAGTAACTTTGGGAATGGAAGATACATCTTCAGTTGAGGCAGGAGGGATGACCTCAAACGTCTGACAGGGAGTCTTGATGAATTCTCTGTCTATCTCTACGTACCAGAAAGAGTTTGAGTGGCTAACCATATACTCTTCTTCACCGCAGACAGTAACAATCTTTCTGTTCACTGGATATTTTAATTTCTGATGTAGGGTGGAGGTGACAGCGCCTGCCCCATGGATCCAGGGGTATCCCAATAAATAGGAATAAGCTAGTTTAATATCCATTACATAGAAGGTAGATTCAAAGATCTGTGAACCTACCTTGATAAGAAGATCCACTTCCCCATGTACCATCCTTTTTGAACCATCAAATGCTCGAACTACAATATCATTGGGTTTTAGTACGACCGCTTCATAATCAAGTATGTCCAGAGCGCCTTACGGTAGAACATTTAACAAGGACCCAGTATCAACTAATACATGAGCCAAAGTAGTGCCCCTACATTCAATGGAGACATACATGTCCTTGTTGTGGTTTCTTCCCTCAAGAGTCAGATCAGTATCAGAAAAACCCAATCCATTGTCGGTCGTTAAGCTGGCAACATAACTTCCAAATTGATCTGCAGAAATATCTTGTGGTAAGTGAGTAGTCTTTAAAAAATTCACTAAATCTTGTGCATGGGCTTCAGATCACAATAGCAAGGATAACATGGAGATTTTGGATGGGGTCTACCCCAACTGTTTAACAATTTTATAATCACTTTTGCGGATGCTCTTCAATACCTCTTCCAACTCTTGTCTAGAGGTGTCTTCAACGGTAGCTTCCTTAGGTGCCTCCGTCTGGGCAGGCTCTATCATTTGATCTTTGCCCGGAGCCTCAGTAGTTGACTAGGTAGCAGTAACTCTAACAAGTGTAACAATAGTATTTAGAGATATTTCCGGAGAGAAAACACTTTCGCTTCTAGTAACCTTACTAATTCTAGCAATATTGTCAATGTCGGGATCAGCAACTTCAGTAACTTCATCTTCAATAGTCGGTAGTTCTTGTTTGACACCATGGTAGTACACGTCGGATCCATAGTTCCAAGGAATAGCTTTATTCTAAGAATATGGGATAGGTCCAGGTGTAGTGATGATCAACGGAGCAGCTTTCAGATTTGCAGTAATCCTTACAGGACCTTTGGAGGTGATACTGACAAGAGGGCCAAAAATTACAGATAAGTCTTGACACATATTTTCAGTAGACGAAACCTTCTCGATCAGAATTATATGATTTTCCATTAGGTGTTGAATGCCTTCCTTCAGTAATTTGTAGCCATTGGGTTGGACTATGCAGTAGTAACATTTTTCAATATAACCCAGAAATAAACCGGCCTGCAGCAGATTCTTCTTGATAATTGATAGAGGAGTCACCAATTCCCTTACAGTAGCAACATAAAGAACATCGTCAATAGCACTTATGCCTTTGTCATGCTTCGACATAGGTGTAGTAATCACATTCGGGGTCTCTGGAGGATCAAACTCAATTTCCTTGTTGTCAATCATATCCTGAATTTTGTTTTTCAGGGTCCAACAGTTATTGGTCTCGTGCCCAAGACTGTTAGAATGGTAGGCGCATCTCGCGTTCGATTGTACTTAGGAGAGGAGGTGTTGGGGTTCTGAGGGGGGTCCCTTAGCGTAATTAGATCTACCTTTAGTAAATGTTGCAACTCCTGAGATAATGGCATATTAATCTTGGTAAACCGCCTTCTCGGAGCATCTAACATACGCCTATTGCTCTATTGTTGTTGTTGTTGTTGTTGTTGTTGTTGTTGAGCAGGCGCAAGATTAGAAATTAGTACTGCTCCCACAGACTGATTGCTGTCACTTTTACCATGTCCCTTCTGGCCATAAACATCATCGGTCTCCTTCTTACCATTGAATGTCTTCTTCACAGCACTCGAAGACGCAGATGCTTGAATTTTTCTGCTCTTAATACCACTTTTAACTTGTTCCTCAGTTAGAATCAGCTCAGTGAAACTAGATGAGGAGCTTCCAGTCAGATGGTTAAAGAATGGACCTGTTAGAGTGCCCATGAACATATCAACTAGCTCCCAATCAGACAAGGGAGGTTGCACCCTTTCAGCTAAGTCTCTCCACTTTTGGGCATATTCTTTGAATCCTTCATTCGAATCCATAGTCATGTTTTGTAATTGCATGCGAGTTGGTGCAAGGTACACATTGTATTTATACTTCTTATAAAAAGTAGTAGCCAAGTCTTACCAAGTGCAGACGTTTGTTCCCTCCAGCTGATAGAACCACTTGAGTTGTGTATCAGACAGACTTTCCTGAAAGAAGTGAACCCATAACTTTCTATCAGCACTATGGGGTTAGATCTTCTGAACATAAGATCTCAGATGAAGTTTCGGACAAGACAACCATCATATTTAGAAAAGCAGGGACTTTGAACTTGTGAGGGATAACTACTCCTAGAATAAGACCCAGCTGTTCGAAATCCAATCCAGGCACTTTCTGGATTTCCATGGCCTTAAGAAGGTCTTCTAACTACTTGTACGTATCTTTCGCATGAGGATACTGTTCATCATAATAGTCTTCATCGTCAGGAATCTTATAAGAACCAAGGTTGCTTCCACCTTCAGCCCTAACACTTCTACCATCATCCTCTTGGTTGTCATCTTCACCAGAGGTGATATTAGCAATTTGGACTGGTTTAGTAGGACCTTTGAATCTTCTTCCCATGTTAAGAATAGCAATTGGCTTCCGAGTATTCTTCTTTTTGGAAATAAGCGCCATCATATCCTTCTGCCCCTGAGCTAGGTTCAGAAGGGTCTTATGGAATTGGGCATTCTAAGCTTGGAGTTCCTTAACAGTTTTTTCAAGAGCCATCTTTTATTGAAATAAACTACAAGAAGATGAGAAAACTTGTATGGGGAAAACTTGTTATGTAATGATGCATGATATGTAGATGCAATGTTTTCAAGGATCATTGTGGAATTTAGATTTGTTTAAACAAAAGGAAACAAGAGAAATTTTAGTAACTAGCTCAAGTTATTATTGCTTTTAATAAAAAGAGTTACAAAACAACAAAAATATAAATTCAAATCTCCCATGGACGCTTCCTCTTTGTGTTGACATATGCGTTAAGGCTTTGTTCTTTATGGAGTCGCTTTGTCAACTCCAGTACTTTCTTCTCACTAGCATAAAACTGAGTCTCAAAGGTATCCCTTTCTTCCTTGAGTTGGATCCAGGACTTCTGTAGTTCTTAGAAGTTGGTAGGCATATCACGGTGAAGAACGGTATGAGGAACACCCCCTTCAACCACGGGTTCTACGATCACTAGTAGGATAGCAAGATATGGCATTTTGATATTCTGAGCACGAGACCGCACCCATATGAAGTAAGGCTCTAGAGGAATGGAATTCTTGTGTCCCAAAGTCTTGTTATCAATCCTGTTGACCGCACCCCAAGCACCTATAAAGCTTTGATGGTAGTTTTGAGGATCGTTCTCATAGTCAAATACAATACTCTGGATGAGCATATCATGAGGATCGTCCCTTTGAGCATAACCAAATTGATGCAGAGCTAGAGAGGGGTTGTAAGTGATGGCCCTCTTATACCAAGGAGTGGTACATTAGGGAATTCCCCATAATGATCAATAATAGTGACATCTGCATGAGATTGATAACACTAATGGATATCTGCATGAGTGAGTGACATCAATCTTTGAAACCACCTCAAACCTTGTTTGTTCTTTATCACTAATTGGGGCAGGTGTGAAATAAACCACCTGGAAATTAGAGGTATCCAACACATAAGAGTTCCTCGCTTCTTCATAGTATGTGTGTGGAGGGAATGCGGGACATCTCTGAGCAAAGTAGGTATCGGATTATGAGTGAGAAATATTTTGACGGTATTCATATCTATGAATTGGTCCAGATTAGGGAACAGTACCAACCCATAAATCAGTAAAGCCAACATGTCCTCAAAAGCATATAAATTCACGGTATCTAGAAACCCTTGAGCCTTATCTATCAAAAATGTAGTACATAAACCCTTGATTCCATTCCTTATTTCCCAATTAGATACAATGTCTGGTCGTTTCAGATGTAAGGCCACTTGCATGGGGTTTGTAGGTAAGTACCCTCTTAAAGTTTAGTTGGCTCAACCTGTCCTAAAGAAGTAACCAGGTTTTAGGGATCTCAATATCACTGATCTTTCCCACAAGTTTTTTCTAGCACAAAAACTGACTTGCCACCAAACAAAACTCGAGTGTTGAATCTCAGTGAGTGTGGTATCTAGTATCAACCAACTTCGGACTGCACCAAAGCTGGCTATTTCACTACCTTCTAATGGCTAAGTTTGGTCAATTAAGGTTCTAAGGTCAGTTAGTGCTTATGACACCACACGGCAGCCTAATATGCTCCCCAACTGACTCGAGGGATACCAAGTACAAACCAATGTGTCGCACTAACATAGCCATCACTTCAACCCTATCGGTATACACTGTATCGTTTCCATAATCTATTGATACTTACCTAAAATGTTCCCCAGATCATGTTATAGGATCTTTGTAATAAATAACCCAAACAACCCTTTAAAAATAAAGCAAATAAATCAAACAAGGAAAGCATTTAAAAGTGATCTAACTCTAAGGTGACCCCACCTTTATATATTCCCCAGCAGAGTTGCGAGTTCTGTAATACAGTGGGAGAACTGACTTGGTTTGCGTTTTATCGCAAATGTTGCGGATAGCAAGAGTCGCCACTGACTTGTCTTTTATCCAATAAAGGAAAGGGTGAAAAGAACAGGAAAGACCTTCGAGATTTTTCTGAGTTCGGTGGTAGGTTATGAAAAGGGAATGTGTTAGCACCCTTTTCATCCGTAGTTATCTACGGGCTCTTAACCACTAGCTCACTTTTGTTTGAAAATGCTTTGCGTGTATGTGTTTGAAAATATTTTGAAAAAATGCCTAAGTGAGGCAACTTTGTAATGATTCTCGTATCAGTTGAGAATGCGTACAAAGTCTTTCGTGTTATTTTCCTCCTCCTTAGATAGTGCTACCCTACCATTAGTTAGTAGGAAGCCCTATCGTTGGATGTGAAGAGACAGGCACGGGTCATCATACAGTCATTGAAGGAAACTTGTAGAGGCGCTTTAGCAATTTATCGTACGGGACTAAGATCGTTTACTGAAGGCAGCATCAAAGGGTCATTGAGGGACTACGATCTTTTGTATCGGAGGGATTTTGCCAAAGCATCCCCACGTTCGAGGGACATGACTGTTTTTCGAGGAAATGAGTGAGGTTATCCTAGAGGTGAGTGTGTGAAAAGTGATTTAATTCAGTTATTTAATCATGATTGGGGTTACCTAACGGTTGATTTTAGATCTTTCCATACATGCCCTAATTACTAGAAGTAATAAGGAAAGCAATAAAGTGCAGGAAGTAAAGGTCTTATGTTATTACAAAGCTTCGGGGAAGGGGGTACAAGCCACAAAATTAGGGAGAAAGAAAGTAAATAAAACTCTAATAAAAACTATTACAACCCTTTAGTAGTTACATAATTGGCAAAAAACTGAATGTGGAAATAATAAAGGTGCGCGAAGATTGTAAAATAAGAGGAAAATTGTTTGATGAAAAAAAACTTGATGATTAACCTAAAGCCTAATTGATTTTAATTTAGAAAAAGAATTAGTTTATTAAAAATAATTGATTAATTAGGAAAACCCTAAAATCTAGGTTAATTTTTATTCAATCGGGAATACCTAAAAACTCAAATTAGGGTTAATCAACTAAAACATAAAATTAAATTTAAAACCTAGAATTGATTAAAACCTAAAATTAATTTTAACCTAAAATTAAGTTTAACCTAAAATTAAATTAAAAACTAGAATTAATTAAAACATAGAATTGATTAAAACCTAAAATTAATTTTAATCTAAAATTAAGTTAAACCTAAAATTAAATTAAATTAGGGTTTTTTTTTTTAAAAAAGTTTTGTAAAAGAAAAAGAAAAAAAGAGTGAGAAACATAGAATTGGAAAAATAAATAACCAAATGAGTAAGGATGGGTGTTGAACCCACGCCCTCAAGCAGTTTCAGTAGCAAGTAAACTGTTGTACCCCAATTTTTGCCCCTAAGATCCCTTCACCATACCATTTTGATTCAATCACAACAAGATCACATTAGTGCTTTTGGTTCTTCTCCCTATCTTTAGCTTTGCTCTTTGAGGAATCCCCAAGCACCTTGACCTGTTTTCTTTTGTGATCATGAATATTTTTCCTTGATTTTCCTTTTAATTAACAAAATTCAATGTTGGTTTGTCTTACTTGTTAATAATGTAGGTAAAGGCAATGAGGTTTAACAAGTTGCTCCATGGGTTCATGAGTTTATTTCCATGCCCTAGTCAATAAAGCTTGAGAAATTCAAACCTCGCCATTGAAATTATTTTGGAAGAAATGGCATGGGAAGGTTTATTTTAGTTCACCACATTTCAGAGTTATCAAAATTGATTCAAAAATACAAGGGGTTGATTGAAGAGGTTGTCATGGTTAGACAAGGTCTTGTTCCCATTGGTCACAAGTGCATATTTCTCTAAATTATCAAGATATGGAAGTGGTTTTGGTTGCTATTATTTCTCATTATCATCCTCAACAACTTCTATTTATAAAGCAAGAGTGTTGGTACAAGAATGTTGTTCAAAATTGTCAAAGTTCCTCAAAGCATTTTCTTGATTTAGGAGCTATGGTTTTGAACTTCAAAGAAGTATTTCTTACTTATCTTTTGGTATTTTTGAGTGATTCCAAAGACATCCTTATCTTCAAAGCGTTATTAAGAAATCACTTCAAAAGTTTCAAGGAGTTTTCATGTGGAAGAAACTTAATGATGAAGAAAGATTACAAGTCCTCCAGATGAACCCCCATTTTATCATGTGTAACTCCAAGATGTGAACTTTATTCCTTATTTTATGTGCAAAATGAGAAAATGGATGGAAGTTGCCCTAAGGATGCAAAATATTATAGGTCATTACATGATTTTTTGCCAACTTCAACAATTCATAACTCTCTCAATTTTTGGAGATTTTGAACGGTTCAAGCTTCAAAATGTCATTCGATAGGTCTATTTCATGCCAGCTTTTTTGGTCAAGAGAAAATTCCAAGTGGAAGGCCATGTTTGGATACAAAACATTATAGGTCAGTTTTGAAGAAGAATTTGAAATATTTCTAAGTATGGAAAGTCAACATTTTTTCTCCAACTTTGACTCAATGAAACTTTTAGCTCAAGCATCCATTTGATTCCACTCTTTCCATTGCAAAGCTTGTAACCTCATCTTTCTAAAGCATCAAGAATCATGTCATAAGACCCCTTGAGCTGAAAATGCCATTGTTTTGAAATTGGTAGCTTGAAACTGAAGTTTCATCACAAGTCAGATATTTTAAATCTTTGTTTTGGCTTCTAATCACAAGTTTTCCATGCGTTTTTGCTTATAATCATGTTTAGCAACTTTCCAAAGGTGTTTAGCATCATGAAACGCACGACTTGGCTGAGTTTTGATGCTAAACAAGTCACACTTTGTTCATGCTGCAGACCCCCTATGATTTCCCTCCAAACTTCATCATTTCACACGCTTAAGGATCCCATTCATTCTCCTATAAGTAGAGGGTCATCCCCCATTCATTTTCCCAAGCTTGAATAGCCTGAATCACCCTGCCAAACTTGCTCTATAACTCAGTTTTCTGTAACTTCGTAATCAGTGTTCAAGCCTTTTTAAATCCAATTTTTCTATCAATTCACCTTCCTTGATCTTCCCTGAATATAACCATACAATTACCTTCAAGAATCGTGCCCTATGTTTCTCCATAGAAGTCCATTTTCAGAGCTCTGCAACTCAACTTCAATAGGTAGATTTTTCCATCAATTCTTCAAAACTTTGATATCATTGTGAAGCTCTCATTTCCCTGGTTCTAGTTGCAACACTTGCTTTTATTTGGAAACACGTTTTGACCATGAAATTTCAAATCCCTTTTCAAAATTTTCCTTCCAATTTGCTTGAGCTACAGTTTATATAAATTTGTCGCGAAGGTGTGGTTGTCTTCGTCTTGAAGAGACGAAGCGAATGACATAGGTCTGAGCTTCTGATTTTATAGTTTGAGAGACCTGTAATTCACATTGGCTGGAGATTGAAGATGACCAATGTGTCATCTTCCAACCAATGAAGGCGCGTCACTTGTTTTTTTTTTTTGAAATCTGATTTAATTAATGATTCAGTGCTTTATTCACTAAATTCCAAACATGCACAGCGCGCCAGGTCCACTTGATATGTTTACTAACGCGTTTTGACATTGATCGGATGGCCCATTTTTTTTGTTTGATATTTTATTTTCTGATTTTTATTTTAATTGTTTTAAATTTCAAAATTAGAGAAAATTCACTTTTAGTCCAAAAAATCTGAAAAAATTATGAAAAATATTTTTGATTTTTCTCTTTCTGGTTTTTATTTTTTCACAATTTTATTTTGTGTTTTGATATTTTTTATAAATTTTCACTTTATTTGAATTGTTTTAAATGTTTAAAAATACTTTTATGCATTTTTTAATTCTAAAAACAAATATGGAATGATCCAATGATATTGTGACAAATATTGGTGACCTCATTAATTTTTTATTTTTGACTTTGTTATTTTTTATCAATTTTGGTTTATTCTACTCATTTCTTTTAATTTTAAAAATAGTTTCTAACTTTAAAAAATTACCAAAAATTTTATAAAAATATTTGAGTCATTTTCTGATTTTTCTATGGTCTTACTAAATATTTCTTTATTACTTTGAACATAGTGGATATTTTTATCTTTTATTTCTATTTTAAAACATTTTTAAACCTTTTTTAATGTATACATATTAAATGTAATATTATTTTGTGATTATTTTCTGGCTGATCTTGGGTTGAATTTTTTATCATGAACTTTATTAACATCAATGGATCCTTGGTGTTGAGTTTAACTCCATAAAAATGGATGAATGATTTTAATAATAGTTTGATTAAATTTAATTCAAATGTGGTTTATATATTTTTCCTCACCCCTCTTCATCGTATCCCTTTCTTATTTCACTAAGTGTTATTGGAGCATGATCTCTATATCATGTCTCAAAACAAATGGTGCATAGATTGCTATTGACCGGCCTCAAAATAGGTGCGACTTCTATATAGGTCCACTTACAATTGCTTAACATAGCGCTAAGTTTTCTCCCGATTCGAATAAATAATCATTTGTGGCGTAAACCTATGTTTGCAAGCCCAAACATGTTAATTTGATCCCTTTGATCCAATAACTTTTAGATTTATTGTGTGGAGGCTTTGATTCTACCAATCCTCTAATGGATCTACAACACTTTTGGTCAACGCGGATCACTTAAACATTATTGATCATTAAATGGTACTTGTGAGGATTCCAAATGGATGATATACTTGACAAAAAGAAAATGCAACTTGTTGTGTGGAGGCTTTGGTTCTACCAATCCTCTAATGAGTTCCAAATGCAAGTTTCAAGATGGTCATCCAGCTAACCACTAATTATTATTTTGTTTCACTTTATGATTTTATTTTTTATGCTTTATGTACCATTTAGTTTAAGCATTACATTTCATGTTATTTATATTTTGCTCACTTGAGCATTTATATCCTTGTTATCTTCACTTTGCTCACTTGAGCTTTCTTTTCTTTTTCAAGACACCTAATAATTAACATGAGCCCTAAAAATGATTTAATTATATTTGGACTATTTGGTTACTATCCTTGGCATTATGGAGTATTGGACTTCTTGGACTTAGGATTAGAAATCTTGGTCTATGTTGGAGACCTTGTGACCTTAATTGATATTTTTGTCTGGAACTCTTGAGGTTTACCTCAATACATTGGGTTGTTTGTTTGTTTTGTGTACAAGTTATTGTGATTACATAATTTGTTTGTAATTTGGAATTCACCCATATACAGTCGTTACTCTGCCCAATTATTGTGAAGAGGTCTAGTATTTTTTCTTGCTTGGTTTCAATCCAAGAAATGGGAATTCTATCTTGACTCATAATGCCAAGTATTGGCTTCTTGTTGGTTAGATGGTTCTTATCCTTAACTTTTTACCTTATGATTTAAGATAGTCTCTTCTTCTCCTCCCATCTTCTTTAATTTCAGAAATCTTCTTCCTCCTTTTGAAACCTCTTCTTGTTTTTAAACTTGAACCACTTTCATAATAAACTTGGACTTAGGTCCATGCATTTTTTAAACTTTTTCATAAAAAAACATCAATCAACTTAATAATACTTTGGCATTTTTTTGTGAAAAGACTAAAATTCAATCAATCTCATTTAAAACTATTTTTCCACTTTGGCTTTTTATCTTAAAACCTTTCTCAAAAAGATTAGAATCTTATCAATCCTTGTAGTGATGCAAACAAGTATACTTCTACAATATGCAGTAAAGTGAGATGTTTTTCGCTTGGGTGTTAAGTGAGGTATTGTTGATTTTAAAATCCAAGCCATATCCTCCACTTTGAGATGATGCAAATTCTCCTTTCTCATAATTGTGGGTAGTAAGTATGTTTTCCACACGGACAATGATGATGATGTCTTATCTCATAAAATTAATCAACACATTTGTGTTTTAAATCTTTTAAAAGGTGAACTACGTGTACCCTGATCCCCTATTACATGAAAGGTGGTACGTAGGCACTAAAGGTTCACAACCGCGGCGGGTGCAAAAATCATAAAAAATATACTTCTTTTCTCATCTCCACCATCTATTTTTCGTACAATATTTTATAGCCAAAATATACAGATTTTTACAAAGAGGTTCCTGCATAGTACCGTAGATGTTTAGGATGCTAATACCTTCCCTTTGCATAGCTAACCCCCTTACCTTGAATCTTTCCCCCCTCTTTTGAGTTATTCGCTCTTTTCCCGTTCCTTTGGAAATAATAAAGCACGGTGGTGATTTTTATTTTGATTTGTACAAGTCAAGTCAATACAAGGGCTTAGTCTTAAACATTTCTACCACTACAGAAAAAATGGCGACTTCACTGGGGAAAGATTGACCTTTTGCTGGTCCATCCCTAAGTGGGTTGAGCCTATCTTTGTTTATATCTGTATATGTGCTATTGTTGTTTATGTGTTATATGTTGTATATATGTTTGTTTGGATTTTCCTGGTTTTCAGGGTGCTTGGTGATTACTTATAAGTCCTATACCCAGACTTGGGAAAACTTTAAGATAGGACGGGCGGTATAGTCATGTAAACTTTGAGGGAGTAATCCCAAAAAAGTAGGAATGAGATCCCCCACTCAGTGGAGATCCCTTGATTGTAGTGTCGTTTACCGAGTAATCGGGAAGATGTACTGCTTTCGACCTGGGATCCTGCTGAAGCTGAGGACCGTAGAATATCTAACCCATCTTGGCATTTTAGGTGTAGTGCGGAAGCTATGACAGAGTAATCTGGAAATAGTTGTCACGCGATACAACACTCAGACGAGTTTTTCTTGAGAATATTACTAATTACCGAGTTAATCAGGAAGTTGGTAATATTCTAAGGAAGGATGTAGACTCTGGGAACCTTTATAACCTTGTTAGGCACGTGATAACTTTTAGACTAATACCTTATGGGTAGTACCTTTGACCTCGTGCTCATGACGTTGAACCTATGAACCCTATATTTGTGATCTTGTGTGTGATTGTTGCATCATGCATCCATGCACCTATAAGTATCTTTTGAAGGAACTTCATTTCAAGGGACTTAAAAAGTTGACCATTTGTGAATATTTCAGGTTCCCTTTGGCCATGGATTCTGGAAAAAGAAAGACCGTAAAATATAGTTTCAAAGATCCTAATATAGATGAGTTGATCAGTCTAATTCTCGAGATTGAGCGTTCTGCCGATTTTTGGAAGAAGTATGGATCCATCATTCCTCTCATGAAGCTTAGGATGAAGGAGGGTATTCTCTCGACCTTGGTCCATTTCTATGATCCGATATATCATTGCTTTACTTTCCTCGACTATCAGTTTATGCCTACACTGGAGGAGTATTCTTATCTGTTAGATTTACCTATTATCGATCGTGTTCCTTTCACTGGTTTAGAGGGTGAGCCAAAATCACATGAGATTGCTACTTTGATTCATCTGGGGAAGTCTGAGGTTGAAGCCCATATGACTACTATAGGAGGGATTAGAGGATTACCAGCTCAGTTCTTAGTGGATAAAGCTCGTTACTTGTCCAGGATGAAGACTACAATCGCTTTTGAGTCCATCTTTGCTCTACTTGCTTACGGGTTATTCTTATTTCCTAATGTGGACAAGTTTGTTGACATTAATGCTATCAGGATCTTCATGATTGGAAGCCCAGTTCCTACATTGTTGGGAGATACTTATTAGTCTATTCATCTTTGGAATTCTAGTCATGGGGGGATGATTATCTGTTACACGCCTCTATTGTACTGGTGGTTTATCTCTCATATGCTTTAGTCTTATGCTTTTTGGGATGTCGGGAAGGAACCTCGTTGGGCTCCTAAGATCATGGCACTTACTCACTCGGATATTGATTGGTATCATCGAGCTTACCAGGATATACAGATTGTTGACAATTGTGGTAGTTTCCCCAATGTACCTCTTCTTGGTACAAAGGGAGGAATTAACTACAACCCTGTTCTTGCACGACGGCAACTTGGTTATCCGATGAGGGATAAACCAAATAGTATTCATTTGAGTAGTTTCTTTATGAAGAAGGGAGAAGATCATAGGGAAGCTAGGGAGCAAATTGCGAAGGCCTAGCGTCACATTCATAAGAAGAGTAAGAAAGACTTGGGACCTAGGGGGATATTTCTTTGGAGTCGTATCTTCAGTGGGTCCAAAAGAGAGTTATTCAGTTGAAGATGTCGTATTCCATGGAAACACCTATGCCTGATTTTTGTGTGAAGATAACTCCTCCCCTATTGGATGATGTGGAAGATCTACAACTCGCTTTGGTCAGGATGCAGCAGGAAAAGGATGCTTGGAAGAATAAGTGCCAGACTTTAGAGATTTCCTATAGAGCAGATTTGAAGGAGAAAGATAACTTGATTGAGATTCTTGAGAGTCGGGCTGTAGAGATGATGGAGAGGTGTTGTACCCCAAAATTTTCCCTATCATTTCTCAAGTAATCTCTCACAAGATATCCTTTGGTTCAAGACTGCACAAGGTTTGATCAGCTCAAGACACCACCTCTAGCACTGACTACTGAAATTAGGGTTTGAGATTGCACAAGGACAAATGGACTTTTATTGCCTCATATGACTTTCATGGATCATTTTGGACTCTCAAGATTTCTCATGTCAAGTTTCAAGTCTTGGATCACATTTTTGCTCAGTCAATTGATCAGTTGACCTAAAATAAACTGTATTGGGGAAAAGTCAACTATGGTCAATTTACAGTCAAACTTCATAATTTTTGGTCCATATAAATAATATGAACTCATATATGTAATTTTATCAAGTTTGTATCACAATTCCTCAAGAAATTTGATGAGATCATCAAAAGGGCAAAATGGTCAAAATTACGCTTTTGATTGAGAAGATACAATTTTTTATTTTTGACCTAGAAAATTACTTATTGGTTCAAGTTATGATCTCAAGGATTCAATTGCATCATTTTTACCTAATGACATGGCTCGAAACATTCCTCAAGTTCAATTGGTTGACAGTTGAATTTCAGTCAACTGATGAAAAGTCAATTGTACACTGAAAAGAAAAACTTTGACTTTTTGGTCAAAATCAAGTATCAAAGATCACAATTCATCAAAACATGTCAAAATATTAAACTTTTTCATCAAGAAATCAAAAAGTCAAGATTTCATTTTGAAAAGTCAAAATTTCTAAACTTCAAATTTTTTCTAAGTGTTGAAAATTTCATATTTTTTCATAACTTTGAGCCAAATTTCCACCATGATGCAAGATGATTCAAAGGAAACTTCCAACATGAAAGTTGTATATATTAATGAGATCTAAAACATTTTAGAACACAACTTCTTCTATAAATGCATGAATTTCAAGTTATGATTTTGTGAATACATGTTCATGAAACTTGGAAACTTAGTGAAATGTTGCCCTAGTTTAGGCAGGATTTTGAACTAACTTCATGGCAATTTTTAAAATAGTTTCAAGATTAATTTTAAAAAATGTACAACATATAGGTTGTAGAGGATGTTACAAGCTTTCCAAAATGTCCAAGAACTCATTTAGATCATACTTTAGCAAGGAGAATCGAAGGCAAGAAGTTAGGGTTTCATTCTTGAATTACAAGTCATTTCTTGATGAACACATAATTGAATTTCAATATTAGGCTGCATAATCTTGCTTTGCAGGCCTTCTAACTTGTGTATATATCCATCATTAATGGATTACACAAACGTTTGAGCTATAATCCAAGTGGTTTAAGCTTTATCTAATTCACATTGCCATTTGGGGAAGAAAGTGAAGAATGCCATTCTTGAAAAGCAAGTTTTATGCACAAAGTCAATTCTTGAGCCTCTAATTTGTTCCCTCTGATCACACTCCATCTACAATGTCATAAGCAAGTATGTTTAAAGCATAACCACTCTATCTTAGGAAGTATACAAGACTTTGAAACTTGGATTTCTCAAAAATCACATGTTATGCTTAAACTTGTGATTTTGAATTCTGATCAACAAAAAGCTTCCAAACTTGTTGTTTATAAATGGAGTAACTATTTGTGAGCTAAGACACGAACTTGAACACCCTGAAATACTCCCAAACTCCCTCAAATCAGAAATTGCCCAAAAACTCCATTATTGCACAGTTTCTAACCTTGAACTCCAAAGTCATATTTCCCTCGTGCGTTCTTTGGCCTTTTAGCTCCTAAAGCTTCCTTACATCAAATACAAACCATACCACACCCTGTTACATGACTGTAACACCATCTTCATCAACTTTCATAACCAAAAACAGAGCATTTCACATTGACTTCTCCAAGCCATTCCTGCCATCCATTGCTCAAGCTAACCATTGCATTAGCTTCCTGGGAACTTGAGGAAGCTAACATGTTCATTGCAGCACCTTGCATCAATATCAAACTCATTTCACAATTTCCAGTTTTTAGGTATTTTTCTTGAACTTATATCTTCTTATTTAGGCATTTTTAGGCTTGCGTTTGTGAAGATAAAATGTAGACATCATTGCCCTAAAACTATACATGTCCATAGATTTCATTTATTTTGATTGAGCTAGGAGAATTTTGAGTTTGAACTTGCTGAAATATTTAAGTCATAATTTGGTAATTTTAGAAATTCATGCTCATCTTTGAGAATTATCTTAATTTATTTACATATTCAAAATCGTGGGGAAATTTCTAACAAGTTTGATGTTGGAAGTTTTGTGAATGGATGAGAAATGAGTGAGTTGCAGGATCTATGGCTGGAGGTTGAAGGTGAAGTTCATTCAGGACTTAATTTATGTTACATATTTATTGTTTTGTCAATATTAACGGATGTATAGCCACCCCAGTGGTAAAGCGCGCGCCCGTTAACCTTTGGGACCTGGGTTCGAGCCCCAGTGGTACCCTTTTGCTCTCTTTTTACATTTTTTCCATTTTTTTTGTTTGAAACAGGCGCCTGGGCCCCAAACCATTAGGCTTTGTTTTTTTGTTTGCTAGCTTCTGACCCCCCTGCCCTATTTTGTGCACTCCTGGCCCATTATTTTCTTCATTATTTCATTTTCTTTTTTTATTTTATTTTCATTTCATATTTTATTTTATTATTTTCATTATTATTATTATTATTATTATTATTATTATTATTATTATTATTAAAGAATATAAAAAATATTTTTATTTATTATTTACACTTATTTAGTTTATTTTTCTTCATAAAACAAAAGAACAAAAAAATTTCTTTTAATAAATTAATTTTCCTATTTTTAATTAATATTTAGATAATTAGGTTTAATTATTATATTATTCTCTTGTAAATTAATTAATTTAGAACTTAGGTTTATTTTAATTGATTTATCTTCATTTTTATTTTTATTAATTTAAAACCTTTTCATAAAAAACCCTAAAAAATCATTTTTAACTTATTTTCTTTGTTAATTAATTTAAGTTAATTTTATTTAATTTTAATTAATCATTTTCTTTAATTAGGTCAAGACAAAACCCTTTCATAAAAATCCAAACAAAAATCATTTCTTTTTCCATTTACATTCTTGCATTATTTTCTTTTCAATTTTATACAATATTCAATATGGTTGTAATAGATGATTAAATTTAATTTTCTTGCAAAATCCTCATTAGTAAATTTGTACACCCCCTCCCCTTTTGATGTAATAGCTTAGTATTTTTACTTTCCGTAATTTGTCGATTTATATAAATGTTAGTAATTAGGGTTTGTATGGAAAGACTAAAATCAACAAGTAGTAAACCCTAATTCAAGACAAAATAATGCATGTAAACAAACACACTTGCACACTTACACCCTTAGGGTAATTTCACTTTGTTACCTTACAAAAAGGGCCATGTTATTCATGTGGGATATCTTAGAAAAAAGCAATAAAAAATACAAGATCATTGTCCCTCGATGATGCTATCAAAGTTGCCTTTCAAAAATGATCTTAGTCCCTCAAAGAGAAACGCTAAAGATATCTTACAACACTGCTATCATGACTATACGATGGCCCATGCCCGTCCCTTTACATCCAAAGATAAGGCTTCTTACCAAATCAATGGTAAGATAGCAATATCAAAGGAAAGGAAGAAATGAACCAAGACTTTTGAGTAGGTATATTGTTCCTAGTTGCTTGCTCAATTTGAAATCAAACACTCTTGCTCATTTTCAAAACAAACACCAACACTTTCAAAAACACTTTCAAAACATTTTCCAAACTTGAAACATTTTCAAAAGCTCAACACTTTGAATACATTCTTACAAACGAGAACTATTACAAAGTTTTCCTAAACGATGGAGCATTTTCAAAATACTTTTAAAAACCACACAAAGCATATTTTCAAACAAAAGTAAGTGATCCAGCAAGAAACTAAGAGCCCATAGATATCTATGGATGAAAAGGGTGATTGCACCTTCCCTTTTCATAATAAACCCCCCGAACTCAAGAAATAATCTCAAAGGTCTTTCCTGTTCTTTTCAACCTTTCCTTTTATATAAAAGAAAAGTCGGTGGTGACTCTTGCTAACTGCAATATTTGTAATAAAATGCAAAACACCCAAGTCAGTTCTCCCACCGTATCACAGAACTGGCGACTCTGCTGGGGATATACTTAAAAGTGGTGTTACATTAGAGCTAGATCACCTTTAATTTCTTTCATTGTTTGAATTTATTACTTTACATTTTGGTTCCTTGTTTGGGCTTGTTCTAATCCTCCACCCGGATTTGGGATACCTTATAGGTAAGTAGCATTACATTGTGCAAACTGTGCAGGGTATATCAACATGTTCTAAGAAATAGCTATGTTAGTGTGACATATTTGTGGGTATTGGTAGCCCTTGAGTAGTCAAGGAGAATACGGGACCGTTGAGTGATGTCATGAAGCACTAACTGACTTTAGAACCTTTACTCGACCAACTTGGCCATTGGGACGTAGTGAGATGACCGGCTTTGGTGCAGTTCGAAGTTGGTAGATACTCGATACTACATTCATTGAGATTTGATTTTTGGGATATTTCGGTCGCCGTGAAAGAGGCTTGTGCTGAAACAATTCCCGAGAAGACAAATCAGTGATATTGAGATCCCTTAGAACCTGGTTACTATTTATAGGACAGGTTTGAGCCAACTAAACTTCAAGAGGGTACTTACCTATGAGACTTCATGCAAGCCTAAACCTAAGGACTTGTTTGCCTTGTTTGTATATATTTACTTGTACATGACATCATAAACATCATAACATCATACTCATTCTTACTAACCATTTCAAGGATTTTTGGATTTATCTTTGTTCTGTTTTGTAGGACATGGCTTCTATCCGCATGAATACTATCCAAGTCAATCTCGTAAGAATTCCTCCTCAACTCAAAGAGTTAGCATCAAGGGTTCCTGAGAATTCTCCATTCACCGAAAGACATGGTCTCCTCCTAAACTTGGTTACCTCCAACACTGATGATGATATGATAAAGGTGTTCTTCCAATTCTTTGATTCTCTACACCATTGCTCCACTTTTCCCGATTATCAAATTGTGCCAACTTTGGAAGAATTCTCTCAACTCTTGAGAATTCCCATTCTCAATACACTACCCTTCAAAGGTACGAAAAGAGATCCAAAACCTAAAGAGATTTCCCAAGCATTACACTTGCAACAATCTGATATCACAACTAATTGGGAAACAAGGAGTGGTGTCAAAGGTTTCTTAGCCAAGTTCTTGTTTGAGAAATCTCTAGATTGTTAGAACTCTTTGTACTTACAAGATTTTGAATAAATATTGGCCCTTCTCATCTATGGGATGGTTTTGTTTCCAAACCCTGACCAACTCATAGATGTAAATGCTGTCAAAATCTTCATGTCTCGTAATCCAGTGCCTACTTTGTTGGGAGATATCCTTCATTCTTTGCATTCTCGTACTATGAGAAAGAGAGGGATCCTCATGTGTTGAACTCCTCTCTTGGAAAGATGGTTTATTTTTCATCTTCCCCGGTCTGTATTGAAGAATGAGAAAGGTTTGAGATGGTCTTATAGGTTGATGACGCTCAGACATTCAGATGTTCATTGGTGTTCCTGATCCTTGGAGAACGTTACAATCGTTGATTGTTTTGGTGAATTCCCTAATTTCCATTTACTTGGCATTAGGGGAGGTATCACTTACAACCCCTGCTTAGCTTTATGAAAATTTGGTTACGCTCGAAGAGATGGTCCACATGAGATGTTCATTCAAGGATTGGTATTCGACTATGAAAGCGATGATCAAAGCTACCGTCAAAGGTTTATCCGAGCTTGGAGGATGGTGAGCAAAGTGGATAGCAAGACAATGGGACACAAGAATTCCATTCCCCTCGATCCTTACCTTAAGTGGGTACGATCTCATGCTCAGAAACTTGTGATGCCTTATCCCTCTATCTTACAAGTTATCATGGAACCTGTGGTTGAAGGAGATGTCCCATGCACTGTCCTCCATCCTGACATGCCTACATCTCTCGAAGACTTGAAAAAAGGTTGGATTCAGCTTAAGGAAGAACATGATACTTTAGAAGTCCAATTCTATGCTAGCGAGAAGAGGGTCTTGGAGCTTACAAAGCAGATACAAGAAGAGAAAAGTGTGAACGCCTACCTTGCGCCGAAGAGGATGCGCTCAGTCTTTTTATCTTAGAAAGTTATTTTGTAAGCCCAAGAGGCATGTTGTAATCCTTTTGAACTAAATTAATGAAAATTGAAGTTTGTTCATTCCTTTGTCTATGCAAATTTAAATTCCATAAATCCTTGAAATCATTTGCATATACATCTTCCATGCATCATAACATGACAGGTTTTCTCATAACAAGTTTCCTTATCTTTCTGCTGTTTATTTCAGCAAGATGGATCTAGAGAAAACTGTGAAGGATCTTCAGGCAAAAAACTCTCAATTCCAAGAGACTCTATTAGCCCTAGCGAAGGGTCAGAAAGATATGATGGTATTGCTGGTAGTCAAGAAGAAGTCCAAGAAGAAAGCTCTGCTCAACATGGGTAGAAGGTTCAAAGAGTCGGTTCATCAGATCCCGGTAGTAGAAGACTCATCTGAAGAGGACAAGAATCAGATTGGTGAGGTTAAGAGTACCCAGGCTGACTGTGTTAATTATCAAGCGTCTGATGATGATTATTTCAACGAGCAATATCCACCTACCGATGTCAAGTATAAGCAATTAGAAGACAGATTGAAGGCCGTCGAGATCCAAGCCGTCCCCGGTTTAGATTTTGATGATTTGGGTTTGATCTCTGGGGTGGTTATTCCTCACAAATTTGAAATACCAGTCTTTGCAAAGTACGTTGGAGTTTTCTGTCCAAAACTTCACCTAAAATCTTATGTGCGCAAGATACATCCGCACACCACTGATAAGAAATTCTAGGTTCACTTTTTCCAAGAGAGCTTGACCAGAATGCAACTTAAATGGTTCTACCAGTAAGATGGTTCCCACATCAATACTTGGGAAGACTTAGCTACCGCCTTTTACCATCAGTACCAGTATAACGTCAACGTGGCGCCAGCAAGAGTTTAGTTACAAGATATGACCATAGGAAAGAATGAAGGATTCAAGGAATACACACAAAAGTGGAGAGACCTCGCCACTAGGGTCCAACCACCTTTGACTGATAGGGAGCACATTGACATGTTTATGGGCACTTTATCTGGTCCATTCTTTAATCTATTGGTTGGTTGTTCTTCTTCTGGTTTCATAGAGCTAATATTAACCGGTGAAAGAGTTGAAAGAGGCATCAAAAGTGGGAAGATCTCTGTGGCATCTACCTCCACTTCTAATCCTGTCAAGAAACCTTTTGCCGCAAAGAAGGAAATTAATGTTGTGTACGGGGTAAGGGCCCGTACCAAGAAGAATGATCATCCGTCTGTTAATGTTGTCTGAATCTCCAATCCAACTTCCGCTCAAAGACCATCTGCTAATCATCAATGTTTTGAAACTCCGAGAAGACAATTCATGATATTAGGCATGTCACTATATAAAGCCCTTCAACATTTCCTAAAGGCTAATTTGGTGACATTGTGTGATCCTCCTGCCAACCCAGATACCTCTTCACCAAAGTATAATCCGAACGCTAAATGTGCTTACCACTCCAGCAGCCTCGGGCATGAGACTCACCAATGTTGGGCCTTGAAGAATAAAATCCAGGATTTGATTAATAACAAGACTATTGAGTTCGATCCTCATCCAACTCCGAATGTAATCACGACACATTTTCCAAATCATGGCAAGGGTGTTAATGTTGTTAAAGATACAATTTGTGTTGCTTATGTCGAAGACTTGACTACTCCATTGAATATCATAAAAAAGAACCTGTTGAAAGCCGAAATTTTCCCTGGCTGTCTAAAAGATTGTGCTTTTTGTGCCAAACAACTCAATGGATGCGAAGGGCTAAAGGAAGGCATTCCACGTCTGATGGATAGCCACAAAATTCTATTTGAGAAGACTCTGCTTGCCGAAAGTTTGACTAACAAATGTGAAGATCTCTCCATTATCACCATCTCAAACAAACCTCTTAGGATCTCCTCCAAAGGTCCTATTAGGATTTCAAATGAACCCACGGTTGCTCCCTTAATAATTACCAATCCCATACTCTTCAAACAAGGAAGTTCCATGGAACTATGGTGCTGAGGTGTTTTATTATGGGATTAAATAAGACGCTTGGATCGAAGAAGAGAAAGCTGATGATGTTGGTAACATAACTGGCTCAAGTAAAGTAACTCGAACTGGAAGGATCTTTTCACCCAATATTTCACCACCAGTTGTTACAAAGGCACCCATCTGCATCATTGCCGCTAAGCCAAGTGCCGATACAAGAGAGAAATAGAAGGTTGTTGAGCCAGTCGTGACAGAAATACCCGCAAAGGACGTTACTGATGGAGAACCCTCCGCTCGTGATATGGACGAGATCTTGAAGATACTAAAAAGGATTGACTTCAATATTATGAAACAGTTGGGGAAAACCCCTTCTAAGATTTCTATGTTGTCATTACTACTCTGTTTCGATGCCCATGCTCGAAAACAAATTCTTGAAAAAGGCTCATGTCCCTCATGGGACCATAACGGACCAATTTGAGAATTGCGTCGCTTCTTTGTAATCGGACTGTACTTTATCTTTCTTATCTCACCATCGGTGACAATTCTTTCCAGCATAGAATAAGACTTCCGGGCTACCCTGTGAAAGATGAGGAAAAAACCTTCCATTGAGAGGACGAATGTCTCTCCACTCCATTAGGGTCCTCTGCCTGAGAAGGTTGTTGTAATGCAGGAAGTGGCATCTTTCTTTACCGAGAGAGCTTGGCAGTTGATAATGGCTTGGGATTTTCAGATGCTGACCTAACATCGCTTGGGAAGAACCATAATAAAGCTCTACATGTTTCTGTCGAGTGCAAGGGGACTACCCTAGCACATATTCTAGTCGACACTGGTTCTTCTCTAAACATGCTACCCAAGGGGGCGTTAGACCTTCTAGACTGTGAAGGTTTAGTCTTGAAGCCAAGTGATATCATTATAAGGGCGTTCGAAGGATCAAAAACAACAGTTCATGGGGAGGTAGATCTTCCAATCAAGGTGGGCTCCAAAATCTTCAACTCCACCTTCTACATTATGGATATTCGTCCTTCCTATTCTTGTCTGTTGGGTCGCCCTTGGATCCATAAAGCTGGGGATGTAACCTCAACTCTCTATCAGAAACTCAAATATCCAGTCAAGGGAAGAATTGTCACCGTCTATGGAGAAGAAGAGTTCATGGTAAGTCACCTACTCTCGTTCAAGTACGTAGAGATGGATGGAGAATTCATTGAGACCTCGTGTCAAGCCTTTGAAGTCGTGCCACCAATGGTTGCTTCTACCAAGTGTTCCTCTGATGAACCCAAAGCTGTTAAAGTTGTACCAACGATGGTTTCAGCCAAAGATGCTCGTGCTGCAATTTAAGAAGGAAACTGTGATACTTGGGGGAAACTCCTTGATATCCCATTCAAAGTGGAAAAGTTTGGTTTGGGCTTCACCGTCAAAGTTTAGAAGGAAGTGAGGCATGCTCGTGTAGGAAAGCCACCTCTCCGCATTGGAAGCCATGAAGTTAATGTTGTGAGTGATTCGGATGATGAAGATGCATTTGAAGATTGGGTGTATCCTACCACAATGGAGCTGAAGAATTGGCATGCAAAGGAATTCGTGCCCATCTCCTTCATTGAGGAGTAATCTACTTGTTATTGTTTTTCTTTCAATTCAAGAACATTTTATCTATAATATTTAACAATGACTTTTAAGCCATGTGTCTGGCCCGGGGCACTTTGGTCCATTTGTCAAGGATTTTATTTATGCTCATCTAATCATATGATCATTCAATACAAATCATTGGACTCTTTTGCATTCAAATATTTGTGTTCATTGTCTTTCTTTTCCTTCAAATACATTTTTCAAAATTGCCATGTATCTTACATCCACACACACACACACACACACACACACACACTTTTGCAGGTCCTCATCCACTCTGGATCCTATTGCCAATGACTCTACTATTGTCGACTATGACTTCAAATGTCCAATTAACCAAGCCAAAGACGAACGTGAGGAAGATTGTGATATACCGGGAGAACTAGCCAAACTTCTATTACAAGAGGAAAAAGATATTTAGTCGTACGAAGATTCAGTTGAAGTCATCAATCTGGGTACTGAGACAGACAAGAAGGAAATCAAGATCGAGGCTAACTTAGAAGACAGTGTCAAGAGCAGGTTGGTTCAAATGTTGCATGACTATGTGGAAGTGTTTTCTTGGTCGTATGAAGATATGTCAGGGTTGGATATTGACATCGTAGTTCATCGTCTACCGACAAAGGAAGATTGTCCTCCTATCAAACATAAGGTTCGTCGCATGAGGCCTGATATGTATGAGAAGATCAAAGTTGAAGTGATGAAACAGTTTGATGCAGGGTTCCTAGTTGTGACATGTTATCCCCAATGGGTTGCCAATGTAGTGCCAGTGCCGAAAAAGGACAGAAAAGTTCGCATGTGCATAGATTATAGGGATCTGAATAGGGAAAACCCCAATGATGACTTCCCTCCACCACACATTGACGTCTTGGTCGATAATAATGCTCGACATAAAGTCTTCTCCTTCATGGATGGCTTCTCAGGCTATAATCAAATAAGGATGGCTCTCGAAGACATGGAGAAGACTACTTTCGTTACGCAATGGGGCACCTTTTGCTGCAAGGTCATGCCGTTCGGATTGAAGAATGCAGGGGCAACATATTAAAGAGTTATGGTAGATTTGTTTCATGACATGATTCGTCATGAAATAGAGGTCTATGTGGATGATATGATTGCCAGATCACAAACTGAAGAGGAACATCTCGATCACCTGTACAAACTATTTAAGAGGCTGAAAAAGTATAAGTTGAGGTTAAACCCTAACAAGTGCTCATTTGGAGTACGATCTAGAAAGCTTCTATGCTTTGTTGTCAACAATAAAGGCATTAAAGTCGATCCTGCCAAGGTAAAGGCTATCCAAGAAATGCCAGTCCCTCATTCTGAAAAGGAATTTAGAGGATTCTTGGGTCGTCTTAATTAAATCGCTCGCTTCATATCTCACTTGACTGCTACTTCTGAGCCAATCTTCAAACTCTTGAAGAAAGATCAGGTAGTCAGATAGAATGATGAATGCCAAGCTGCCTTCGACAAAATCAAAGAATATCCACAAGAACCTCATATTCCCATGCCTCCAGTTGAAGGACTACCCTTGATCATGTACTTGACAGTACTAGAGAACTATATGGGGTGTGTTTTGGGTCAACATGACGAGTCTGGCCGAAAAGAGCATGCTATTTATTACCTGAGCAAAAAGTTTAGCGACTGTGAAACTAGATATTCACTACTAGAGAAAACTTGTTGCGCTCTAGCATGGGCTGCTCACCGGCTAAGACATTATATGTTGACTCATACCACTCTGTTGATTTCTAAGATAATCCCAATCAAGTACATCTTTGAGAAACCTGCACTTTCTGGAAGGATAGCCAGGTGGCAAATGATCTTGACTAAGTACGACATTCAATACACGACACAAAAGGCCATCAAAGGAAGCATACTAGCAGATCATTTGGCCTATCAAGCTGTGGATGATTATCAGTCTATGAACTTCGACTTCCCTGATGAGAACATCATGCTGGTAACCGGCTGTGTGAAACCTGTACCGTATGACAAACCTGAACAAGGATCCTGGTGGACTATGGTCTTTGACGGGGCTTCCAACGCCTTGGGTAACAGAATTGGTGATGTGATCATATCTTCTGAAGGTTGCCACACTCCTTTTACTTCCAGACTATGCTTTGATTACACGAACAATATGGTTGAGTATGAAGCATGCATCTTGGGTCTGAAAGCTGCCATTGACTTGAGGATCAAGCATTTGAATGTGTTTGGGGATTCCGCTCTAGTGATTAGCCAAGTAAAAGGAGATTGGGACACTAAACATCCTAATCTCATCCCTTACAAAAAACTTGTGCTATCTCTGAAGAGATCACATTTTAACACTTCCCTAGGGAAGAAAATCAGTTGGCTGACGCCTTGGCAACCATGTCTTCAATGTTCAAGGTCAGATGGGAAAACGAAGCCCTTATGATTATGATTGAAAGATTCGACGAACCTACACACTACTGTGAGCTTGACACTGACGCAGAAAAACCTTGGTACCATGAGGTGATGAGATACCTTGAAGCACAAGAATATCCCGAGGGAGCATCCATCAATGACAGAAAGTTCTTACAAAGATTTGCATCTAAATTCTTCCTAAGCAACAAAATATTATACAAGTGCAACAATGACTTTACTCTACTTCGATATGTGGACAAGAAGGAGGTAGAGGAAATTATTTAAGACATGCACGATGGTCTCTTTGGTACTCACTCAAGCAGACATACGATGGCTAAGAAGATCCTAAGAGTTAGCTACTATTTATCAACAATTGAGACTGATTGCTATCAACATTCAAGAACTTGTCACAAATGCCAAATCTATGCTGACAAGGTCCATGTTCCTCCTATCCCTCTGAATGTCATGACCGCTCTTTGGCCATTTGCAATGTGGGGCATTGACATGATTGGAGAAACGAAGCCCACCGCTTCCAATGGACACCGCTTCATTCTTGTCGCTATCGACTATTTCACCAAATGGGTCGAAGCTACCTCGTTTGCCTCAGTCACAAACATAGCCTCATCTTCCGCTATGGTATCCCCGAAAGGATCATCACTGACAATGGGACTAACCTCAACAATGCTATGATTACCGAACTTTGTACTCAGTTTAAGATCAAGCATCACAATTCTTCTCCATATAGACCTAAAATGAATGGCGTAGTCGAAGCGGCCAACAAAAACATTAAGAAGATTATGCAGAAGATGGTAGTAACATATAAGGATTGGCATGAGATGTTACTGTTTGCACTACATGGCTATGGCACTTCAGCTAGAACATTAACTAGGGCAACTCCCTTTTCCTTAGTCTATGGCATGGAAGTTGTTCTGCCAGTGGAAGTTCAGATTCCCTCACTAAGGATTATGAATGAAGCCGGCTTAGGCGAAGACGAGTGGTTTCATACGAGATTGGTTTAGTTAAACTTGATCGACAAAAAGTGACTGGATGTTGTTTGTCATGGCCAGACGTACCAAAAATGTATGATTAAGGCTTTCAATAAAAATATCAAGCCTCGAGTATATCAAGCTGGTGACTTGGTGATAAAGCGCATCATTCTGCCACAAGGCCACCCTAGAGGCAAATGGACTCCCACCTACAAAGGGCCATTTGTTGTCAAGAGAGTGTTCTCTGGTGGTTCCATGATATTGACTACCATGGATAGTGAAGACTTCCCACATCCTATAAACACGGACATAGTCAAAAAATACTACACATAAGAGACCCGCTAGGTTGACACACCTAGGAAAAATAAGGGCATCCCAGCAAACCAAATGGTTTGGACAAAAATTAGGGATATATACAAAATATTATACACCCGACAAGTTGAAAACCCGAAAGGGAGACTTGGGCCAAAATGAGTATTCTGTTGGGCTGAAAACCCGAAAGGGCGGTCCAGGCAAAAGTTAAGGATTCAAAGTGTATAAATATGTCCCGTGGAATCACTACAGTCGAATTTATCACCAAGGTATGAGTTCAAATGGTCCAAGATCAATCCAATCAACTTATGTCAACGGCAAGGAGCATTCGAAGACATTGGGGCAATAGTAGAGTTGGAATGCAATGAGATCATTTCCACATGGCTGTTTGTTTTTTTTTCAAATCTTTGTTTTCCTTTCGACGATTTACTCTTACTAGGATCTCCGTCTCTTTGTACAAAAAATGCCCATTCATGGGCAAAATATCAATACAAACATACTTTAAAGTGCAAACTTTCTGTTTTAATTTTGAATGCAAATTTGTCCAATGACTAAAATTCAACGGGCATATGCATATGAACATAATTAAAACTGTTTGGCACATGTGTTCTTCTAAGTAGCAGCAAGCATCTCTTTAATGTATATGGAATATCCCCACAGTTATTTCATTAGAATTATCCCCCTCAAAGACGGCTACAATAAACCATTCCTCAACAAAGTTACCCACAAAGTCTCTTTGCATAGGTTAATCTCCAGCCAGAGTCTCAATCTCTTGACAGATCTCTCTCCACAGCTAAGTCGATCTTACAAGTAGAAGCCTTGTGGATCTCTTCCTCAAAGAACTCACTTCGTCAGCAGTTCATCAATTATTCAGCAACATGGTTTATTTCCCCAACATACAACAATCAAGGAACCACAAAATTCCCCATCTTAGTGTATCCTCCCTAGCCAAGTTTGTATTACCCCAACATAGTCTATCTTCCCAAGCTGAGCCTGTTATCCCCAGCTGAGTTTGTCCTCCCCAAGCTGAGTCTATCCTCCTCGATTGAGTCTACACTCTCCAGCTTGAGTTTTCCTTTCAGACTATTGCAAATCATAGGGCCACAACCCATAATCCCCAATAGAGTCGTCAACAAAACCTTTACTATCTACACAAGATACTATGAAGCCTGGACCCAACCAGATAATAGTACAACTTTCAAATACTATAAAGTATGGACCCTACCAGATAATAGTTTAACCCTTCAAAGATATAGAAGAACTTGGACTCAACCAGACCAAGGTTTAACTTCTTTTCCCCAGTAGAGTTTGCCTCTACACCAACAAGTTATTGTGAAGCCTGGATTCGACCAGATAACAATTCCCCTCAGAAATTTGTTGTGAAACCTAGAATCCGACCAGATAACAACTAAATCCCCAAGCAGTTTATTGTGAAGCATGGACCCGGCCAGATAACAATTAACCTCATCCACCTCAGAAATCAGCAAAGCCTGGAATCCGACCAGATAGCGGTTCAATGTCATTGAGTTACCGAAAAACCTGGACCCGACCAGATATCGGCTTAACTTTGTATTTTCAAGCAAGTTATTGTGAAGCCTGGGACCCGACCAAATATCGGCTCAACTTTGTCTTTTCAAGCAAGTTATTGTGAAGCCTAGGACCTGACCAGAAAACAACTAGCTACAATTCCATCCAGACACTATGAAGCATGGACCCGACCAGATAATAGTATAACTCTTCAATAACTATGAAGCTTGGACCCAGCCAGATAATAGTTACCACTTCAAAGTTACTATGAAGCCTGGACCCGACCAGATATCAGTTTAACTTCATCCTTTTAGAAAGTTACTGCAAGGCCTGGAATCTGACCAGATAACAGTTAAACTTCCTTATCCCTAGCAAGTTGTTGTGAAGCCTGGAGCCGACCAGATAACAATTCAATTTCAATAAATTTTCTACAAAGCCACGATCCGACCAGATAACAGTTAATTTATTCTTCCCCAGTAAGTTACCGTGAAGCATGGATCCGACCAAATAGAAATTGACTTCCTTATCCTCAGAAAAATGTGAAGCTTGGACTCGACCAGATAACAATTGCCATTCAAGGGATATTCCCCAGCGGAAGCATCCTTTCAATAAAGTTTGAAGATATGTATATTCTTGATCCCCAACAGTAATCAGGGATTCAACTCCCCAGAATTTCCTCATCAGTAGTCAGGGATTTATTTTCCCGGACAAAAACATGCATCTCACATTCATACATCATGGCACATACATACAAAATGCATTTAGCATGATCTCATTTATCTTGTGAATATCAGGCATACATCTTCATTTTACTAACCCTTTTTCCACAGGTAAAACATCAAGTGTTAGCATAAATTGACCAAATATTTATGCTGATACTTCTTCCAATGTTTACCATCATTCCTCCAAATGGCATCTATAAGCCCATTCACAATACATCTTTGAGTGCAAATTTTTGGACACTCTAGTGTTCAATCATCTTCCACATTCAAGTCATTAATGGAGGATCCGCCAATCTAACTCTTCAAGTTTAAGAAGATTGAACAGGGGCAGTTGTTGTACCCCAAAATTTTCCCTCTCATTTCTCAAGTAATATCTCGCAATATCTCCTTTGATTCAAGACTGCACAAGGTTTGATCAGCTTAAGTTACCTCCTCTAACACTGATGACTGAAATTAGGGTTTGAGATTGCACAAGGAAAATGGACTTTTATTTCTTCATGTGACTTTCATGGATCATTTTGGACTCTTAAGATTTCTCATGTCAAGTTTCAAGTCTTGGATCACATTTTTGCTCACTCAATTGATCAGTTGACCTAAAATCAGCTGTATTGGGGAAAAAGTCAACTATGGTCAATTTACAGTCAAACTTCATAATTTTTTGTCCATATCAATAATATGAACTCATATATGTCACTTGATCAAGTTTGGATCATAATTCCTCAAGAAATTTAATCAGATCATCAAAAGGGCAAAATGGTCAAAGTTAGGGTTTTGATTGAGAAGATGCAATTTCTGATTTTTGACCAAGCAAATGACTTATTGTTTCAAGTTATGATCTCAAGGATTCAACTGAGTCATTTTGGCCTAATGACATGGCTCAAAACATTCCTCAAGTTCAATTGGTTGACAGTTGAATTTCAATCAACTGATGAAAAGTTAATTGTATAATGAAAAGTCAAACTTTGACTTTTTGGTCAAAATCAAGTATCAAAGATCACAATTCATCAAAACATGTCAAAATATGAAACTTTTTCATCAAGAAATAAAAAATTCAAGATTTCATTTTGAAAAGTCAAGATTTCATTTTGAAAAGTCAAAATTTCTAAACTTAGAAATTTTTCTAAGTGTTGAAAATTTCATATTTTTTCATAACTTTGAGCCAAATTTCCACCATGATGCAAGATGATTCAAAGGAAACTTCCAACATGAAAGTTGTAGATCTCAATGAGATATAAAACATTTAAGAACACAAATTCTTCTATAAATGCATGAATTTCAAGTTATGATTTTGTGAATACATGTTCATGAAACTTGGAAACTTAGTGAAATTTTGCCCTAGTTTTGGCAGGATTTTAACCTAACTTCATGGCAATTTTTCACATAGTTCCAAGATGAATTTTCAAAAATGTACAACATAGAGGTTATAGAGGATGTTACAGTCTTTCTAAAATGTCCAAGAACTCATTGAGATCATACTTGAGCATGGAGAATCGAAGGCAAGAAGTTAGGGTTTCATTCTTGAATTACAAGTCATTTCTTGATGAACGCATAATTGAATTTCAATATTAGGCTGCATAATCTTTCTTTGCAGGCCTTCTAACTCGTGTATCTATCCATCATTAATGGATTACACAAACTTTTAGCTATAATCCGAGTGGTTTAAGCTTTATCCAATTCACATTGCCATTTTGGGAAGAAAGTGAAGAATGTCATTCTTAAAAAGCAAGCTTTATGCAAAGTCAATTCTTGAGCCTCTAACATGTTCCCTCTGATCAAACTCCATCTACAAAGTCGGAAGCAAGTGCGTTTAAAGCATAACCACTCTATCTTAGTAAGTACACAAGACTTTGAAACTTGGATTTCTCAAAAATCACATGTTATGCTTAAACTTGTGATTTTGAATTCTGATCAACAACAAGCTTCCAAACTCATATTTCCCTTGTGCGTTCTTTGGCCTTTTAGCTCCTAAAGCTTCCTTACATCAAATACAAACCATCCCACACCCTGTTACACGACTGTAACATCATCTTCCATAACCAAAAACAGAGCATTGCATATTGACTTCTCTAAGCCATTCCAACCATCTATTGCACAAGCTAACCATTGCATTAGCCTCCTGGGAAATTGAGGAAGCTAACTTGATCATTGCACCACCTTGAATCAAGCTCAAACTCATTTCACGATTTCCAGTTTTGAGGTATTTTTCTTGAACTTCTATCTTCTCATTTAGGCATTGTTAGGCTTGCATTTGTGAAGATAAAATGTAGACAGTGTTACCCTGAAACTATACATGTCCATAGATTTCATTTATTTTGATTGAGCTAGGAGAATTTTAAGTTTGAACTTGCTGAAATATTTAGTTCAGAATTTGGTAATTTTAGAAATTCATGCTCATCTGTGAGAATTAACTTAAGTTATTTACATATTCAGAATCGTGGAGAAATTTCTCACAAGTTTGATGTTGGAAGTTTTGTGAATGGATGAGACATGAGTGAGTTACAGGATCCATGGCTGGAGGTTGAAGATGAAGTTCATTTAGGACTTGATTTATGTTACATATTTATTGTTTTGTCAATATTAACAGATGTATAGCCATCCCAGTGGTAAAGCGCGTGCCTGTTAACCTTTGGGACCTGGGTTCAAGCCCCAATGGTACCCTTTTACTCTCTTTTTATATTTTTTCCATTTTTTGTTTGAAATAGGCGCCTGGGCCCCAAACCATTGGGCTTTGTTTTTTTGTTTGCTAGCTTTTGACCCCCCTGCCCTATTTTTTGCTCCCCTGGCCCATTATTTTCTTCATTATTTCATTTTCTTTTTTATTTTATTTTCATTTCATATTTTATTTTATTATTTCCATTATTATTATTATTATTTTTAAAAATATACAAAATATTTTTATTTATTATTTACACTTATTTAGTTTATTTTTCTTCATAAAACAAAAGAACAAAAATATTTTCTTTTAATAAACCTTTTTTTAATTAATATTTAGATAATTTTGTTTAGTTATTATATTATTCTCTTGTAAATAAATTAATTTAGAACTTAGGCTTATTTTAATTTACTAATCTTCATTTTTATTTTTATTAATTTAAAACCTTTTCATAAAAAACCCTAAAAAATTATTTTTAACTTATTTTCTTTTTTAATTAGTTTAAGTTAATTTTATTTAATTTTAATTAAACATTTTCTTTAATTAGGTCAAGACAAAACCCTTTCATAAAAATCCAAACAAAAATAATTTCTTTTTCCATTTACATTCTTGCATTATTTTCTTTTCAATTTTGTACAATTTCAATATGGTTGTAAAAGATTATTAGATTTAATTTTCTTGCAAAATCCCTGTGATCGGTGGATCTGGAACTGACTGTTTAACGCTGGTTCGTGAAATGTCGCGGAAGCAAGAGTCGCCACCGTCTTTTATTTTCTCCAACATGGAAAGGACAAAAGCACAGAAAAATTCCTTATTGAGATTAGTTCTCGGTTCGGGAGGTAGATTTATAGAAAGGGAAGGTGTTAGCACCCTTTCTATCCATGGTTATCCATGGGCTCTTAGATACTTGCTCATTTGTGTTTTCAAAATGTTTGTTTGCTTTTCAAGGTGAGTGGGTTTTGAAAAAGTTTCTTTTGAAAAATTTCTAAGTAACTCTTGTATCTGTCCTCAAGAGTGTATGAAAAATTTGTTTGAAAACTTTTAGAAAGTGTAGGTGTGAAAAGTATTTTGTTTGTTTTTGAAAAGAGCAAGTATCTATGAGAATCTACCTACCCTAAGGAATTCGTCTGTGTAAATGTCCTTTAAAGTAGTGCCATCCCACCATTGAGAGGTAGGTAGCACCACCATTGGAGGTGTTCGGGTCAATTCGAGGTTCGGGACATGGTGATCACCAGAGCAATGGGAAGACACCTTAGAAGCTACCCTCATGCCAGGTTCCCGGGTCATGAGGACTTACTAAGACATCCTCTACTCGACGATCACCTTTCGAAGGCAAGGCAACAGTGAGGCGTACCCTAGGGGTGGTGTGTGCGATTCGTGTGTCGTTTTCATTTGCATTTATCTTGTCATGTTATTGGTGTTCTACGCTTATTTTTATTTTGTCCATACATTCTTTCATGCTTTTGATTAACAGTTAAAATATTTGCGGGAAAGGTAAATTCTAAGCTATTACAAAAGGCGCGGGTCCACATCGCCAAAATTAACCAGGACCCGATTTGACAGAAGAAATAAAGAATTAAAGAAAATAAAAGAATTAAAAGTGCGAGAAGTAATTTACATGGCTTCGGGAGAGATACATGAATATTTAAACGAAATAAAATAAAAATGCAAATTAATAAGAAATTAAGAACGAAACGAGGGCGTTGGACCCTTTTGCAAAAATCAAATTAATGATGAAGTTAATTAATAAAAAAAAGAAAGGACTTGTATTTGGTATTTTTTAGTATTTTAGGATTTAATATAAAAAAAGAATTAATTAAAATTAATACTAACCCTAATTCTAATTGCTTTTAATTTATTAAGAAAAATATTGAAGTTTTTAACCTAAATTAAACCCTAATTAATTTACAATGTTAATTATGAAAATAAAATATTTAATTATTTGATATATTTAGGAAAGAAAAATAAAAAGGATGAAAAATTATTAATTAAACCTATTTCTACATTTTTTAGATTTTTTATTAAAAGAATTAAAATTGCAAACCTAATTTAAAACTAAATTCAATTACATGCAAATTTATTTAAGAAAATACTAAAAAATAAAAATTATTTATTGTTTTAATTCTTTTCTGATTTTTATGGTATTTTATATTTATGAAAATATTACATTAATTAATAAAGCAATAATTAAAAGAAAATATAAATAATAAAAAAAATCAAAGAAAGAAAATAAATTGGCAAACCTAGGGGGGTGTCAGTCCCCAATGTGGAGGTGAAATCATGGAAATTCTGGCCCAATAACCTTGGTCCGTTTGACCTTTTCTAGATAGCGTGCTGCAGCATTGACCATGTTTATGGTGTTCATCAATTCTGAGCCTTTGATTTGATTCCAATATGCACGTGGATGGTTTGATCTGGAGGGTGTATGGTGCGCCTTGATGTTGAGCCTGCATGGGAATTCTTATTGAAAAATAATATGGAAGTGATGTAGACCTGGGACTCGAACCCAGGTCTTGGACGTTAACACTCACACGCCTTGCCATTTGTTCTACTGCACGCGTTGTTAATATTAAACAAATAACAAATATCATAAAAGAAACAAAAACGTTAGTGGACTCTGCGCGCGAATTTTTAAACTGGCCAATCCACGCTTCACACGTTAACGTCTTCCTCGCGCAGTTTTATTTTCCTGAAATAAAAGAAACATGGGCAACAGTTTTGATGTGTTCCCTTAGGCCAGCTATGGGAAAATAGCGATTAGCCCAGGAACGCTCATAAATTGAGCGCGAGCATAGCTTTGTAGTCGTCTGAACGTGCTGATTTGGATGGTGGTGGTCAAGGGTTCCAATTTTTCCTTGTTACAAAACCCCTAATCTGAAGCTTGCAAAACCCTAATATCCTCTCATGGTGAAATCATATACAAGGCATAAAAACACAATTAAACACATGGGTTAGCTTCAAAATAGCATGAGGAATGTAAATCAACAATTAAAACTTGCAATAAACGCATGAATGAGGATGCACGATCATGGATTTTTTTTTGTACAGGAGCGGTTCACGTTACCAATTCTTTAAGCTTTGATGAATGTTTGTGATTGGAAAACGTTCAGTGATGCTTGAGGAAGCTAATGAGATGAGAATTGTGCCTTGAATCGTCCTGGAAGTGAGTTTTCAGATTTGAGTTTCTTGCAAAAAATTTCAAGTTTGATGATCAATCTCTAGCGCAGCTTAATGGTCATTAGGACTAGGTTTTCGTTTAGGCTTATGTACTGAATGAATTAGGTTAAGAATATTGATCCCAATCTCTTGCAATTATGGTTTTAAAAATTTGATTTTCAAGATCTTTAACCAAATATTTTCCATGTGCTTTTGTACCAATTAAGATCAATTCAATCCAAATCTTTCTATATTGAGCTAGGCACGAAATATTGAGAGTAAAACATGCACAAAAAGATTTAAAACTTTAGGTTAAGCATTTTTCATGTATTTAATTTGATTTAAATGAATTATTATTAATAAAAATTCAAATAAATAAATAAAAAATGAATAAAACTTCCCTTTGGGCCAAGTGGTCGTTCACATGCCATGGATGATGAATTATGGAAGAAAAATGGGCCCATTAGCAATTTTAGGTCATTTGAATCAATGTTGACTTTTCAAAATATCCAAAAATTTCCCAACTTCCACAAGGCATAACTTGCTCAATTTTTAAGCTTTTCTCATGTTCTTGGACATTTTGGAAAGGTCTTTGAGTCCTCTAACCAATGTCTTTGGTCCCATGTCAGTTTGATTTACCAATCTCAAGTTATGGCCTTTGACTTAAAGTCCCTTTTTGTTGACTTTTGAAAATGACCTATAATGTTGAAATTGATAACTTTTTGTGAGAGCATTTCTTGGACTTGAAGTATGAAGATGAGTTGTATGAAATGTCTTTCTCTTCAAAATGAGCTTTGGATGGGATTTTTCTGATAATCCATGTGAAAGTTATGCCCTGGTCAATTTACAGTTGACTTTTTCAGCTGTCCAAATAAGGAAACTTTTGCATCTTGATGATTTTTGAGCCAAACTTTGAGAATCATGATCAAGCATTGATCAAATGATGTTTGTGGCTTCAAAATGAGATGTTGACCAAGAATTTGAACTTTTGACTGCCAAATGACCATTTTGCCCCTACAGTTGACTGTAGTGCAATTTAGGGTTTTGACTGTGCAATTTTGTGCTGAAAGCCTTAAAACTTGGTATGAGGATGCTTGACCATGTTTAAAGGCATGTGAGACTTGATTGGACCATTGAAAACTTCATTTTCTTGAGCAAAACCAAAACCCTAATCTTGACTGCTTAGGAGGCTCTTGCACTGTGCAACCCTTGGGGAATTTTGAAGCTTTGATTTGGCAATTTCTTGAAGAATATGGGAGGGCAAATTTTGGGGTACAACAGTTGCCCCTGTTCAATCTTCTTAGACCTGAGGATGCAGATTGGCTGACGTGCCTTTCGTAATCCGAGGGTAGAAGATGATTGAACACTAGAGTGCTCAGAAATTTGCGCTCACATAGTAGCAGTGTGATGGAAATGGGCTTATAGATGCCATTTAGAGATTGGTGAATAGGATGATGGGCTTATAGATGCCATTTGGATGTTGATCGCATAAGAGATTCCTTAGTGAGGACTTGCGTACCTGCAAAAGAAAAAATGGGTACCTGACATGTTGCAGGAGCTGATTTTCAGATGCTTGGTATAGATGTGTCCTGGCTGGTTACAGGAATTGGATCTTCGAATTCTTCAAACGTGCCCTGGCGAGATACAGGAATCGAGTCTGGTAATGCTAGTCTTCAACGGATACACCCTGGCAAGATTCAGGTATCGGATCCTCGAACTCTTCAGACACACCCTGGAAAGATACAGGAATCGGATCTGGTAATGCTAGTCTTCAACGGATACACCCTGGCAAGATTCAGGTATCGGATCCTCGAACTCTTCAGACACACCCTGGCAAGATACAGGAATCGGATCTGGTATTGTTAGTCTTCAACGGATACACCCTGGCAAGATTCAGGTATCGGATCCTCGAACTCTTCAGACACACCCTGGCAAGATACAGGAATCGGATCTGGTAATGTTAGTCTTCAACGGATACACCCTGGCAAGATTCAGGTATCGGATCCTCGAACTCTTCAGACACACCCTGGCAAGATACAGGAATCAGATCTGGTAATGTTAGTCTTCAACGGATACACCCTGGCAAGATTCAGGCATCGGATCCTCGAACTCTTCAGACACACCCTGGCAAGATACAGGAATCGGATCTGGTAATGTTAGTCTTCAACGGATACACCCTGGCAAGATTCAGGTATCGGATCCTCGAACTCTTCAGACACACCCTGGCAAGATACAGGAATCGGATCTGGTAATGTTAGTCTTCAACGGATACACCCTGGCAAGATTCAGGCATCGGATCCTCGAACTCTTCAGACACACCCTGGCAAGATACAGGAATCGGATCTGGTAATGTTAGTCTTCAACGGATACACCCTGGCAAGATTCAGGCATCGGATCCTCAAACTCTTCAGACACACCCTGGCAAGATACAGGAATCGGATCTGGTAATGTTAGTCTTCAACGGATACACCCTGGCAAGATTCAGGTATCGGATCCTCGAACTCTTCAGACACACCCTGGCAGGATACAGGAATCGGATCTGGTAATGTTAGTATTCAACGGATACACCCTGGCAAGATTCAGGTATCGGATCCTCGAACTCTTCAGACACACCCTGGCAAGATACAGGAATCGGATCTTTAGTTGCGACCATTGATGGTAATCATTTTTGTACTTTTGTCCTGAAAAGACAAGCGTTAGTTGTATGCGATGTCATGTGGTATGACGTGCGAGATGCTCTCTGAATACGTGAGGTTGTATGTTCATGATGCGTATATGCATGCTATAATGTATGAAGATGTTTATGAATGTATTTTTTCGTCTAGGAAAGTAAATCCTTGACGGGTGCCGGGAAGTCACTCCTGGGCTGATGTTGGAGAATGGATTTTGCTTCCGCTGGGGATGATAATTGCAAGGATACCGGTTGGGAGAAGATGACTCTGTTGGAGAATAAACTTGGCGAATGGATTACTCTGCGGGGAGAAAAGTATTCTAATGATCCTGCTGGGGAGCAATACTCTGTGGGGAGATAGATACTTTGCTGGAATGATGATAATAACTTGCTGGGGATACCATTGTTGTGTCGGAAGTGTATATAGACTTCGCTGGGGTAAGAAGACTTCGTCGAGGACGCTCTTTCCGTGGCTTTTGGCTGAGGATAACCCAGTTATATCCTAGTATGGAAATAACTCTTTAAATAAATCCGGGAGACGTGTTCTTGCTTTGCGAGGATAAGCTTCCAGAATCTACTGGGGATAAGCTTACTGCTTGGGGAGATGGATTCCAACCTTCCTGGGGAAACTAGATTGGACTCTCTTGGGGAAGTTTTGATATGCTGGGGAAGTGATTCCTTTGAATGTTGATATGCCGCCGGGGAACAACCTTTAGAGCAAGACTGCCGGGGATGCTTGTTAAGAATATATATGCTGCTGGGGAGATGTTGAGATCTACTGGAGGATACTCAACTTCCTTAAGATTTGATAGTTTGGAGAGGCATTCACTGACTTGCTGACTTACTCTCTGGGGAATTAGGATATACTGGTTATGTTCTTTAGTCGAACCTACCTTGGTACCTTGGAGGACAGAACAATTAGATTGCTCAGACAACTCTTTATTGCCCCTGTTTCTAGCGTCACCTGTAATAAAATCCCTTGTTTCGTATGCAAATATTTATGAGTTAGCAAATTATTGTCAATGCATATATCACAAATTGAACCTTGGACGTTCTTCGCAAAACAAAACAGAAAAAGAAAAACAATTGGCACTTTTTAACTGAAAAATATTTTTGTATTGATTTTTGAATGGCCTGTAAATAGGCATTTTGTGTACAAGAGGCTGACGTCCTAGTAAGAGAATGCCGCCGAGCAAAAGAGTTTATACAAGTTTTGTACAAAATAAAACAGCTATGTGAAATATGAATGATCCCACTGGGTTTCAACTCTGCTATTGCCTTTATAACTCCGAGCGTCTCATCACTTGACGACCTTGGTTGAAGGTGAAGCTGACTGATAGATGTCGTCTGAACTTGATGTAGATACCGGATTCTGGATGCAAAGTTATCCAATGAGCCATAGTATTACGCTTTTATCCCTAATTTTTGTCTGGGCTGCCCTTTCGGGTTTTCAGTCCACCGGGATACCCATTTTTGCCCAAGCCGCCTTTTCAGGTTTTCGACTTGCCGGGTGTACAGATTTTTTCATTTTCATCCCTTCATTTTGCCCGAACCCTTTTGGTTCGACGGGAAGCCCTAATTTTTGCCTAGGCATGTCAGCCTAGCGGGTCTTTTTTATGCGTAGTATCTTTTTACTATGTCTGCATTGGCGGGGTGAGGAAGGTCGTCACCATCCATGTTGGTTAGAATCATGGCTCCTCCTGAGAACACATGCTTAACCACAAATGGCCCTTCGTACGTAGGGGTCCATTTGCCCCTTGGATCACTCTGAGGAAGGATGATTCTCTTGATTACCAGATCCCCAACTTGATATTCCTGTGGTCTGACCTTTTTGTTAAATGCCCTGATCATCCGTTTCTGATACGTTTGACCATGACAGATAGCAGCAAGTCTCTTTTCATCAATGAGGTTGAGCTGATCAAGTCGTGTCTGGATCCAATCATCTTCGTTCAGATTTGCATCTTTCATTATCCGGAGAGAGGGTATTTGTACTTCAATCGGTAAGACTGCCTCCATACCATAAACCAGAGAGAAAGGAGTTGCCCCGGTTGACGTCCTAGCTGAGGTACGGTATCCATGTAGAGCGAACGGTAACATCTCGTGCCAATCCTTATAGGTCATTGTCATCTTCTGCACGATTTTCTTGATGTTCTTATTTGCTGCTTCTACAGCCCCATTCATCTTCGGTCTGTAAGGAGAAGAATTGTGGTGCTGTATCTTGAATTGCTCGCAGAGCTCAGTGATCATCTTATTGTTCAGATTGGTACCGTTGTCTGTAATGATTCTCTCTGGGACGTCGTACCGACAGATCAGATTATGCCGAATGAACCGTGTCACAACAGTCTTGGTTACCGTAGCATAGGAAGATGCTTCGACCCACTTTGTAAAGTAATCAATCGCCACTAGGATGAAGTGATGCCCATTAGATGCCGTAGGTTTAATCTCGCCGATCATGTCTATGCCCCACATTGCAAACGGCCAAGGCGCAGTCAGAACATTCAGGGGAACTGGAGGAACATGCACCTTGTCTGCATAAATCTGGCACTTATGGCATGTCCTGGAATGTTGGTAGCAGTCAGCTTCCATTGTGGACCAGTAATATCCTGCCCGTAGGATTTTTTTAGCCATAGTGTGTCCACTGGAATGTGTACCAAAGGTCCCTTCATGTAGCTCTTCCATGATTCTTTCTGCTTCAGTCTTATCCACACAACGCAGTAAGGTTGAATCATGGTTTCGCTTGTACAAGATGTCGTTGCTTAGGAAGAACTTTGCTGCGAACCTTATCAGGAACTTCTTATCATTGATAGAGGCACCTTCAGGGTATTCCTGAGCTTCCAGATATCTCTTCACCTCATGGTACCAAGGCTTCTCGGTCACCAATTCAGTCTCGAGATCACAACAGTATGCCGGTTCGTCCAGTTTCCAGATGATGATCCGGGGAGCCTCATTATCCCATTTAACTTTGAACATAGAAGACATTGTAGCTAACGCGTCCGCCAGCTGATTCTCTTCTCTTGGAAAGTGCTCAAAGGTTATCTCTATGAAGTGGGGGATCAGGGTCAACACACATTCTCTGTAAGGAATCAGGTTTGGATGTTTCGTATCCCACTCTCCTTTGATCTGATTGATCACAAGAGCGGAATCTCCGAAGACACTCAGAAATTTGATCCTTAGGTCGATCGCAGCTTGAAGACCCATGATGCACGCCTCATACTCCGCCATGTTGTTGGTACAGTTGAAACATAGCCGGGCAGTTAGTGGAGTATGAGTACCTTGAGGGGATATGATTATGGCGCCGATACCATTTCCCAAAGCGTTGGAAGCTCCGTCAAAGTGCATAGACCATCGGGATCCTGGTTCAGGTCCTTCATCCGGCCCAGGTACTTCACAATCTGTCACTATCTTGATGCTTTCATCCGGAAACTCAAAGTTCATTGATTGATAATCATCTACGGCCTGATGTGCCAAGTGGTCTGCCAATACACTTCCCTTGATGGCTTTCTGGGTTGTATACTGAATATCGTATTCCGTCAAGATCATTTGCCATCTTGCAATTCTCCCAGACAGAGCAGGCTTTTCGAATATGTACTTTATAGGATCCATTTTTGAGATCAACAAGGTAGTGTGAGTTAGCATATACTGTCTCAGCCGGCGAGCAGCCCATACCAAAGCGCAGCAAGTTTTCTCAAGCAGTGAGTATCGGGTCTCACAGTCGGTAAACTTTTTGCTAAGGTAATAAATGGCATGCTCTTTTCGGCCAGACTCGTCATGCTGCCCCAGCACACACCCCATTGAGTTGTCAAGCACTGTCAGATATAGTATCAGAGGTCTCCCTTCAACCGGTGGCATAAGGATAGGTGGTTCTTGGAGATACTCTTTGATTTTGTCAAAAGCAGCCTGACATTCATCATTCCAACGTACTACCTGATCTTTCTTCACCAGCTTGAAGATTGGCTCACAGGTAGCAGTCAGATGTGAGATGAACCGAGCGATGTAATTCAGGCGTCCTAAAAAGCCTCTGACTTCCTTCTCTGTCCTAGGAACTGGCATCTCTTGAATAGCTTTGACCTTAGCAGGGTCTACTTGAATACCCTTGTCACTTACCACAAAGCCTAGCAACTTCCCAGATCTTACCCCGAAAGTGCACTTGTTCGGGTTCAACCTCAGCTTGTACAGTTTCAAACGGTCAAACAATTTCTGCAGATGATCTAGGTGCTCTTCTTCAGTCTGGGACCTTGCGATCATGTCGTCGACATACACTTCTATCTCATGATGGATCATGTCATGAAATAAAGCAACCATGGCACGTTGGTAGGTTGCCCCAGCGTTCTTCAACCCGAAAGGCATGACCTTGTAACAGAAGGTGCCCCACTGAGTAACAAATGTAGTCTTTTCCATGTCTTCAGGTGCCATCTTGATCTGATTGTAACCTGAGAAACCATCCATGAAAGAGAACACCTTGTGCTGAGCTGTATTATCAACAAGGACATCAATGTGAGGTAGAGGGAAGTCATCCTTGGGGCTGGCCCTGTTCAGATCCCTGTAGTCGACACACATTCTGACCTTACCGTCCTTCTTAGGTACCGGCACCACATTAGCAACCCACTGAGGGTAAGAAGTTACTGCAAGGAACCCAGCATCAAACTGTTTCATGACCTCGGCTTTGATCTTCTCGGACATCTCTGGACGCATCCGACGGACCTTTTGCTTAACTGGAGGGCAGTCTTCCTTAGTTGGCAAGTGATGGACCACAATATCGGTATCCAACCCGGGCATGTCTTCGTAGGACCAGGCAAAGATCTCCATATAGTCATGTAACATCTTGGTTAACCGTTGCTTCACGCTGAGCTCTAGGTTGGCGCCAATCTTTACCTCTTTCCTGTCTGCCTCAGTACCCAAGTTTATTGTTTCCACTGGCTCTTCATGGGGTTGAATTGCCCTCTCCTCCTGGAGCAACAGTCTTGCAAGCTCGCCAGGCACTTGGCAATCATCTTCACCTTCGTCTTCGGCTAAGTTGATCGTATTTTCGAAGTCATAACTGGCAGTAGCAGAGTCGTTACCAGTAAGATCCAGAGTGGATTGAAACCTGTATGAGTGAGTGTGTGTGTAAATACAGCTGTTTTGAAATATATGTAAAGGAAAGAAAGACAGAAAAGGAGCATAAAATTTGTAATGCGAGAAAACGTCCAAGATTTTCATTCATGGTATATGAAATGACAATTTATATGCCCTCACAAATGACACCACGGTGCCTCGAGTAAGACACCGGGCCAAAGAGTTATTATTGTTTATTACAGATACCAAAAACATAGGAATTCATTACTTAGTAACAAGAGAAACAGATAAGTTGTCTTTTGCACTCCAATTATTAAGTCCACTGTCGGTTGCCGGGTAGATCCAGCTATCAAACTCAGCTTCATCAACTTCCTCTTCGTCCCCAATAGCATTCACTCCATGAGCAGGCAGGGGAGCTGTCACTACATTAGGCTTCTCATATGCCTCAAACTGTACCTCCTTGGCGTCAATAAGATCCTGCAGCTTGTTCCTTAATGCCCAACAGTCATCAGTGGCATGCCCCGGGCTATCAGAATGATAAGCACAACGAGCGTTTGGGTTGTATTTAGGAGAGGAAGTATTTGCAAACTTCGGAGCCTCCCTGACGGTTACTAGATTGGTTGAGAGCAACTGTGGTAAGATCTGCGACAAAGTCATACTCAAACGGGTGAATTCCCTTCTAGGTCTCTCAGCCCTTGGTTGGTTAGCTTGCCGAGGAGCGGCTGCAGGCTTGGCAATCATTAATGCACTGACGGATTGACGGCGCTCTGGTTTATCCTGCCTTCTAGGCCCATATACCGCACTGGCCTCCTTCTTGAAGGGTTTCTTCTCAGAACTAGATGATGCACCCTTCGCAATCTTTCCAGACTTCAGCCCAGCCTCAATTCTTTCTCCAGTCAGAATCAAATCGGTGAACCCTGCAGACGAATTCCCAATGAGATGGTTGAAAAATGGCCCAGATAGGGTCCCCAAGAACATATCTACCAACTCCCGATCAGTCAACGGAGGCTGCACCCTGCCAGCCAAGTCTCTCCATTTCTGAGCGTACTCCTTAAAACCTTCACTTGCACCTAACGACATACCCTGGAGTTGGGTACGTGTGGGGGCAAGGTCGGCATTATATTGATACTGCTTGTAGAAAGCAGTAGCCAACTCCTCCCAGTTACGAACCTTGGTCCCATCCAGCTGATAGAACCATTCGAGATGAGTCCCTGAAAGACTCTCCTGGAAGAAGTGGATCCACAAATTCTTATCCGCAGAGTACGGTTGCATTTTCCGAACATAGGACCTGAGATGTAGCTTGGGATAAGACGCCCCGTCATATTTAGAAAAGGATGGTGCTTTGAACTTATGAGGGATAATCACACCAGTTGACAAACCCAGATCTCCGAAATCCAGCCCAGGTACCTGTTGAACCTCCATAGCTTTCAACCTATCCTCCAGTTGCTTGTATCTGTCTTCTGCAAGAGGGTACTGCTCTTCATCAAAATCAGTCTCGTTGTCGGAGACTACCGGACTAGGAACCCTTACTTCTGCCTGAGGACTACTCTTGCCAACAGAAGAACCAGCCTCTTCCTGCTGCAGAGTATTACCAAACCTTCGGCCCGAGTTGAACAGAACAGTTCTTCTCTTCTTCTTCTTCTCCTTCTTCAGGAGCATAGCCTTCAGTTCCTCTTGGGCTTGAGCCAGACCCTTGATTAATTCCTGAAACTGTGCATTCTGTACCTGAAGAGCTTTGATGGAGGTCTCAGTTGATGACGAGTCGGGATTCATGATGCTGAAATAAACAGCGAAGAACTGTAAGCAACCTGAAAAGGGAAAAACCTGATATGCACATGATGTATGAAATGCGTATGAATTATGTTTTCAAAGACAATCGGGAATCAACTTTGTAAACAAAAAGGAACACACTTCATTAGATTCAACTTTGAAACTGAAATTATTCAACAGGTTGCCTTTAGGCGTTACATGAAAGGAAATACTGAAAAGGAAATAAAACTGTAAAAGCACATCCGGAGTTCCTTATTGATCCCATGGTCTCCTCTTCTCAGTATGGATGTAGGCATTCAGAGCTCTCTCATTCTCCAACTGCTTTGTCAGCTTCTGGATCTTTGATTCCTGCTCGTTGAACTTTTCCCGGTAAGAATCCCGCTCTTCCCGTAGTTGCGACCAAGATCTCTTCAATGTCTCATAACCAGTAGGTATCTGAGGAGGAAGGACAGTTGGAGGAACACCATCTTTGTCAGGAGACTCAAGAATGACGGGTCTGACAGCTTCATACGGCATACCTAACTTCTGAGCACGGATGCGAACCCATTTGTAGTAGGCTTCCATAGGTAAAGAGGTCTTTGGCCCTAACTCTTGTGGGTCAACTTTATGAACCTTGTCCCAAGCCTTGATGAACCTACGACGTAGCTCGTCACTATCCACCTGAAATTCAAACTGATGTGAGGCACCAACATCTCATGGGGACCTGCTCTTCTTGCTCTTCCAAACTGACGGAGTGCTAGACATGGATTGTAAGAGATCCCTCCTTGGGTACCTATCAGAGGAACATTAGGGTATTCCCCACACCGATCAATAATAGCTATCTCATCCAAACCTCTGCAAGTCCAAATGATGTCTTTATCGGTGAGAGACATTAACCTATGAGCCCAACCTCTTCCTTCTTGGTTCTTCAGCACGAACTTAGGGAGGTGCGAAATAAACCACCTCACCAACAAAGGGATACAACACCATAGGGTTCCTCGTCTTCGGGTAGTACGGGCATGAAGTTGTTGCAAGATGTCACCCAAGAGAGTGGGCACAGGATTCTGAGACATAAAGATCCTTATGGCAGTGACATTGATGAAGTTGTCAGGATTAGGAAACAGGACTAACCCATAGATTAGGAGAGCCAAGATGTCTTCATATGACCTAAAGTCCAAGTCACTCCAGAAACTGTTAGCTTTACCAATCAGAAACTTGGCCAAGAAACCCTTAACTCCGCTTCTAGTTACCCAGTTGTCTGTTACCTCTTGATGGGTCAAAGGAAGAGCTGCAGCAACATCCTCAAGCCTGAGGGTCTTTTCCCAACCAGTAAAGGGAGTCTGATCCAAGATAGGGATACCAAGCAAATCAGAGAACTCTTCCAGGGTAGGGACCAGCTGGAAGTCTTGAAAGGTGAAGCACTGGTACAGAGGGTCATAGAACTGGGTCAGAACACTCATCAACTGTTGATCCCGCTTTGTAGTGATTAAACTGAGAAGAGAACCATGCCTCTGGATGAAGGAAGTGGTATTTGGAATTCTGCTAACCAACTCATCAAGCAACTCAGGTGAACGAACAAAGTTGAACCGGATAGTATTCCTTCGCACAGGCATCATGATGTCCTACAAAACAGAGCAAAGGTGAAACCCTCTTGTCTTTGAAATGGTCAGTCCTTATGCAGGATGCATGCAATGCTCATGATGCTATGATGTTATGATAAAGCACACCACATATAGATACAAAGGCAAACATGGTAAGGCACACAAGTCACACAAGGCAAACCCCTAAAGTTTAGGCCAGCATGAGGTCTAGGTACTACCCTCTTTCAGTTTGTTGGTTCATACCTGTCCTAATCAAAAGTAACCGGGTTCTTAGAGGATCCCAATATCATTGACTACCCTCAATCGGTCATAACTCCAGCATCGCAATCTTGTCTTGCGGCCAGAACCATCACGAGAGTTTAGCCTCAATGGGCGTAGCATACTGCTACAATTCTAAAGGCCAAGTTGTGTCAATTAAGGTTCTAAGGTTGTTGGTGCTTAATGACTCCTTAGAAGACCCATATTCTCCTCGTTGCGACACAAGGGATATCGGTACAGACCAAGGTGCCACACCAACGTAGCCACTGCTTCACCTGTGTCGGTCTACGCCGGACAGGTCCCTCACAGCTTATGCTACCTAAACAGGGTATCCCCAGATCCGGGTTAGGATCTATGTAACTCCGATGCAACCTACAATAGTAAAGCAAGCAAATCAATACAAGTGAAAACACAGTTATGAACTAGCCCTAAGGTACACCTCACTTTAAGTTTGGTCCCCAGCAGAGTCGCCAGTTCTGTGATCGGTGGATCTGGAACTGACTGTTTAACGCTGGTTCGCGAAATGTCGCGGAAGCAAGAGTCGCCACCGTCTTTTATTTTCTCCAACATGGAAAGGACAAAAGCACAGAAAAATTCCTTATTGAGATTAGTTCTCGGTTCGGGAGGTAGATTTATAGAAAGGGAAGGTGTTAGCACCCTTTCTATCCATGGTTATCCATGGGCTCTTAGATACTTGCTCATTTGTGTTTTCAAAATGTTTGTTTGCTTTTCAAGGTGAGTGGGTTTTGAAAAAGTTTCTTTTGAAAAATTTCTAAGTAACTCTTGTATCTGTCCTCAAGAGTGTATGAAAAATTTGTTTGAAAACTTTTAGAAAGTGTAGGTGTGAAAAGTATTTTGTTTGTTTTTGAAAAGAGCAAGTATCTATGAGAATCTACCTACCCTAAGGAATTCGTCTGTGTAAATGTCCTTTAAAGTAGTGTCATCCCACCATTGAGAGGTAGGTAGCACCACCATTGGAGGTGTTCGGGTCAATTCGAGGTTCGGGACATGGTGATCACCAGAGCAATGGGAAGACACCTTAGAAGCTACCCTCATGCCAGGTTCCCGGATCATGAGAACTTACTAAGACATCCTCTACTCGACGATCACCTTTCGAAGGCAAGGCAACAGTGAGGCGTACCCTAGGGGTGGTGTGTGCGATTCGTGTGTCGTTTTCATTTGCATTTATCTTGTCATGTTATTGGTGTTCTACGCTTGTTTTTATTTTGTCCATACATTCTTTCATGCTTTTGATTAACAGTTAAAATATTTGCGGGAAAGGTAAATTCTAAGCTATTACAAAAGGCGCGGGTCCACATCGCCAAAATTAACCAGGACCCGATTTGACAGAAGAAATAAAGAATTAAAGAAAATAAAAGAATTAAAAGTGCGAGAAGTAATTTACATGGCTTCGGGAGAGATACATGAATATTTAAACGAAATAAAATAAAAATGCAAATTAATAAGAAATTAAGAACGAAACGAGGGCGTTGGACCCTTTTGCAAAAATCAAATTAATGATGAAGTTAATTAATAAAAAAAAGAAAGGACTTGTATTTGGTATTTTTTAGTATTTTAGGATTTAATATAAAAAAAGAATTAATTAAAATTAATACTAACCCTAATTCTAATGGCTTTTAATTTAATAAGAAAAATATTGAAGTTTTTAACCTAAATTAAACCCTAATTAATTTACAATGTTAATTATGAAAATAAAATATTTAATTATTTGATATATTTAGGAAAGAAAAATAAAAAGGATGAAAAATTATTAATTAAACCTATTTCTACATTTTTTAGATTTTTTATTAAAAGAATTAAAATTGCAAACCTAATTTAAAACTAAATTCAATTACATGCAAATTTATTTAAGAAAATACTAAAAAATAAAAATTATTTATTGTTTTAATTCTTTTCTGATTTTTATGGTATTTTATATTTATGAAAATATTACATTAATTAATAAAGCAATAATTAAAAGAAAATATAAATAATAAAAAAAATCAAAGAAAGAAAATAAATTGGCAAACCTAGGGGGGTGTCAGTCCCCAATGTGGAGGTGAAATCATGGAAATTCTGGCCCAATAACCTTGGTCCGTTTGACCTTTTCCAGATAGCGTGCTGCAGCATTGACCATGTTTATGGTGTTCATCAATTCTGAGCCTTTGATTTGATTCCAATATGCACGTGGATGGTTTGATCTGGAGGGTGTATGGTGCGCCTTGATGTTGAGTCTGCATGGGAATTCTTATTGAAAAATAATATGGAAGTGATGTAGACCTGGGACTCGAACCCAGGTCTTGGACGTTAACACTCACACGCCTTGCCATTTGTTCTACTGCACGCGTTGTTAATATTAAACAAACAACAAATATCATAAAAGAAACAAAAACGTTAGTGGACTCTGCGCGTGAATTTTTAAACTGGCCAATCCACGCTTCACACGTTATCGTCTTCCTCGCGCAGTTTTATTTTCCTGAAATAAAAGAAACATGGGCAACGATTTTTGATGTGTTCCCTTAGGCCAGCTATGGGAAAATAGCGATTAGCCCAGGAACGCTCATAAATTGAGCGCGAGCATAGCTTTGTAGTCGTCTGAACGTGCTGATTTGGATGGTGGTGGTCAAAGGTTCCAATTTTTCCTTGTTACAAAACCCCTAATCTGAAGCTTGCAAAACCCTAATATCCTCTCATGGCGAAATCATATACAAGGCATAAAAACACAATTAAACACATGGGTTAGCTTCAAAATAGCATGAGGAATGTAAATCAACAATTAAAACTTACAATAAACGCATGAATGAGGAGGCACGATCATGGATTTTTTTCTGTACAGGAGCGGTTCACGTTACCAATTCTTTAAGCTTTGATGAATGTTTGTGATTGGAAAACGTTCAGTGATGCTTGAGGAAGCTAATGAGATGAGAATTGTGCCTTGAATCGTCCTGGAAGTGAGTTTTCAGATTTGAGTTTCTTGCAAAAAATTTCAAGTTTGATGATCAATCTCTAGCGCAGCTTAATGGTCATTAGGACTAGGTTTTCGTTTAGGCTTATGTACTGAATGAATTAGGTTAAGAATATTGATCCCAATCTCTTGCAATTATGGTTTTAAAAATTTGATTTTCAAGATCTTTAACCAAATATTTTCCATGTGCTTTTGTACCAATTAAGATCAATTCAATCCAAATCTTTCTATATTGAGCTAGGCACGAAATATTGAGAGTAAAACATGCACAAAAAGATTTAAAACTTTAGGTTAAGCATTTTTCATGTATTTAATTTGATTTAAATGAATTATTATTAATAAAAATTCAAATAAATAAATAAAAAATGAATAAAACTTCCCTTTGGGCCAAGTGGTCGTGCACATGCCATGGATGATGAATTATGGAAGAAAAATGGGCCCATTAGCAATTTTAGGTCATTTGAATCAATGTTGACTTTTCAAAATATCCAAAACATTCCCAACTTCCACAAGGCATAACTTGCTCAATTTTTAAGCTTTTCTCATGTTCTTGGACATTTTGGAAAGGTCTTTGAGTCCTCTAACCAATTTATTTGGTCCCATGTCATTTTGAGTTACCAATCTCAAGTTATGGCCTTTGACTTAAAGTCCCTTTTTGTTGACTTTTGAAAATGACCTATAATGTTGAAATTGATAACTTTTTGTGAGAGCATTTCTTGGACTTGAAGTATGATGATGAGTTGTAGGAAATGTCTTTCTCTTCAAAATGAGCTTTGGATGGGATTTTTCTGATAATCCATGTGAAAGTTATGCCCTGGTCAATTTACAGTTGACTTTTTCAACTGTCCAAATAAGGAAACTTTTGCATCTTGATGATTTTTGAGCCAAACTTTGAGAATCATGATCAAGCATTGATCAAATGATGTTTGTGGCTTCAAAATGAGATGTTGACCAAGAATTTGAACTTTTGACTGCCAAATGACCATTTTGCCCCTGCAGTTGACTGTAGTGCAATTTAGGGTTTTGACTGTGCAATTTTGTGCTGAAAGCCTTGAAACTTGGTATGAGGATGCTTGACCATGTTTAAAGGCATGTGAGACTTGATTGGACCATTGAAAACTTCATTTTCTTGAGCAAAACCAAAACCCTAATCTTGACTGCTTAGGAGGCTCTTGCACTGTGCAACCCTTGGGGAATTTTGAAGCTTTGATTTGGCAATTTCTTGAAGAATATGGGAGGGCAAATTTTGGGGTACAACAGTTGCCCCTATTCAATCTTCTTAGACCTGAGGATGCAGATTGGCTGACGTGCCTTTCGTAATCCGAGGGTAGAAGATGATTGAACACTAGAGTGCCCAGAAATTTGCGCTCACATAGTAGCAGTGTGATGGAAATGGGCTTATAGATGCCATTTAGAGATTGGTGAATAGGATGATGGGCTTATAGATGCCATTTGGATGTTGATCGCATAAGAGATTCCTTAGTGAGGACTTGCGTACCTGCAAAAGAAAAAATGGGTACCTGACATGTTGCAGGAGCTGATTTTCAGATGCTTGGTATAGATGTGTCCTGGCTGGTTACAGGAATTGGATCTTCGAATTCTTCAAACGTGCCCTGGCGAGATACAGGAATCGAGTCTGGTAATGCTAGTCTTCAACGGATACACCTGGCAAGATTCAGGTATCGGATCCTCGAACTCTTCAGACACACCCTGGCAAGATACAGGAATCGGATCTGGTAATGCTAGTCTTCAACGGATACACCCTGGCAAGATTCAGGTATCGGATCCTCGAACTCTTCAGACACACCCTGGCAAGATACAGGAATCGGATCTGGTATTGTTAGTCTTCAACGAATACACCCTGGCAAGATTCAGGTATCGGATCCTCGAACTCTTCAGACACACCCTGGCAAGATACAGGAATCGGATCTGGTAATGTTAGTCTTCAACGGATACACCCTGGCAAGATTCAGGTATCGGATCCTCGAACTCTTCAGACACACCCTGGCAAGATACAGGAATCGGATCTGGTAATGTTAGTCTTCAACGGATACACCCTGGCAAGATTCAGGCATCGGATCCTCGAACTCTTCAGACACACCCTGGCAAGATACAGGAATCGGATCTGGTAATGTTAGTCTTCAACGGATACACCCTGGCAAGATTCAGGTATCGGATCCTCGAACTCTTCAGACACACCCTGGCAAGATACAGGAATCGGATCTGGTAATGTTAGTCTTCAACGGATACACCCTGGCAAGATTCAGGCATCGGATCCTCGAACTCTTCAGACACACCCTGGCAAGATACAGGAATCGGATCTGGTAATGTTAGTCTTCAACGGATACACTCTGGCAAGATTCAGGCATCGGATCCTCGAACTCTTCAGACACACCCTAGCAAGATACAGGAATTGGATCTGGTAATGTTAGTCTTCAACGGATACACCCTGGCAAGATTCAGGTATCGGATCCTCGAACTCTTCAGACACACCCTGGCAGGATACAGGAATCGGATCTGGTAATGTTAGTCTTCAACGGATACACCCTGGCAAGATTCAGGTATCGGATCCTCGAACTCTTCAGACACACCCTGGCAAGATACAGGAATCGGATCTTTAGTTGCGACCATTGATGGTAATCATTTTTGTACTTTTGTCCTGAAAAGACAAGCGTTAGTTGTATGCGATGTCATGTGGTATGACGTGCGAGATGCTCTCTGAATACGTGAGGTTGTATGTTCATGATGCGTATATGCATGCTATAATGTATGAAGATGTTTATGAATGTATTTTTTCGTCTAGGAAAGTAAATCCTTGACGGGTGCCGGGAAGTCACTCCTGGGCTGATGTTGGAGAATGGATTTTGCTTCCGCTGGGGATGATAATTACAAGGATACCGGTTTGGAGAAGATGACTCCGTTGGGGAATAAACATGGTGAATGGATTACTCTGCGGGGAGAAAAGTATTCTAATGATCCTGCTGGGGAACAATACTCTGTGGGGAGATAGATACTTTGCTGGAATGATGATAATAACTTGCTGGGGATACCATTGTTGTGTCGGAAGTGTTGATAGACTTCGCTGGGGTAAGAAGACTTCGTCGAGGACGCTCTTTCCGTGGCTTTTGGCTGAGGATAACCCAGTTATATCCTAGTACGGAAATAACTCTTTAAATAAAGCCGGGAGACGCGTTCGTGCTTTGCGAGGATAAGCTTCCAGAATCTACTGGGGATAAGCTTACTGCTTGGGGAGATGGATTCCAACCTTCCTGGGGAAACTAGATTGGACTCTCTTGGGGAAGTTTTGATATGCTGGGGAAGTGATTCCTTTGAACGTTGATATGCCGCCGGGGAACAACCTTTAGAGCAAGACTGCCGGGGATGCTTGTTAAGAATATATATGCTGCTGGGGAGATGTTGAGATCTACTGGAGGATACTCAACTTCCTTAAGATTTGATAGTTTGGAGAGGCATGCACTGACTTGCTGACTTACTCTCTGGGGAATTAGGATATACTGGTTATGTTCTTTAGTCGAACCTACCTTGGTACCTTGGAGGACAGAACAATTAGATTGCTCAGACAACTCTTTATTGCCCCTGTTTCTAGCGTCACCTGTAATAAAATCCCTTGTTTCGTATGCAAATATTTATGAGTTAGCAAATTATTGTCAATGCATATATCACAAATTGAACCTTGGACGTTCTTCGCAAAACAAAACAGAAAAAGAAAAACAATTGGCACTTTTTAACTGAAAAATATTTTTGTATTGATTTTTGAATGGCCTGTAAATAGGCGTTTTGTGTACAAGAGGCTGACGTCCTAGTAAGAGAACGCCGCCGAGAAAAAGAGTTTGTACAAGTTTTGTACAAAATAAAACAGCTATGTGAAATATGAATGATCCCACTGGGTTTCAACTCTGCTATTGCCTTTATAACTCCGAGCGTCTCATCACTTGACGACCTTGGTTGAAGGTGAAGCTGACTGATAGATGCCGTCTGAACTTGATGTAGATACCAGATTCTGGATGCAAAGTGATCCAATGAGCAATAGTATTACGCTTTTATCCCTAATTTTTTCCTGGGCTGCCCTTTCGGGTTTTCAGTCCACCGGGATACCCATTTTTTCCCAAGCCGCCTTTTCAGATTTTCGACTTGCCGGGTGTACAGATTTTTTCATTTTCATCCCTTCATTTTGCCCGAACCCTTTTGGTTCGACGGGAAGCCCTAATTTTTGCCTAGGCATGTCATCCTAGCGGGTCTTTTTTATGCGTAGTATCTTTTTACTATGTCTGCATTGGCGGGGTGAGGAAGGTCATCACCATCCATGTTGGTTAGAATCATGGCTCCTCCTGAGAACACATGCTTAACCACAAATGGCCCTTCGTACGTAGGGGTCCATTTGCCCCTTGGATCACTCTGAGGAAGGATGATTCTCTTGATTACCAGATCCCCAACTTGATATTCCTGTGGTCTGACCTTTTTGTTAAATGCCCTGATCATCCGTTTCTGATACGTTTGACCATGACAGATAGCAGCAAGTCTCTTTTCATCAATGAGGTTGAGCTGATCAAGTCGTGTCTGGATCCAATCATCTTCGTTCAGATTTGCATCTTTCATTATCCGGAGAGAGGGTATTTGTACTTCAATCGGTAAGACTGCCTCCATACCATAAACCAGAGAGAAAGGAGTTGCCCCGGTTGACGTCCTAGCTGAGGTACGGTATCCATGTAGAGCGAACGGTAACATCTCGTGCCAATCCTTATAGGTCAATTTCATCTTCTGCACGATTTTCTTGATGTTCTTATTTGCTGCTTCTACAGCCCCATTCATCTTCGGTCTGTAAGGAGAAGAATTGTGGTGCTGTATCTTGAATTGCTCGCAGAGCTCAGTGATCATCTTATTGTTCAGATTGGTACCGTTGTCTGTAATGATTCTCTCTGGGACGTCGTACCGACAGATCAGATTATGCCGAATGAACCGTGTCACAACAGTTTTGGTTACCGTAGCATAGGAAGCTGCTTCGACCCACTTTGTAAAGTAATCAATCGCCACTAGGATGAAGCGATGCCCATTAGATGCCGTAGGTTTAATCTCGCCGATCATGTCTATGCCCCACATTGCAAACGGCCAAGGCGCAGTCAGAACATTCAGGGGAACTGGAGGAACATGCACCTTGTCTGCATAAATCTGGCACTTATGGCATGTCCTGGAATGTTGGTAGCAGTCAGCTTCCATTGTGGACCAGTAATATCCTGCCCGTAGGATTTTTTTAGCCATAGTGTGTCCACTGGAATGTGTACCAAAGGTCCCTTCATGTAGCTCTTCCATGATTCTTTCTGCTTCAGTCTTATCCACACAACGCAGTAAGGTTGAATCATGGTTTCGCTTGTACAAGATGCCGTTGCTTAGGAAGAAATTTGCTGCGAACCTTCTCAGGAACTTCTTATCATTGATAGAGGCACCTTCAGGGTATTCCTGAGCTTCCAGATATCTCTTCACCTCATGGTACCAAGGCTTCTCGGTCACCAATTCAGTCTCGAGATCACAACAGTATGCCGGTTCGTCCAGTTTCCAGATGATGATCCGGGGAGCCTCATTATCCCATTTAACTTTGAACATAGAAGACATTGTAGCTAACGCGTCCGCCAGCTGATTCTCTTCTCTTGGAAAGTGCTCAAAGGTTATCTCTGTGAAGTGGGGGATCAGGGTCAACACACATTCTCTATAAGGAATCAGGTTTGGATGTTTCGTATCCCACTCTCCTTTGATCTGATTGATCACAAGAGCGGAATCTCCGAAGACACTCAGAAATTTGATCCTTAGGTCGATCGCAGCTTGAAGACCCATGATGCACGCCTCATACTCCGCCATGTTGTTGGTACAGTTGAAACATAGTCGGGCAGTTAGTGGAGTATGAGTACCTTGAGGGGATATGATTATGGCGCCGATACCATTTCCCAAAGCGTTGGAAGCTCCGTCAAAGTGCATAGACCATCGGGATCCTAGTTCAGGTCCTTCATCCGGCCCAGGTACTTCACAATCTGTCACTATCATGATGCTTTCATCCGGAAACTCAAAGTTCATTGATTGATAATCATCTACGGCCTGATGTGCCAAGTGGTCTGCCAATACACTTCCCTTGATGGCTTTCTGGGTTGTATACTGAATATCGTATTCCGTCAAGATCATTTGCCATCTTGCAATTCTCCCAGACAGAGCAGGCTTTTCGAATATGTACTTTATAGGATCCATTTTTGAGATCAACAAGGTAGTGTGAGTTAGCATATACTGTCTCAGCCGGCGAGCAGCCCATACCAAAGCGCAGCAAGTTTTCTCAAGCAGTGAGTATCGGGTCTCACAGTCGGTAAACCTTTTGCTAAGGTAATAAATGGCATGCTCTTTTCGGCCAGACTCGTCATGCTGCCCCAGCACACACCCCATTGAGTTGTCAAGCACTGTCAGATATAGTATCAGAGGTCTCCCTTCAACCGGTGGCATAAGGATAGGTGGTTCTTGGAGATACTCTTTGATTTTGTCAAAAGCAGCCTGACATTCATCAATCCAACGTACTACCTGATCTTTCTTCAGCAGCTTGAAGATTGGCTCACAGGTAGCAGTCAGATGTGAGATGAACCGAGCGATGTAATTCAGGCGTCCTAAAAAGCCTCTGACTTCCTTCTCTGTCCTAGGAACTGACATCTCTTGAATAGCTTTGACCTTAGCAGGGTCTACTTGAATACCCTTGTCACTTACCACGAAGCCTGGCAACTTCCCAGATCTTACCCCGAAAGTGCACTTGTTCGGGTTCAACCTCAGCTTGTACAGTTTCAAACGGTCAAACAATTTCTGCAGATGATCTAGGTGCTCTTCTTCAGTCTGGGACCTTGCGATCATGTCGTCGACATACACTTCTATCTCATGATGGATCATGTCATGAAATAAAGCAACCATGGCACGTTGGTAGGTTGCCCCAGCGTTCTTCAACCCGAAAGGCATGACCTTGTAACAGAAGGTGCCCCACTGAGTAACAAATGTAGTATTTTCCATGTCTTCAGGTGCCATCTTGATCTGATTGTAACCTGAGAAACCATCCATGAAAGAGAACACCTTGTGCTGAGCTGTATTATCAACAAGGACATCAATGTGAGGTAGAGGGAAGTCATCCTTGGGGCTGGCCCTGTTCAGATCCCTGTAGTCGACACACATTCTGACCTTACCGTCCTTCTTAGGTACCGGCACCACATTAGCAACCCACTGAGGGTAAGAAGTTACTGCAAGGAACCCAACATCAAACTGTTTCATGACCTCGGCTTTGATCTTCTCGGACATCTCTGGACGCATCCGACGGACCTTTTGCTTAACTGGAGGGCAGTCTTCCTTAGTTGGCAAGTGATGGACCACAACATCGGTATCCAACCCGGGCATGTCTTTGTAGGACCAGGCAAAGATCTCCATATAGTCATGTAACATCTTGGTTAACCGTTGCTTCACGCTGAGCTCTAGGTTGGCGCCAATCTTTACCTCTTTCCTGTCTGCCTCAGTACCCAAGTTTATTGTTTCCACTGGCTCTTCATGGGGTTGAATTGCCCTCTCCTCCTGGAGCAACAGTCTTGCAAGCTCGCCAGGCACTTGGCAATCATCTTCACCTTCGTCTTCGGCTAAGTTGATCGGATTTTCGAAGTCATAACTGGCAGTAGCAGAGTCGTTACCAGTAAGATCCAGAGTGGATTGAAACCTGTATGAGTGAGTGTGTGTGTAAATACAGCTGTTTTGAAATATATATATAAAGGAAAGAAAGACAGAAAAGGAGCATAAAATTTGTAATGCGAGAAAACGTCCAAGATTTTCATTCATGGTATATGAAATGACAATTTATATGCCCTCACAAATGACACCACGGTGCCTCGGGTAAGACACCGGGCCAAAGAGTTATTATTGTTTATTACAGATACCAAAAACATAGGAATTCATTACTTAGTAACAAGAGAAACAGATAAGTTGTATTTTGCACTCCAATTATTAAGTCCACTGTCGGTTGCGGGGTAGATCCAGCTATCAAACTCAGCTTTATCAACTTCCTCTTCGTCCCCAATAGCATTCACTCCATGAGCAGGCAGGGGAGCTGTCACTACATTAGGCTTCTCAGATGCCTCAAACTGTACCTCCTTGGCGTCAATAAGATCCTGCAGCTTGTTCCTTAATGCCCAACAGTCAGCAGTGGCATGCCCCGGGCTATCAGAATGATAAGCACAACGAGCGTTTGGGTTGTATTTAGGAGAGGAAGTATTTGCAAACTTCGAAGCCTCCCTGACGGTTACTAGATTGGTTGAGAGCAACTGTGGTAAGATCTGCGAAAAAGTCATACTCAAACGGGTGAATTCCCTTCTAGGTCTCTCAGCCCTTGGTTGGTTAGCTTGCCGAGGAGCGGCTGCAGGCTTGGCAATCATTAATGCATTGACGGATTGACGGCGCTCTGGTTTATCCTGCCTTCTAGGCCCATATACCGCACTGGCCTCCTTCTTGAAGGGTTTCTTCTTAGAACTAGATGATGCACCCTTCGCAATCTTTCCAGACTTCAGCCCAGCCTCAATTCTTTCTCCAGTCAGAATCAAATCAGTGAACCCTGCAGACGAATTCCCAATGAGATGGTTGAAAAATGGCCCAGATAGGGTCCCCAAGAACATATCTACCAACTCCCGATCAGTCAACGGAGGCTGCACCCTGCCAGCCAAGTCTCTCCATTTCTGAGCGTACTCCTTAAAACCTTCACTTGCACCTAACGACATACCCTGGAGTTGGGTACGTGTGGGGGCAAGGTCGGCATTATATTGATACTGCTTGTAGAAAGCAGTAGCCAACTCCTCCCAGTTACGAACCTTGGTCCCATCCAGCTGATAGAACCATTCGAGATGAGTCCCTGAAAGACTCTACTGGAAGAAGTGGATCCACAAATTCTTATCCGCAGAGTACGGTTCCATTTTCCGAACATAGGACCTGAGATGTAGCTTGGGACAAGACGCCCCGTCATATTTAGAAAAGGATGGTGCTTTGAACTTATGAGGGATAATCACACTAGTTGACAAACCCAGATCTCCGAAATCCAGCCCAGGTACCTGTTGAACCTCCATAGCTTTCAACCTATCCTCCAGTTGCTTGTATCTGTCTTCTGCAGGAGGGTACTGCTCTTCATCAAAATCAGTCTCGTTGTCGGAGACTACCGGACTAGGAACCCTTGCTTCTGCCTGAGGACTACTCTTGCCAACAGAAGAACCAGCCTCTTCCTGCTGCAGAGTATTATCAAACCTTCGGCCCGAGTTGAACAGAACAGTTCTTCTCTTCTTCTTCTTCTCCTTCTTCAGGAGCATAGCCTTCAGTTCCTCTTGGCCTTGAGCCAGACCCTTGATTAATTCCTGAAACTGTGCATTCTGTACCTGAAGAGCTTTGATGGAGGTCTCAGTTGATGACGAGTCGGGATTCATGATGCTGAAATAAACAGCGAAGAACTGTAAGCAACCTGAAAAGGGAAAAACCTGCTATGCACATGATGTATGAAATGCGTATGAATTATGTTTTCAAAGACAATCGGGAATCAACTTTGTAAACAAAAAGGAACACACTTCATTAGATTCAACTTTGAAACTGAAATTATTCAACAGGTTGCCTTTAGGCGTTACATGAAAGGAAATACTGAAAAGGAAATAAAACTGTAAAAGCACATCCGGAGTTCCTTATTGATCCCATGGTCTCCTCTTCTCAGTACGGATGTAGGCATTCAGAGCTCTCTCATTCTCCAACTGCTTTGTCAGCTTCTGGATCTTTGATTCCTGCTCATTGAACTTTTCCCGGTAAGAATCCCTCTCTTCCCGTAGTTGCGACCAAGATCTCTTTAATGTCTCATAATCAGTAGGTATCTGAGGAGGAAGGACAGTTGGAGGAACACCATCTTTGTCAGGAGACTCAAGAATGACGGGTCTGATAGCTTCATACGGCATACCTAACTTCTGAGCACGGATGCGAACCCATTTGTAGTAGGCTTCCATAGGTAAAGAGGTCTTTGGCCCTAACTCTTGTGGGTCAGCTTTATGAACCTTGTCCCAAGCCTTGATGAACCTACGACGTAGCTCGTCACTATCCACCTGAAATTCAAACTGATGTGAGGCACCAACATCTCATGGGGACCTGCTCTTCTTGCTCTTCCAAACTGACGGAGTGCTAGACATGGATTGTAAGAGATCCCTCCTTGGGTACCTATCAGAGGAACATTAGAGTATTCCCCGCACCGATCAATAATAGCTATCTCATCCAAACCTCTGCAAGTCCAAATGATGTCTTTATCGGTGAGAGACATTAACCTATGAGCCCAACCTCTTCCTTCTTGGTTCTTCAGCACGAACTTAGGGAGGTGCGAAATAAACCACCTCACCAACAAAGGGATACAACACCATATGGTTCCTCGTCTTCGGGTAGTACGGGCATGAAGTTGTTGCAAGATGTCACCCAAGAGAGTGGGCACAGGATTCTGAGACATAAAGATCCTTATGGCAGTGACATTGATGAAGTTGTCAGGATTAGGAAACAGGACTAACCCATAGATTAGGAGAGGCAAGATGTCTTCATATGCCCTAAAGTCCAAGTCACTCCAGAAACTGTTAGCTTTACCAATCAGAAACTTGGCCAAGAAACCCTTAACTCCGCTTCTAGTTACCCAGTTGTCTGTTACCTCTTGATGGGTCAAAGGAAGAGCTGCAGCAACATCCTCAAGTCTGAGGGTCTTTTCCCAACCAGTAAAGGGAGTCTGATCCAAGATAGGGATACCAAGCAAATCAGAGAACTCTTCCAGGGTAGGGACCAGCTGGAAGTCTTAAAAGGTGAAGCACTGGTACAGAGGGTCATAGAACTGGGTCAGAACACTCATCAACTGTTGATCCCGCTTTGCAGTGATTAAACTGAGAAGAGAACCATGCCTCTGGATGAAGGAAGTGGTATTTGGAATTCTGCTAACCAACTCATCAAGCAACTCAGGTGAACGAACAAAGTTGAACCGGATAGTATTCCTTCGCACATGCATCATGATGTCCTACAAAACAGAGCAAAGGTGAAACCCTCTTGTCTTTGAAATGGTCAGTCCTTATGCAGGATGCATGCAATGCTCATGATGCTATGATGTTATGATAAAGCACACCACATATAGATACAAAGGCAAACATGGTAAGGCACACAAGTCACACAAGGCAAGCCCCTAAAGTTTAGGCCAGCATGAGGTCTAGGTACTACCCTCTTTCAGTTTGTTGGTTCATACCTGTCCTAATCAAAAGTAACCGGGTTCTTAGAGGATCCCAATATCATTGACTACCCTCAATCGGTCATAACTCCAGCATCGCAATCTTGTCTTGCGGCCAGAACCATCACGAGAGTTTAGCCTCAATGGGCGTAGCATACTGCTACAATTCTAAAGGCCAAGTTGTGTCAATTAAGGTTCTAAGGTTGTTGGTGCTTAATGACTCCTTAGAAGACCCATATTCTCCTCGTTGCGACACAAGGGATATCGGTACAGACCAAGGTGCCACACCAACGTAGCCACTGCTTCACCTGTGTCGGTCTACGCCGGACAGGTCCCTCACAGCTTATGCTACCTAAACAGGGTATCCCCAGATCCGGGTTAGGATCTATGTAACTCTGATGCAACCCACAATAGTAAAGCAAGCAAATCAATACAAGTGAAAACACAGTTATGAACTAGCCCTAAGGTACACCTCACTTTAAGTTTGGTCCCCAACAGAGTCGCCAGTTCTGTGATCGGTGGATCTGGAACTGACTGTTTAACGCTGGTTCGCGAAATGTCGCGGAAGCAAGAGTCGCCACCGTCTTTTATTTTCTCCAACATGGAAAGGACAAAAGCACAGAAAAATTCCTTATTGAGATTAGTTCTCGGTTCGGGAGGTAGATTTATAGAAAGGGAAGGTGTTAGCACCCTTTCTATCCATGGTTATCCATGGGCTCTTAGATACTTGCTCATTTGTGTTTTCAAAATGTTTGTTTGCTTTTCAAGGTGAGTGGGTTTTGAAAAAGTTTCTTTTGAAAAATTTCTAAGTAACTCTTGTATCTGTCCTCAAGAGTGTATGAAAAATTTGTTTGAAAACTTTTAGAAAGTGTAGGTGTGAAAAGTATTTTGTTTGTTTTTGAAAAGAGCAAGTATCTATGAGAATCTACCTACCCTAAGGAATTCGTCTGTGTAAATGTCCTTTAAAGTAGTGCCATCCCACCATTGAGAGGTAGGTAGCACCACCATTGGAGGTGTTCGGGTCAATTCGAGGTTCGGGACATGGTGATCACCAGAGCAATGGGAAGACACCTTAGAAGCTACCCTCATGCCAGGTTCCCGGATCATGAGGACTTACTAAGACATCCTCTACTCGACGATCACCTTTCGAAGGCAAGGCAACAGTGAGGCGTACCCTAGAGGTGGTGTGTGCGATTCGTGTGTCGTTTTCATTTGCATTTATCTTGTCATGTTATTGGTGTTCTACGCTTGTTTTTATTTTGTCCATACATTCTTTCATGCTTTTGATTAACAGTTAAAATATTTGCGGGAAAGGTAAATTCTAAGCTATTACAAAAGGCGCGGGTCCACATCGCCAAAATTAACCAGGACCCGATTTGACAGAAGAAATAAAGAATTAAAGAAAATAAAAGAATTAAAAGTGCGAGAAGTAATTTACATGGCTTCGGGAGAGATACATGAATATTTAAACGAAATAAAATAAAAATGCAAATTAATAAGAAATTAAGAACGAAACGAGGGCGTTGGACCCTTTTGCAAAAATCAAATTAATGATGAAGTTAATTAATAAAAAAAAGAAAGGACTTGTATTTGGTATTTTTTAGTATTTTAGGATTTAATATAAAAAAAGAATTAATTAAAATTAATACTAACCCTAATTCTAATGGCTTTTAATTTATTAAGAAAAATATTGAAGTTTTTAACCTAAATTAAACCCTAATTAATTTACAATGTTAATTATGAAAATAAAATATTTAATTATTTGATATATTTAGGAAAGAAAAATAAAAAGGATGAAAAATTATTAATTAAACCTATTTCTACATTTTTTAGATTTTTTATTAAAAGAATTAAAATTGCAAACCTAATTTAAAACTAAATTCAATTACATGCAAATTTATTTAAGAAAATACTAAAAAATAAAAATTATTTTTTGTTTTAATTCTTTTCTGATTTTTATGGTATTTTATATTTATGAAAATATTACATTAATTAATAAAGCAATAATTAAAAGAAAATATAAATAATAAAAAAAATCAAAGAAAGAAAATAAATTGGCAAACCTAGGGGGGTGTCAGTCCCCAATGTGGAGGTGAAATCATGGAAATTCTGGCCCAATAACCTTGGTCCGTTTGACCTTTTCCAGATAGCGTGCTGCAGCATTGACCATGTTTATGGTGTTCATCAATTCTGAGCCTTTGATTTGATTCCAATATGCACGTGGATGGTTTGATCTGGAGGGTGTATGGTGCGCCTTGATGTTGAGTCTGCATGGGAATTCTTATTGAAAAATAATATGGAAGTGATGTAGACCTGGGACTCGAACCCAGGTCTTGGACGTTAACACTCACACGCCTTGCCATTTGTTCTACTGCACGCGTTGTTAATATTAAACAAACAACAAATATCATAAAAGAAACAAAAACGTTAGTGGACTCTGCGCGTGAATTTTTAAACTGGCCAATCCACGCTTCACACGTTATCGTCTTCCTCGCGCAGTTTTATTTTCCTGAAATAAAAGAAACATGGGCAACGGTTTTTGATGTGTTCCCTTAGGCCAGCTATGGGAAAATAGCGATTAGCCCAGGAACGCTCATAAATTGAGCGCGAGCATAGCTTTGTAGTCGTCTGAACATGCTGATTTGGATGGTGGTGGTCAAGGGTTCCAATTTTTCCTTGTTACAAAACCCCTAATCTGAAGCTTGCAAAACCCTAATATCCTCTCATGGCGAAATCATATACAAGGCATAAAAACACAATTAAACACATGGGTTAGCTTCAAAATAGCATGAGGAATGTAAATCAACAATTAAAACTTACAATAAACGCATGAATGAGGATGCACGATCATGGATTTTTTTCTGTACAGGAGCGGTTCACGTTACCAATTCTTTAAGCTTTGATGAATGTTTGTGATTGGAAAACGTTCAGTGATGCTTGAGGAAGCTAATGAGATGAGAATTGTGCCTTGAATCGTCCTGGAAGTGAGTTTTCAGATTTGAGTTTCTTGCAAAAATTTTCAAGTTTGATGATCAATCTCTAGCGCAGCTTAATGGTCATTAGGACTAGGTTTTCGTTTAGGCTTATGTACTGAATGAATTAGGTTAAGAATATTGATCCCAATCTCTTGCAATTATGGTTTTAAAAATTTGATTTTCAAGATCTTTAACCAAATATTTTCCATGTGCTTTTGTACCAATTAAGATCAATTCAATCCAAATCTTTCTATATTGAGCTAGGCACGAAATATTGAGAGTAAAACATGCACAAAAAGATTTAAAACTTTAGGTTAAGCATTTTTCATGTATTTAATTTGATTTAAATGAATTATTATTAATAAAAATTCAAATAAATAAATAAAAAATGAATAAAACTTCCCTTTGGGCCAAGTGGTCGTGCACATGCCATGGATGATGAATTATGGAAGAAAAATGGGCCCATTAGCAATTTTAGGTCATTTGAATCAATGTTGACTTTTCAAAATATCCAAAAATTTCCCAACTTCCACAAGGCATAACTTGCTCAATTTTTAAGCTTTTCTCATGTTCTTGGACATTTTGGAAAGGTCTTTGAGTCCTCTAACCAATTTCTTTGGTCCCATGTCATTTTGAGTTACCAATCTCAAGTTATGGCCTTTGACTTAAAGTCCCTTTTTGTTGACTTTTGAAAATGACCTATAATGTTGAAATTGATAACTTTTTGTGAGAGCATTTCTTGGACTTGAAGTATGAAGATGAGTTGTAGGAAATGTCTTTCTCTTCAAAATGAGCTTTGGATTGGATTTTTCTGATAATCCATGTGAAAGTTATGCCCTGGTCAATTTACAGTTGACTTTTTCAACTGTCCAAATAAGGAAACTTTTGCATCTTGATGATTTTTGAGCCAAACTTTGAGAATCATGATCAAGCATTGATCAAATGATGTTTGTGGCTTCAAAATGAGATGTTGACCAAGAATTTGAACTTTTGACTGCCAAATGACCATTTTGCCCCTGCAGTTGACTGTAGTGCAATTTAGGGTTTTGACTGTGCAATTTTGTGCTGAAAGCCTTGAAACTTGGTATGAGGATGCTTGACCATGTTTAAAGGCATGTGAGACTTGATTGGACCATTGAAAACTTCATTTTCTTGAGCAAAACCAAAACCCTAATCTTGACTGCTTAGGAGGCTCTTGCACTGTGCAACCCTTGGGGAATTTTGAAGCTTTGATTTGGCAATTTCTTGAAGAATATGGGAGGGCAAATTTTGGGGTACAACAATCCCCATTTGTAAATTTGTACACCCCCTCCCCTAATGATGTAATAGCTTAGTATTTTTACTTTCCGCAATTTATCGCTTTATATAAATGCTAGTAATTAGGGTTTTCATGGAAAGACTAAAATCAACAAGTAGTAAACCCTAATTCAAGACAAAACAATGCATGTAAACAAACACACTTACACACTTACACCCTTAGGGTAATTCCACTTTGTTGCCTTACAAAAATGGCCATGTTATTCATGTGGGATATCTTAGCAAAAAGCAATCAAAAAATACAAGATCATAGTCCCTCTATGATGCTATCAAAGTTGCCTTTCAAAAATGATATTAGTCCCTCAAAGAGAAACGCTAAAGATATCTTACAACATTGCTATCATGACTATATGATAACCCATGCCCGTTGTGATATGATGGAAGAACTGACTTGATTGTTTTGCGTTTTATCACAAATGTTGCGGTTAGCAAGAGTTGCCACCGACTTTTCTTTTATCCAAAAGGAAAGGTGAAAAAGCACAGGAAAGACCTTTGAGATGTTTTCTTGAGTTCGAGGGTAGATTATGAAAAGGGAATATATTAGTACCCTTTTGATCCATGGTTTTCCATGGGCTCTTAGTTATTTGCTAGATCACTTGCTTTTGTTTGAAAATATGCTTTGTGTGGTTTTTAAAAGTATTTTTGAAAAGAGGCCATTGTTTAGGCAAACCTTGTAATGATTCTCGTTCGTAAGAATGTATACAAAGGTGTTGATCTTTTGAAAATGTTTTCAAATTTGAAAGGTATTTTGAAAGTATAGGTGTTTATTTTGAAAATAGCAAGGATGCTTTGGTTTTGAAATTGAGCAAGTAACTAGGAACATTCTACTTACTTAAAAGTCTTTCGTATTTATTTCCTCTTTCCTTTGACATTGTTATCTTACCATTGATTTGGTAAGTAACCCTATCTTTGGATGTAAAAGGGACGGGTGTGGGTTATCGTATAACCATGATTAGCAATGTTGCAAGATATCTTAGAATTTTTCTTTAGGGACTAAGATCATTTGAAAGGAAACATAGATAGCGTCATTGAGGGACTATGATCTTGTATTTGTTTATTTTTGCTAAGATACCCCACATGCATAATATGGCCATTTTTGTAAGGCAACAAAGTGGATTTACCCTATAGGTGTTTTTTTGCAAGTGTATTGATTTACATGCTTGATTTGTCTTTGATTAGGGTTTTCTATTTGTTGGTTTTAGTCTTTCCATACAAAATCCTAATTACTAGCATTTGTATATAAAGCGATAAATTGCGGAAATTAAAATTACTACGCTATTACATCATTTAGGGAAGGAGGTGTACAAATTACAAATGGGGAATATTCCAAGAAATTAAATCTAAATAATTATTACAACTATATTGAATTTTGAATAAATGTACAAAATAAATAAGTAAGAATGCAAGAATATAAAATGTAAGAAGAAATATGATTTTTGTTTGGTTTTCATGAAAAAGGGTTTTTTGACCTAATTAATTAAAATAAAATAATTAACTAAAAAAGAAAATTAATATTAAGTTAGTAGAATAAATTAATTTAAAGAAAATAAGTTCTTAAGGGTTTTGGTGAATTTAATTAAGTTAGTAAATAAAAATAACTAAATAAAAGTCCTAAATTCTAAATTGATTTTAATTTATAAGAAAAATAAATAATATAATGTAATAATAATTAAAATTAAATTATCTAAGTATTTAAAAAGGTAAATTTAATTATTAAAGAAAATGTAAAAGAAATGTTTTCATTATTTTGTTTTTGTGAAGAAAAATAAAATATAAAATGTGAAAATAATAAATAAAAATATTTTTTGGGTTTTTATTACTATTAATAAAAAATTAATATTAATAATAATAATAATAATAATAATAATAATAATAATAATAATAATAATAATAGAAAATAAAAATAAAATAAAATGGGCCAGGATATATGAACAGCAAGACATGGGATTAGAATGTAGCAAAAAATTATAATAATAATAATAATAATAATAATAATAATAATAATAATAAGGCCTAAAGCTGTCAAAAAGAAGTGAAAAAATGGAAAAAAGGTCACGCTGGGGCTTGAACCCAGGACCTAAGGGTGACTAGCGCGCGCTTTAACCATTGGGGTGGTGATACATCCGTTAACTTATGCAAAAAAACAAATATATAATATAAGGTTTGCCCTAAATGTACTTCATCTTCAACCTCCAGCCAGAATCCCTGCAACTTATTCGTTTCTCAACCATTTGCAAAAATGTAAACATGAAAGTTGTGTAAAATTTCATCACGATTCCAGAAATTTAAATAACTAAAACTATAGATCAAAGATGAATGAGAATTTCTAATGGTACCAAATTCTGACCTAATTTTTCCAGGATGTTCAGATTCAA